>CM060448.1:74617964-75217964 GCA_030545235.1 Helianthus tuberosus | reverse complement strand
TACCGGTTCTGGCGAAGCCAAGGTTGGTACAATTCTAGCATACTCGAAGAAGGTCGAAGTATACCCTCGACAGTCTACATCCACCATCCGGTGGTTCAGGAAATTATTTGTCATTTGTTCCTTTTCATATTCGGGACAAAATTTTCTTTCCACTAAACTCTTAAATTCTTCCCAATTCATGGCATAGGCCACATCGCTTCCCTTGGCTTGTAGTACCGTATTCCACCATTCTAGCGCCCCTTCTTTAAAAAGATGCGACACATACATGACCTTGTCTTCCTCGGCACATTTACTTATTTTAATTACTGCTTAGATTTTTTCTAACCAACGCAGTGCTGCAGTTGCCCCTTCATTGCCTGCAAATTCCACCGGTTTATAGGAAATAAATTCCTTGTAAGTGCAACCAGGTGTTGCAGCTTTCATTCTTTTAAGAAATGGGACTTGTATCACATCATCGTTATTATTGTTGTTACCGCCTCCATTTACACTATTACTGAAATTGTCATCATGAGTACGTTTGTTGTGAGTAGGCGGTGGAGGTTCAACTGGATTTCGGGCAGCAGCAAGGATTGCTGGAATAGCATTTGCTATTCCCTGGGCAACGATGTTTTCTATATCTTGTCTGTTAAGAAATTGATCTTCATGGTTTTGCTCGGATTGGTTGACTTCGTTAACGGGTTCATTAGCAGCGTGTTCCATCTGATAATTAATAATATATATAAGTTATTAACACAAAATAAATAACAATCACACAATAAAATAATCGCACATAATCATGTCAACATGTATAGCCAAAATTGTCAACTTTGCGACTTTCATATTTTTATATATATTAGTATGCATTCGTACACACCAAATATTTTACAAAAGTTTTATTTTAGGTTATTTTACATGATTATATTTTTATTATTATTTATTATTAAACACACATTCCCACAACCACATACGATCTTCATCAGGTGACACTTTAGAAACGACGTTCCCTCTCGTCATATTTCCATGATATCCTCTCCCCCACTTCCCGAATTCTATTTCCTGCGTCCACCGGTTCCTCACCATAGTGGCGGAGTTCAGCCAGGTTTTCTGTGCTCATAGGTGGATGTAGTGGAGGCTCAGAGTCAAATTGGGGGAAAAAGGTATTAGGGTTATTCAAGAGATTCTGAAATTGCCAGTCAGTTGTCCACATTCTTCCAGCTCTCCTGGTAGAGGTCGGGGGTGGATAATAGGATCTGGGATAGCAGGTTCCAGATTAACTGGAAGTTGTGCTTTCGCTGGGTAATAAAAGAGGTTTTCATCGGCAGGTCCGATGAGGTCACTATTTGCCAGTTGGCGGTCCAACTCCTCCTAGGGTGGCATTTCCCCGGCTTGTCCTGAACTTTCTC
Source organism: Helianthus tuberosus (assembly GCA_030545235.1). Taxonomy (NCBI): domain Eukaryota; kingdom Viridiplantae; phylum Streptophyta; class Magnoliopsida; order Asterales; family Asteraceae; genus Helianthus; species Helianthus tuberosus. The sequence goes on along the minus strand of CM060448.1, from coordinate 75,216,582 downwards.
CGATTTCTATTCCTTTGCCTTTATCCTTGGGATCCTCAGTCTTTATAACTTTCTGTACCGCTGGTTTCTTCCTACGCACACGCCTCCAGCCTACGAGTCTTCTTCTCTTTTTCGGTTTTGGTTTCTCCTGAGGTTGGGCTTGGAATACCATTGGCTCTTCAGTATCAACTGGTAGCCAGTGAAGGTACCGGTGGTATCCATATATGTAGTCTGTACTATGGATAGTAAAGTTTCGGAGTGCCTCCGACAGTTCATTCATGCTGTTAGCACACATGAATATACACACAAACTTAAGTTAAAAGTAAATTTTCACAAAATCACAGAATGGCAATCAGAAAAATTAAGTATTTCTAAATACTTAATTGGCTTAAATCAGTGGCTCTGATACCACCTTTTTCTGTCACCGCCCCCGTCCCGGTGTTACCCGGTCCAGGAGCCGCGGGACAGAAACCCGTGGTATTTATTATTTGAGTTGACAGCGGAAGTTTAACAGGATCGTTTAAAACTTGAAAATGCCCAATTATTTTATTTCATGATTTGGGTCAAACCCCGTAATTTACAATGGAGGAATTTCACGAGGAAATTCCCTGTTTTACAAAAAATGTTTATTTATTTAACTGAGCCACCACTTCAAGCGTTATTAGTGCTCCGTAGCACTTTTCCTTGATTCACAGTAGGTCACCTGAAACATGTTTTAAAAATATTTTATCAGCGGGGAAATACTGGCGAATCACTCAATTTTGATAAAACGACACATAGCGATGAATTACAGTATAAGAGCGATTACAATGGCTACTATCTTATTTTTATCTGGCGCCGTGTCACACCCTGGTGACGATGGTCATACCACTATTGGGTCCTTTCACCCAAGTAGTGATGATTATCACTGTTAGGTTGATGAACCTAACCGTGAGAAATTAGTAATGTGCACAATACCCCACTAGCCAGTGATTCAAGATAACCACGACTTAATCCCTGTAATTATAACTTTTGAAAATAATTGGAGTATTGTAAAACATTGTTGATAAAAGAGAATGACTCACATTGCAAGTTTAAACGGGCAGAGTTTAGCCTACTGATAAGCCTTGTAACCTAGTTTAAATAACAATGCACACGAAACTAGGTAAGTAACTTAATACAACATTTACGATAAGCTCACGAGATAAAAACCCTCACGACGAATGACAAAGTATAGCTCTGATTTGGGCAGCACTTAAACATCCATCGGATTGGTTTCAATCGATCGGACATTGTATCGTAGTAGTGATCGAGTTAATACCCCGTAATCGTAGCAGCGTTTCTCTACTTAGAACTTCGATTTTGAGCAGTAAACTTCGTTTTTGATTGAGAATTTCGAACACAGATGAAAGCCCATGCCCTGATCTATTTATAGCACCTTTTTGGGTTTTACGCGGCCCGCGTAACCCACCCTTAAAACTTACGTGGCCCGCGAGGGCCACCTAGTCTACGACTAGGGCTAACGTGTCATCGGTAGGTCCGCCACGTGTGCGACACGTGGCCTGTTCGCTTATCCGGAGATTTTATAAGTTGTCGCGGCCCGCGTAACCTTATCTTATGGTTTACGCGGCCCGCGTGAAAACCAATTTTCTTGTTTTCTTGGTTTTTCATGTACATTAGGGTTTCAGGGGTCCGGGTTTTCACTTACGGGTCGTTTTTGGGGTATTTTTGCAGGTCCTTACAAAAGGGCTGGACAAAACAGCTATAAAAATCTGCCATGGAAGGATCTAGATTTCAACAAATATCATGATATTTAGTTGGAAATATCTTAGATATTTAAGCATGATATTTTGTAAGGAGTGTTCTAGATATAGAACACTCTAGATGGTGATCAATGTAGTATAAATAGGGATCATGGGGGCTCATTTGAACCACCCCCAAACACTTGTAAACATCTAGCACACTAGCAATCTCCCTTTGTTAATATAAAGCATTTCTCTTGTATACTTGTGTTCAAGTATTACAAGCAACTTCCTTGTGATCCAACATTCCCTTTAGCAATTTTCATAACCAAAAACCCAACGACACTAAGTCGGCTAGGCTTACTTAGACCGTGTTCTAAGACCGCACGCGAGTTGAAAGACTAACTCCGTGACAATCAGCTCTCTTTCTCTTCTATCACCACCATAAGAAGCACCGCTTGCCACCACCACCCCTAACCTACCACCACGCCTATAACGTACCACCACACATGTAACGTACCGCCACACATGTAACGTACCACCATAAATGTAATCGTTTTTGTGATTTCAACATATTGGAATGCCAAAAGCTAAGAGTTTTCCTGGTTCTTGATTCATGGCCAATTACCAGCTCCATAACAACTCTTTAAATATCATTACAAGATAATGTTAACCATTCTTTACTTTTAGTTACGAGTTAATTACTATTTTCGTCCCTGTGGTTTGTCAAAAATCACTATTTCAGTCCATTAGTTTAAAAATTGCGATTTCAGTCCCTGTGGTTTCACTTTCGTAACCATTTCAGTCCACCTCCGTTAACCCCATCCATTTATTCTGTTAAGTACACGTGAATTGACCATAATTCCCTTATTAATAAAAAACAAAAAGATATCTAAATGAGTTAATTACTGTTTTCATCCATGTGGTTTGTCAAAAATCACTATTTCAGTCCTGTGGTTTCACTTTCATAACCATTTCAGTCCAGTCTCCTAACACCGTCTATTTTTGTGACAACCGTAAAAAATACAGGTATCCGTACAATGAATTAATATTGATTAGTGCTTAATGACTGTGCTGAATTACAACTGATGACTTAAACTGCTTTCTGATTTCTGTAACATACTTACATGTGCATCACATATTACATAATGTCACCTCATTATCACATGCAAACTTTATTGACATACATGATGCACAAAGCACAGTTAGCACAGTTAACGAATAAAACAGGAATATGCTGACGGGGTTTAGTACATAGACAGAAAATGTTTTGAGACACAGTATGAGCCAGAAACCAAGTTCTACACTAGTATAGTGTGTAGGGAAGTAAGGACCACAAAACTGCTTCACTAGGTGATAGTTAAGTGCCCGAAAGTGGCTAAAACCCACTTAAAGTGCTGAATTCAGCATTTATCAGCAAAAATCAGCATTTTAATAAGCTTGTATCATGCAAAAATATGGCTAAATGGTCCTGAATGCTTTCCTAAGTGTCGGGAATTAAAAGTGTCACAAAAGGGTACTTAAAGATCACTAAACGGAATAGTTTGACACTTTAACGAACCGGTATCTAACCAAACAACCGGACACTACCCGAAACACCAAAATTACACTAAAATCATTGTTTTATTATTTCTGAGCTAGTTATGATCCCCGAACACCATAACGCCCCATACAAAATATCTAGTAACTAACACTTACAACTAATACTTGGTTTTGAACTATAAGATAACTAATTGGGTGAAACTTACACTTAGACCCCCCCCCCCATGTATGTGGACGGTCACCTATGTGGCCCCACCCCAAGATTTCCTTGATCTTCCCAAGATTGATTAAAGATCATGTTATGTACTTAGTAGACATAATACCCAATGGATAATGCATTAATATGGATATAAGAAGGACTAAAGCTCTCATTCTCAGACCACACTTCACCTTCACCACTCCACCTCCTCCCTTGCTCCCCCTCTCGGTCGAAGATCACCACCCACACCACCATCATTTCCATCCCATTCTCATCCATTCCAAGATCATCCTAAGGTGTAAGAAGGTGTTTAAGGAAGTGTGGAGCTTATGGATCTTGAAGGACCTCTCCCATTTGCTATTATCCTCCACATTTGTCATCTTCTTCATCAAGTGTTCTTCCCTAGCCTTTGTGCTAGTAGTAAGCTTCATATCACTTGATCTTACTTCATATATTGTTGGTTAAAAAATGATGTACATTTATAATCTTGTAGAACACTAAAGAACATAATCTTGAAACATGAACATAAGCTTGTCATATGATGAACTCTTGATGAAACTATGTTGTTTAGTGTATGTATGATACTTGATTGTTATTTTCTTAAGATTATGATGTTGATCATCATAAGGAGCTTGCTAGATTGTGATTAAACACATGATCTAGCAAGTGAGAGGATGATTATGTGATAAAACAAGATGATCATCCTCATGTGTAAGCATGAACTTGAAGAATAAAGTGATTTCTTGAAAAATAATAATCAAAGTGAGTTAATAATCTTATGGATCTAAGATTTATGAATGGTTTTCCAAAAGGACCAAGTTCAAATTATGATTTTTAGAAGATCTTGGTTCTTACTTAAACATACACTATTTTTTGTGATAAAACAAGTGTAGAAACACTTGAGAAACAAGAAGATTTCATAAAGAAACGTTTTTTTGTAAAACATGTTTACAAGTTGTAAACACCTAAATCTTTCTAGAGTGAAGTTTATAAAGAAGTAAACACACTTTAAAGGGTAACTAAGTCTACTAAACACACTACCAAGTTACTACAAGTTTTTATGAAAGTTCAAGTTCATGATTATTATGTAGATAGCCTTGTTTTGGCACTCGGTAAGTGTAGATTGATTGTTGATTGTTTGTGATGATTTTGAAAAGAAAATGATATGCTTTGATAGCATGGACACCTCCATTTTTAGGGGAAACTATGGCAAAATTTTCTAAAAATATAAACACTTAGAAAAATATTTTCTAAACAAATATTTACAAGTGTGTTTTAACTATGATTTTCAGTATAAACTTTGCCATAGATTTTGTTACAAAAAAAATACAAGTATTGGAGGTTGGTTTTTATAAATAAAAATGGATAAATATGTATTTAGAATATATATTTACATTAAAGACACATTGTGTGTGATTATTTGTATACTTTGTGTAGTAGTGATATTATTTTAGGGTTAAAATAATATAACTTGACAAAATACCAAGAATTTACAATCCAAAATAATACCAAAAATCACAAGGAATAAATATATAAGTTACACACATAATATTTTGGAACCGAACGATAGAACGTAACTTACAAAATATTCTGGAAAATGCGTTTATGAACATATTTTTGGTAAATAATATTTTGGATACAAGAAATGAAAGTATGACTTTTATCATTACAAAGTATATCATATTTTCGACAAGGAGAAAATATATTATTTTTGGAAAGTTAAAATATATTTTCTTGGAATATTTAGAAAATATATGATTTTTGGGAAAATATATATTTTCTTGAAATACATTATTTTTGGGACAAAATAAGTTTATATATATTTTTTTCTAAGTTAGACTTAAAAATATATTATTTTGGAAACTACAAATACAAGAATGCAAATATACATGTATGAGATACCCCCATCCTTGGGAAGGAAATACGAAAATAAATACTTGAGAAGTATTATTACAAAATACTGTTTAAACAATTATTCCAAAAATTAAATATAATTTAAAGTTAAAATAATTATTATTTTAACAAGGAATTATAACTTGGAATAATATTGAGGACAAAAAAGAAACGTAACTAAAAAACGTGAATACTAAGGCAAGGCAAGGCACGACCCGTTCGTCTAATAGACCCTAGTACATTGTAGGGAGTCGTGTTTGCTGAGGAGATTTGAGTTACGAGTACCGAAGACGCAAAACTGTGAGTTCATGTCCCCCTTTTCTTTTAATTGTTTTCAGTTTTATAACTTCGGGAGTGATATACATGTTACAATTGTTTACAAACGTTTTATACATGGTATGGTTAGCTAAGGAGGGTTACTGCTTGATCATGTGAAAGGTGGGTACAACACTTAAGGCCATTAATCCTCGTCGTAGGACCGAGGGACATGAGTGATAGATCTATTTGGGTGTAGCGAGCCCACACCCATGAGGACCATGGTGGCCCATGTGGTAACTTTGTCCACATACTAATGCCGTGGCAAAATTCCGCTAGGTTTGAGTTTTCCTGCACCATTTCACACATACCATTGGCCTTGCAATCCATTGGTGATCTGTTTTTCCTTATTGCTACATACCAGGGACATACATACATACAGACATACTTTAAAGGTTTATTCATACACAAACACATGAACTCGCTCAACTTTTGTTGATGTTTTCAAATTACATGTATTTCAGGGAACTAAGTGGATCTGGCAGGTGTTGCGTGTTTTCAAGCTGCGTCATGAATAAAAGATGTCATCCAAGGTCATTAGGGTTTAGGAAACGTATCTTAATCCTGGACGAGATACGTGGTTCTAAACTCGGGTTTGTTTAAAATCTTTTGTCGAGTCTTGGTGAACTCATTAAAACATGTTGTGGTTTGTAACTTCAATTTGGTGTCAACGTTTCAGACAAGTATGTTATGTTGTTTTCAAACTTAACTAATGGATGAACATCTTATGGTTTTTTTATCATATAGCGTTGTTATGATTGAATGTTATGGTATTAAGAAAGTCACACTAATAACCACGCTTCCGCAAAAGTCAGGGTGTGACAGCTTGGTATCAGAGCTTCGATCGTAGCGAACTAGGATTCTTTCTCGAGTCTAGACTACGATCATTAGGGCTCTCATGAAAATGTTTTCATAACATATTTTCATTGCGTGCACGAAGTGTCCAGATCCAGGAAACAAACATTTTTACAAATAAAAGACACAAAATTACATTTCAAGGAATCCATTTATGGTTCAGTCTGAGAGACTGGGTAATTCAGTCTGAGAGACTGGGGAGTTAATATGAGAGACTAGCTGGGGCAGTCTGACAGACTGGGTAGTCTGATAGACTAGTTGGGACAGTTTGAGAAACTGGGAGGTTTAGTCTGAGAGACTAGGTGGTTCATTCTGAGAGGCTGGGTAGGATAGTCTGGGAAGACTGGGATGAATACATGCTTACATTATTACTGCTTACATACTTATTTGATGATTGTTGATATATGTGCATATGTTGTGGTTGTTTTGATTACAGACACCATGTCCTCATCTGAGAGTGAGCTGTCAGATACCATAGACCCTATGGCCATAGTTTCGGACGATGAGATTGTCCCGGACCCTGAGGTTTTCACTTCTGACACTGAGAGTAGCGATGATGATGACTTTCAGCCTTTTGCCTTACCAGATTTTGGCGACATTGTACCGCTAGCTGATGGTCTTCCTGGCGAGGATCTACTTCTTGTTCCGATCCCCGCCCCTCTTCCTCTTGCTGCATTTCCTCTCGAGGATCTGCCTTTTGATGCCATGTCTGACGATGACATCGATCTTTTATCGAGGGTCCCCCTGAGGGTGCCCAGGCTGATGGAGCTCCAGTCGACAATGTTATTGCTGTTCTGCTTATTGAGATTCCGATCATTGAGATTTCATCTGATCATTCTGGTACTGATTCATTCAAGTATGTGTCATCTACTACTTTGCACGCACTGGGATTGTAGCGTTATCCCACCGATTCTGATTCTGACACGGCTATGTCTGCCGCACCTGTTCCTCCACAGGACTTCGAGATTGATGATGAGTTTGATCCTGACATTGATCCTGAGCATGAGATTGACTTTATTCTGGATGATCAGCTTTTTGATGTACCCGCTGATCTTGAGTTAGCTCCAGCCGACCATGAGCCTATGTTTGCACCCGAGCCTATACCTGCTCACGATCCTCTGCCTGAGAATGACCCTGCACCTGTTGACATACCTGTTATTGCACCACCCATACCCGATCTGATCCCTGCAGCCATTGACCATGCTCCTTTTGCTGCCCAGATAGACCCCAGATATGCATTCACCCGCAATGGGTGGATAGAGGATGATGATGACATGCCTCCTTTTGTTAGACCTGTTACTCCCCCACCTGCACCTACACATGCACCCGTTGACGTCGCCCCATTTCATCCACAGGTTTCTGATATACACCGCACAGATTTGCTGATCACATTCTTACAGGATATCCCTCCGCCCCGTCCAAGGGAAGGACCGTCTAGCCAGCTGTGTCAGCAGCTTTTCCTTTCATGCCACAGTTTACACATATTGCACCTTTTGCTTCTGCTCCATCGGGCGAGCCACTGATTTGGTTTCCGCCCAACACGATGCCTGTTTCTGATCCATACCATCCTTCACATTACACTGGTTACACGAGGGATGATCTGCTTTTGTCGTTACAGCTCCAGCAGGTGTTGTGTCGTAAAGTCATGGAGTTAGAGAGGATTCCACGTCCTCCACCTTGTCCTTGTCAGTCACCGTTTGCGACTCCACCCGCTCCACTTCTGCCATACCCAGATTTTGACATTCGTTTTCTTACTATGGAGCAGCAGATTAGCTATATGTTGCGTACCGTTCATGCTCTTGAGGAGGAGTTAGCGCATGTGCGCAGTTTGCTTTTCGTTCCTCCACCTCCACCATCGGCATAGCAGGTTTTTGGTTTTATGCACGTAGCATACTTTTGGTGAGAGTGTCGCTATTGTGCCCAGATTGCACAGCCTTTTGAAGACCACTGTTTGACTTTTGATTGTTGTAGTTGATAGACGATTTGGACAAGGGTGATGTGACCCTGTAGTCCCTTTTGATGTATGGTACATTGTAGAACATGTAAAACTGTACTTGTGGTCATTGATATATGAAAGCTCAATCGCAACATTCTCATTACATACATTGTTGAATTACTTGTTTACGTTATGATTGGGATGTTATGTGTTTACTTGCGTTGATAAATGTTATTACATACACATACTACATACTTATATGCATAAGACCTGACCTATACTATCTTCTTTAGAAGATGCCTCTTCGAAGAGATGACACACTGCCTACAACTGAGGCCGAGTTACAAGAACGGATTTCACGAGCGATAGCACAGCACGATACCCTGCGCTCTGAGCAAAGCGGGGGTACCTCGGGAAGTAACCCACCTCATGGTAATGTTTAAGTCGTTTGAGACACATAACGTTACATTTGGATATTCCATGTGTGTTCGCTAATGCTTTCTGTGAATGACGTTGCTTGTACAGGCTGTACCTATAAACAGTTCTTAGACTGTAAGCCTCTAAATTTCGACAGCACCGGGGGTGCTGTGGCCTTTGTTAGATGGACGGAGAAGACCAATTCTGTGATAAGAATGAGCAAATGTGCGCCGCAACACCAAGTCACCAACATCTCCGGATTGTTCTTAGACGGAGCGCTTTCATGGTGGAATCTCCAAGTTCAAACTCTAGGAGAGGGAGCAGCATACACTTTGACTTGGAACGAAATGAAGGAACTCATGCGCAAGAAGTATTGCTCCAGGGCTGAAATTCAAAAATTGGAAACAGAGTTTTGGAACCTCAAGATGGATGGCCCGAAGATTGCGGAGTATGTGCAGAGATTTCACGACCTATCTCGCGTTGTACCATACATGGTTAATCCGGAATTCAAGCGCATCGAGCATTTTATTTGGGGGTTGGCACCTCAAATTATGAGTATGGTGACAACATCAAAGCCTGCCACGATCACCGAGGCTATTGATCTGAGTGTAGCACTAACTGAGGAAGCGATCAGGTTAAACAAGTTTTCGATCTCTGACCAGAAGAAGAAAGAGACTCACGTTGAGTCATCGGGTGAGAACAAAAGGAAGTTCTCCAATTTCAAGAAGGGAACCAGCAATGTTAGCAAGTGTAAAGACACGAACATGCCGGCCGAAGCCAGGACTGGCGTTGAAAACAAGGGAAAAGGGTATATGGGAACTCTGCCCAAATGTGATGTGTGCCAGTACCATCATGCCAGCCAATGCAGAGTTAGAAGATGTGAGTCTTGTGGGAAGGTTGGCCATTCGAAGGAGACATGCTGGGCTGGTACTGGTCGTGGTAACGGTGGTCAGAGAGGTTATGGCAATGGAAACAATAATTGTGGTAGTTATGGGAATCAAGATGGTAGTGGAAACCGTGGAACGAATAACAACCAGGGTGGTAACGGAAATGGTAATGGTCGGGGACCAGGATGCTTTAACTATGGAGATGTTGGGCACTTCAAGCGTGAATGCCCGAAAATCAACCAAGCTCAAGGAAGGGTTTTCAACATAGGAGCGAGGGAAGCTCGCCAAGTTCCAAATGTGGTCACTGGTACGTTCCCTATCAACCAACGCTTTGCATCTGTACTGTTTGATACTGGTGCCGATTATAGTTTTGTATCCCTAGAATTTAAGAATATACTTGGGTTGGTAGCTAGTAAGCTAGACATTCCGTATTCAATAGAACTAGCTAATGGAAAGCTAGTAGAAGCGAATGAAGTCATTAGAGGTTGCGTGATAGAACTGGGAGAGCTCGAGTTTACGCTTGATCTTCTGCCAGTCGAGTTGGGAAGCTTCGAAGTGGTAGTAGGGATGGATTGGTTGTCAAGCAACCGAGCAGAGATCGTATGTCACGAGAAGGTCATTCGCATTCCGATGGCGAATGGAGAAACGATTGTAGTACATGGAGAGAAGCATGATACTCCTTTAAGGATCATCAGTTGTTTGAAAGCCCGAAGATGTTTGCAGAAAGGATGTGTTGCCTTCTTGGCACACATTGTAGACAAAGAAGCCGCTGAGCCAAAGTTGGAAGACATCCCAGTTGTGAAGGAATATCCTGAAGTCTTTCCCAAAGACTTGCCAGGATTGCCGCCGCAAAGACAAGTCGAGTTTCACATTGACTTAGTTCCAGGCGCCGCGCCTGTAGCTAAGGCACCTTATCGACTTGCACCTTCAGAAATGCAAGAGTTGTCTACACAACTCTAGGAGCTTTTGGACAAGGGATTTATCAGACCAAGCTTCTCGCCTTGGGGAGCTCCAGTGCTGTTTGTAAAGAAGAAGGATGGCCGTTTCCGCATGTGCATTGACTACCGCGAGCTGAACAAGTTGACCATTAAGAATCGGTATCCTTTGCCGAGGATTGATGACCTGTTCGATCAATTACAAGGTTCGAGTTTTTAATCCAAGATCGATCTTCGATCAGGTTATCACCAGTTGAGAATTCAAGAGGAGAGTATTCCAAAGACTGCCTTTAGGACTCGCTATGGACACTACGAGTTCCTGGTTATGCCGTTTGGTTTGACAAACGCGCCAGCAGTATTTATGGATTTGATGAATAGAGTCTGCAAGCCATATCTCGATAAGTTTGTGATTGTGTTTATCGATGATATTTTGATTTATTCGAAGACGAAGGAAGAGCATGAACAACACTTAAGAGCTATTTTAGAGCGGCTTAAGAAAGAGAAATTATACGCAAAGTTCTCGAAGTGCGAGTTCTGGTTGCGCGAAGTTCAGTTCCTTGGTCACGTGGTTAACAGAAATGGAATTCATGTGGATCCCACAAAGATCGATGCGATCAAGAATTGGGAAACTCCGAAGACGCCAACCGAGATCCGTCAGTTCCTAGGTTTGGCAGGGTATTATCGCAGATTCATCGAGGATTTTTCGAAAATCGCTCAACCGTTGACCTCCCTTACACAGAAGGATAGGAAGTACGAATGGGGAGATAAACAAGAGGAATATTTTCAGTTGTTAAAGAACAAGCTTTGCGATGCACCAATTTTGTCCCTACCCGAAGCCACCGACGACTTCGTGGTACATTGCGACGCCTCGCGTCAAGGTTTAGGCTGCGTGCTGATGCAGCGACAGAAGGTTATAGCCTACGCTTTGCGCCAGTTGAATGTTCATGAGAAGAATTACACCACGCATGATTTGGAATTAGGTGCAGTGGTGTTTGTATTAAAGATCTGGCGACATTATTTGTATGGCACCCGATGCACGATCTTTACTGATCACAAGAGCCTGCAGCATATATTCGATCAGAAAGAGCTTAACATGAGACAACGACGATGGGTTGAGTTGTTAAACGATTATGATTGTGAAATCAAGTATCACCCAGGGAAGGCGAATGTGGTCGCAGACGCCTTGAGTCGGAAAGAGAGGATTAAGCCCATAAGGGTTAGGGCTTTGGAAATGATTGTACAAACGGACCTCTCATCGCGCATTCGTGCCGCGCAAATAGAAGCTCTTAAGGAAAAAAAATTAAGATGAATATCTCCGTGGGATGGAGAAGCAATTAGTACCCAATAAGGAAGGAACATTGTGTTTCATGGGAAGAATTTGGGTACCCCTCTTCGGTGGTCTACGAGACGTGATCTTTGATGAAGCACATAAATCAAGGTACTCGATCCATCCAGGATCGGATAAGATGTACCAAGATTTAAAGGATCCCTACTGGTGGCCGAGATTAAAGGGCGATGTTGCAACGTATGTTGGCAAATGCTTGACTTGTGCCAAGGTAAAGGCCGAATACCAGAAGCCTTCAGGTCTTCTGCAATAACCTGAAGTACCCATGTGGAAATGGGAGCAGATTTCAATGGATTTTATAACAAAGCTACCAAAGACACCCAGAGGTCATGATACGATTTGGGTAATCGTAGACCGTCTGACGAAATCTGCACACTTTCTACCGATCAGGGAAAAGATAGCACAGGTAAGCTTGCTGAGCTGTACCTCGGAGAGATAGTTGCACGAAATGGAGTGCCTCTCTCGATTATTTATGTTAGAGACGGAAGCTTTGTATCAAGGATTTGGCAATCCTTCCAAGAAGCCTTTGGTTCTCAGTTGAATCTAAGTACTGCATTTCATCCGCAGACAGATGGCCAGAGTGAACGAACAATTCAAACGTTGGAAGATATGTTGCGAGCTTGCGTAATGGACTTGGGTGGCAGTTGGGACACTCATCTACCGTTGGTTGAATTTTCATATAACAACAGCTACCATTCGAGAATTCAAGCTGCACCGTTTGAAGCTCTCTACGGACGCAAGTGTCGATCACCATTATGCTGGGCAGACGCGGGTGATAGACAGCTTGTTGGTCCCAAACTGGTCCAAGAGACGACAGACAAGATTATACAGATCCGAGAGCGCATTAAGGCGGCTCGTGATCGACAAAAGAGATATGCGGACCAAAGGAGGAAACCTTTGGAGTTTCAAGTGGGAGATATAGTTTTATTAAAGGTTTCACCCTGGAAGGGTGTAGCACGCTTTGGGAAGCGTGGGAAAGTGAACCCAAGATACATTGGACCGTTCAAAATCCTGGAGAGAATTGGTCTTGTAGCTTATAAGTTGGATCTACCCGCAGAACTGAATGGCGTTCATGATACATTTCATGTATCTAATATGAAAAAGAGTCCAACTCAAGAAACAGTTGTCATTCCTGCCGATGAAGTCCACATTGACGACACACGCCACTTTACTGAAGAACCTGTTGAGATTACTGATTGGAAGGTTAACAAGACACGTAGGAGTAGTGTTAAACTCGTCAAGGTTCGTTGGAACGCGCGACACGGCCCAGAGTTCACTTGGGAGCATGAGGATCGCATGAAAGCAAAATATCCACACCTGTTCCCAAACTCCCCTGCAGCTAGTAGCAGAACTTAAATTTCGGGATGAAATTTTCTTAACAGGGGGAGAATGTGACAACTGTAAAAAATACAGGTATCCGTACAATTAATTAATATTGATTAGTGCTTAATGACTGTGCTGAATTACAACTGATGACTTAAACTGCTTTCTGATTTCTGCAACATACTTACATGTGCATCACATATTACATAATGTCACCTCATTATCACATGCAAACTTTATTGACATACATGATGCACAAAGAACAATTAGCACAGTTAATGGATAAAACAGGAATATGATGACGGGGTTCAGTACATAGACAGACAATGTTTTGAGACCCAGTATGAGCCAGAAACCAAGTTCTACACTAGTACAGTGTGTAGGGAAGTAAGGACCACAAAACTGCTTCACTAGGTGATAGTTAAGTGTCGGAAAGTGGCTAAAACCCACTTAAAGTGCTGAATTCAACATTTATCAGCAAAAATCGGCATTTTAATAAGCTTGTATCATGCAAAAATATGACTAAATGGTCCTGAATGCTTTCCTAAGTGTCGGGAATTAAAAGTGTCACAAAAGGGTACTTAAAGATCACTAAACGGAATAGTTTGACACTTTAACGAACCGGTATCTAACCAAACAACCGGACACTACCCGAAACACCAAAATTACACTAAAATCATTGTTTTATTATTTCTGAGCTAGTTATGATCCCCGAACACCATAACGCCCCATACAAAATATCTAGTAACTAACACTTACAACTAATACTTGGTTTTGAACTATAAGATAACTAATTGTGTGAAACTTACACTTAGACCCCCCCCCATGTATGTGGACGGTCACCTATGTGGCCCCACCCCAAGATTTCCTTGATCTTCCTAAGATTGATTAAATATCATGTTATGTACTTAGTAGACATAATACCCAATGGATAATGCATTAAGATGGATATAAGAAGGACTAAAGCTCTTATTCTCACACCACACTTCACCTTCACCACTCCACCTACTCCCTTGCTCCCCCTCTCGGCCGAAGATCACCACCATCATTTCCATCCCATTCTCATCCATTCCAAGATCATCCTAAGGTGTAAGAAGGTGTTTAAGGAAGTGTGGAGCTTGTGGATCTTGAAGGACCTCTCCCATTTGCTATTATCCTCCACATTTATCATCTTCTTCATCAAGTGTTCTTCCCTAGCCTTTGTGCTAGTAGTAAGCTTCATATCACTTGATCTTACTTCATATATTGTTGGTTAAAAGATGATGTACATTTATAATCTTGCAGAACACTAAAGAACATAATCTTGAAACATGAACATAAGCTTGTCATATGATGAACTCTTGATGAAACTATGTTGTTTAGTGTATGTATGATACTTGATTGTTATTTTCTTGAGATTATGATGTTGATCATCATAAGGAGCTTGCTAGATTATGATTAAACACATGATCTAGCAATTGAGATGATGATTATGTGATAAAACAAGATGATCATCCTCATGTGTAAGCATGAACTTGAAGAATTAAGTGATTTCTTGAAAAATAATAATCAAAGTGAGTTAATAATCTTATGGATCTAAGATTTATGAATGGTTTTCCAAAAGGACCAAGTTCAAAATATGATTTTAAGAAGATCTTGGTTCTTACTTAAACATACACTATTTTTGGTGATAAAACAAGTGTAGAAACACTTGAGAAACAAGAAGATTTCATAAAGAAACGTTTTTGTAAAACATGTTTACAAGTTGTAAAAACCTAAATCTTTCAAGAGTGAAGTTTATAAAGAAGTAAACACACTTTAAAGGGTAACTAAGTCTACTAAACACACTACCAAGTTACTACAAGTTTTTATGAAAGTTCAAGTTCATGATTATTATGTAGATAGCCTTGTTTTGGCACTCGGTAAGTGTAGATTGATTGTTGATTGTTTGTGATGATTTTGAAAAGAAATTGATATGCTTTGATAGCATGGACACCTCCATTTTTAGGGGAAACTATGGCAAAATTTTCTAAAAATATAAACACTTAGAAAAATATTTTCTAAACAAATATTTACAAGTGTGTTTTAACTATGATTTTCAGTATAAACTTTGCCATAGATTTTGTTACAAAAAATACAAGTATTGGAGGTTGGTTTTTATAAATAAAAAAGGATAAATATGTATTTAGAATATATATTTACAATAAAGACACATTGTGTGTGATTATTTGTATACTTTGTGTAGTAGTGATATTATTTTAGGGTTAAAATAATATAACTTGACAAAATACCAAGAATTTACATTCCAAAATAATACAAAAAATCACAAGGAATAAATATATAAGTTACACGTATAATATTTTGGAACCGAACGATAGAACGTAACTTACAAAATATTCCGGAAATGCGTTTATGAACATATTTTTGGTAAATAATATTTTGGATACAAGAAATGAAAGTATGACTTTTATCATTACAAAGTATATCATATTTTCGACAAGGAGAAAATATATTATTTTTGGAAAGTTAAAATATATTTTCTTGGAATATTTAGAAAATATATGATTTTTGGGAAAATATATATTTTCTTGAAATATATTATTTTTGGGACAAAATAAGTTTATATATATATATTTTTTTTCTAAGTTAGACTTAAAAATATATTATTTTGGAAACTACAAATACAAGAATGCAAATATACATGTATGAGATACCCCCATCCTTGGGAAGGAAATACGAAAATAAATACTTGAGAAGTATTATTACAAAATACTGTTTAAACAATTATTCCAAAAATTAAATATAATTTAAAGTTAAAATAATTATTATTTTAACAAGGAATTATAATTTGGAATAATATTGAGGACATAAAAGAAACGTAACTCAAAAACATGAATACTAAGGCAAGGCAAGGCACAGCCCGTTCGTCTAATAGACTCTAGTACATTGTAGGGAGTCGTGTTTGCTGAGGAGATTTGAGTTACGAGTACCGAAGACGCAAAACTGTGAGTTCATGTCCCCCTTTTCTTTTAACTGTTTTCAGTTTTATAACTTCGGGGGTGATATACATGTTACAATTGTTTACAAACGTTTTATACATGGTATGGTTAGCTAAGGAGGGTTACTGCTTGATCATGTGAAAGGTGGGTACAACACTTAAGGCCATTAATCCTCATCGTAGGACCGAGGGACATGAGTGATAGATCTATTTGGGTGTAGCGAGCCCACACCCATGAGGACCAGGGTGGCCCATGTGGTGACTATGTCCACATACTAATGCCGTGGCAAAATTCCGCTAGGTTTGAGTTTTCCTGCACCATTTCACACATACCATTGGCCTTGCAAACCATTGGTGATGTGTTTTTCCTTATTGCTACATACCAGGGACATACATACATACAGACATACTTTAAAGGTTTATTCATACACAAACACATGAACTCGCTCAACTTTTGTTGATGTTTTCAAATTACATGTATTTCAGGGAACTAAGTGGATCTGGCAGGTGTTGCATGTTTTCAAGCTGCGTCATGAATAAAAGATGTCATCCAAGGTCATTAGGGTTTAGGAAACGTATCTTAATCCTGGACGAGATACGTGGTTCTAAACTCGGGTTTGTTTAAAATCTTTTGTCGAGTCTTGGTGAATTCATTAAAACATGTTGTGGTTTGTAACTTGAATTTGGTGTCAACGTTTCAGATAAGTATGTTATGTTGTTTTCAAACTTAACTAATGGATGAACATCTTTTGGTTTTTTTTATCATATAGCGTTGTTATGATTGAATGCTATGGCATTAAGAAAGTCACACCAATAACCACGCTTCCGCAAAAGTCAGGGTGTGACAATTTTACCGTTAAGTTTTTAATGAAATACCTAAATTACCCTTGTGTTAATTAAATAAAAAAACCATGGAAATTTAAAATATTGTATTATAGGACCCACTTGTTAAAACACAACCCCACGCTACCCCACCCCACTCCATCCCTGCTCTCATTTCCGGCAAAAGTTTCCGGTCATTTTCTCCGGCATCACAACCCCACCCTCTTAATGTCCGGCGACCCATTACCCCACCCCAATTAATATCTTCTTAGCAGTATCAGTTAACATAATAACTTTGAAAAATAATGCTTACCTGGACATTTTCTCATTCTAAAATCCAAAATTAAAATTTTGGAACCTTATACGTAAAAACAGTGCCAGACTTCTACTTCTACTGAAGCCATGGTCGGTCGAACCCTACAATCCATTTTAGGTATTTCATTAAAAACTTAACGGTAAAATAGATGGTGTTAGGAGACTCGACTGAAATGGTTACGAAAGTGAAACCATAGAGACTGAAATCGCAATTTTTAAACTAATGGACTGAAATAGTGATTTTTGACAAACCACATGGACGGAAATAGTAATTAACTGATTTAGATATCTTTTTGTTTTTTTATTAATAAGGGCATTATGGTCAATTCACGTGTACTTAACAAAATAAATGGATGGGGTTCATGGAGGTGGACTGAAATGGTTACGAAAGTGAAACCACAGGGACTGAAATCACAATTTTTAAACTAATGGACTGATATAGTGATTTTTAACAAACCACAGGGACGAAAACAGTAATTAAATCTTTAGTTATTCATATCAGATTTGCTACTTTCCATTATAAAAAAACACATGTATAAAATTACGTACAATGTAATTACAGAAAACACAGTTACGTACGCATAATTACGCATGTTATCGCACTTAGTAAATTAATATCTTAGAAAATTATTTCCTTTTATTATATAGCAATAATAGACTCATATAAAAGGTAATAAAACTTATGATGCCTGTATGTATGTGTGTATATATATAATAATAAGAGTAAATTACAAAACTCGTCCTTTATGTTTGCTACTTATTGCAAATTGTGTCCTTTATCTTTAATAAGTACAAAAACTGTACTTAATGTTTGCAAACCCTTGCACGTTATGTCTTTTATCCCTAACTTGGTTATTTTTCATTGTTAAGTGGGTGTGAAATGACCTAAATACCCTTACTGTTAAATAAATAACTAAAAAGTTAAAAAACATATGATTAATATTTAAAAATTTATATGGGACCCACCACCCACCCCACACTCTACATCTTCCCCATCTTCATCACCTCCACCTTTCACCACCACCACCACCTCACCCCGCCGACGTCAACATGTCCGGCCAACCACCAAATTCATTTACATTCAATTCTACACTATTTTAAAAAGCACAACCGTCCACTCTTTTTCTCTTCTTGACAGATGAACTCGTTCGCATCATTTTCAAACCCTAACTCTCTCTCTCTACCAACTTTTCCGGCGATGGCTTCACGGCGGCTTGCCGCCACCCTCCTCCACTCATCTCTCCACCGATCACCATCCAGATCTCACTCCACTCACTCAACTAGATCCGCACGCACCGTATCTCACTCCCACACTTCCACCAACTACTTTCTCAACTGTACAACCACCTACTCCACTTCCACCGTCGCAGCTTCGCCGAAATCGGAAAAATCAAACAGATGAGTTCACCGGCGCCGGTGCGATCGGACAGGTGTGTCAGGTTATTGATGTTGTTGTTAATGTGGTCAACGTGTGCTTAATACCGGTTCTCCGATCACTATAAGTGGTTTTTCTGGATCTGGAAAATGTTTTGATTGGTTTATGAGATGAGGAATTAGGTTTTGAATCTGATCTGATTAGTTGTTTGAGATCCGTTTATTGTTTTATGGTTAAGATTGGTGATAATGTGATTTTGAATTGGTTTTTTTCTAGAATTGATCTGTATAATTCTAATAAAGGGATGGTGCATTTTTACCGAGTATTAGTTATTTGAGATATGTTTGTTGTTTTATGGTTAAGATTGGTGAGGTGGTGGCGTTTTCCGACGGGGGTGAGGTGATGGTGGTGGTGGTGGTGAAAATTGGGGGAGATGAGGAGGGTGGGATGGGTGGTGGGTCCCACATGAATTTTTAAATATTAATTCTATTTTTTTAATTTTTTAGTTATTTATTTAACAGTAAGGATATTTAGGTCATTTCAAACCTACTTAACAATGAAAAATAACTAAGTTAGGGATAAAAAACATAATGTGCAAGGGTTTGCAAACGTCGAGTACAATTTTTGTACTTATTAAAGATAAAGGACATAATTTGCAATAAGTAGCAAACATAAAGGACGAGTTTTGTAATTTACTCTAATAATAAAGCATATAAAAATTATTTGAATTGGAATTAAGTTTAACAAAAAAAAAAATCAACAAAAGAGGTTTTTCTTTTTCCCTTTTCAACAATCTTTATATTTTTCTTTTATTATTATTTACAATTTTATCACTCTTTCATTTTAATCGTTAGAAAAACTTGATCAATTGTCCCATAGTCCCACACGGCTTCACACTCTTTTACATGATAACTGATCCTTTGATCTTTAGCCAATGTGTTCATGCATATACAAACTAAATACAAATGGCCCAACTTACTTTTATAAGAATGTTATCCAGTTTTGTTTGATGATTTATTTTCATAATCATACTCATTAATATTAGCCTTTTTTGAATTGGAGTAATCAGTAATATGAGAACATGATCATAAAAACATCAATATCACCTTTCTTAATAGCCTAATTACGCACACTTCATGTCAACAACCTCCCACCTAACACTCCAAGAGTCCAACTCCACTTTGTCCACATGTTCTCGTCGATGGCCCCTTTTGCTCAAAACAAAAATCTTGAATATGAAAAAAATAGACAGATTCGTACATTGATCACGAATTTGTTATCTTTCTTTTCATGTCGATCTGTTCAGTGGCGAAGCTTGAATTTTTCGGCCGGGGGGGTCCAAGATATGTACAAACCGGTATTTGCAAAAGAAATCTTAATCCTAAAATTGTTGCGTTTGAAGGTACGAATAATAAATTATAATACATCCTAAAATATGTACATTTGTTATGCTATAAAACTTAATATAAATATACTATATATATGGGTAATAAACAAATAGGTTAAGTTATAAGTTTAGAAGTCAACTTTCAAAACCCTTCAACCTATACGCCAAGCAATCATCTTGATAATTGTTTTTGTGAAACATTATCAATTATTATTTACAGCAACCGGCTTTATAGTGGAGGGGTCCAAGATATGTACAAACCGGTATTTGCAAAAGAAAAGAGGAGCCACATTATAGCGACTTTAGGTGAAAACAGCTAAGAATGTGGACCCAAAATCAATAGAAAATCAGTCACGGGATTGGGTCAGAACCATCAATGTAACTCCTTTCAATCGAATGCACCACCAACTCATATCCAAACAAAATTAATTGAATTACAAAAAGCTTATTTTTTTTTACCAAGTTGATTACATAGTTGGACGATGGTCCTTACGTTCACATTATTGTAGTAATAATGTAGCGTGCAAGTGGGTGGTTTATTAATTTAGTGGATAGTTTATTATATTTATGGGCTGATTGGCAACTTCTGAATGGTTAAGTGCTGAACCAGTAAGAGTTCTCAATCATTAGGTGTTGAACCAGTAAGACGTCTGAACCATTAAGTGCTAGTATAATGTTTAACCATTTAGAGGCAAATGTCTGACCAATTCAAACTCAGCATAATGCTTAACCATTCAGAGGAAAATGTCTGAACCATTCAGACATCTGCTCGCGAAACAAACAGTCTGAACCATTAAGTACTGAACTAGTAAGAAGTCTGAACCATTAAGAGGCTCATTGAAAGATAAACAAACAGCCCTTAGTTATTTATGTACTTGTAAATTTGAGCAAGTAAATACTCATCGAGTCATCTCATATGCCGTATTAACAGGCTTTCACAGTTTCACTAACCATAACATCTATCGAGTGATAGTTATACTGTAACACCTCGCTTTTTGTAACTTTTTTTATTTAGCAAGTTTGGTTGTACTTTCTGTTAGGGGAGGATTTTCCAATCCTAAGGATCATGGATCCTCAAGTACTGCCAGGATCACGGATCCTTAATTCTGTTTGAATTCAGGATCCTTAGAATGGTTGCAGGACCAGGATTCAGGATCCTCATTGTTATCCTTACACTAACGGTTGTCTACCTTGTATGTGAGCTCGTTTTGCAGGGGTACGTGCATGGACTTGGTCTTGCCGATATTCGTGGAGCATATTCACTCAATATTCCGCACGTGCTTGGTCCTTGTGAACGTTATGGAGATCGTGGGGAGCTTGCACAATTAGCGGACAATTAGTTAGTTTAGTTATTTATAAATTTTAAATAGGGGATAACAAGCTTGAGTTAGAACACTTGGCTAATTTAGCAAAATACACACTCTCGAACAGCTCTCGACAATTCACTTGGCGATTTCATACACTTTAACACTTTTGCACACTAGTGATCCTTGTAACAAGCTTGTTATCATCCCGAGTTGTAAACATTTTTCTGTTTAATCTTAGTTGGTGATCGGTAGTTTCCATCACCCGAGGTTTTTTATGCCGGAGATCAACTCTTGATCAAGGGCTTTTTCCTCGTATAAATCCTTGTGTCTCCTCTTTATTTGATTTGCAAGTTGTTCATACAATTGTTCATAGATTCAAGCATCACACCTCACAATAAAAGATTTGGTTGCATTATCCTTGCTTGATTTTTGACCAAAACAGTTTGGCGCCCACCGTGGGGAAATTGGTGCTTCATTCCTAAGAAATTCTTGTTTTGGTGATCATTTTCGGTTCATTACAACCAAGCAGATGGCTTCTTCAGCAAAGAGCACTTCAAGTTCAATGCCGGCAATGAGTTCTTCACAGGGCGTTCCACCTTTGCCTCCACCACCTTCTGGATCCCTGAAGAATGCTGAAAATGCTGCAAAGAGACAAAGCCCCATTTTTCCAAAACCACCAACTTCTTCTGTTTCCTCTAATCCTACTACTAGTGATATTTTTACTTTGATTTTGCAGATGAGGGATCACATACAAGAGCAGGACAAAACCAACGAAAGGATCCTCCGGGAAATTGGTGACATCAAGAAACAGAAGAGATCGGGGGAGGATCACTCTCCTCTGATACCAAGGTCACTGGATTTCGACACTCCGGCTATAACTGCCCAGCAATCTGCAGCCTTAGATATCCAGTACCAAACTGAACCATTGGGAAGGCGTTATGGAACGACAACTATGAGTCAGGCTTTTGGGTCTCACTTTCAGCCTTCGGGATCCTCTTTCCAGCATCCGGGATCCTTCGTCAGCTCAGGAGGATATATGGGAACGCATACGGTCCAAGGATCCTCACAGGTTCAAAGATCCTCTCAGGTTCAAGGATCCTCTCAGGTTTAAGGATACTCTCAGGTTCAAGGATCCTTTCAGGTTCAAGGATCCTCTCAGGTTCAAGGATCCTCTCAGGTTCAAGGATCATCTCAGGTTCAAGGATCCTCCTTCCAGGTTCAAGGATCCAACATCTTCCAGGATCAAGGATTCTTAAGAAGTGTACAACCCGCAAGCACGGATGTTCATCAAGGAGACTTCATTCCGATGCAGACCATTGCCTCTTCTGGTCCTTCAATCATACCAGAATCCCGTCAATATGGATTCACATCTGAAATTCCAAACTTGAATCCTCTGGGAGGTAACACTTTCAATAATTCTTATAACACTAACCATGGCTCTGTGCAGGATATAGGTATCAATCCAGCTATGGATAGGGAATTACAGAAGCTGAAGGATATGATATCCAGCGTTCCATGAGTGGTTAAGCCCATTCCTGAAATTGCAGATGGGAGCCATAGGATATCTCGTTTTTGTAACACCACGTAAAAACGTGTCCAGCTATGTATAGACACGTGTCCTATCATGTGGAAAATTTAGTTTGAAGGACTCAAAGTGTCAACATGCCAAACATGAGCCTCTGAATGACACTACGTGAATGATAAATTCTTAATCAAAAGATAATAAAGCTACAAGGATTAGACGTGTCAACATGTTAATTCTACCTCTGAGTGACCTTTTAAACATTCCCAAAAGCTTACAAAATTTTACACTCTTATGAATAGTTGTTGGAGAATTCATAAACTTCGGCTACTTGATGATAGTTCATGCAATAAATCAAGAATTTGAAATTCATAAGAAATATCGACGAATCTTCATGTATGGCCAATTTCTATAAACTCCAAGGAGACATATGTGCATGGCATAGT
Source organism: Helianthus tuberosus (assembly GCA_030545235.1). Lineage (NCBI taxonomy): Eukaryota > Viridiplantae > Streptophyta > Magnoliopsida > Asterales > Asteraceae > Helianthus > Helianthus tuberosus. Next base: position 75,193,084 of record CM060448.1, on the reverse strand, counting down.
AGTTTGAATAGGACAGGACTGGCCATGTGGACTATTATGCTACTTTATTGATTAAAGATTCGGTTTTGGAAGTGCATGGTCAAGTGTATGAAAGTTCTAAAATTTTTGTCTTCTGGTCATCGGTTACGTACCGTATGGCCCAAGGCTTACGGTCTGCAAGGAGGTAACTGGGCGATGCAATTCAGGTTCGGTTACGGACCGTATTCATTCAGACTTACGGTCCGTAAGAGGTGGATACGAACCGCGAGGGTTTAAGCTTACGGTCCGTAAGACCGTCGCTGGGCAGAAGTTTTGGACAGATGTATGTTTCAGCTGTTCCACCGCCTTAACCTAGTTTGTAACAACCTAAGGAGCTATATGTCGGTTTATTGCACCAGGTAGGACACCTGGGGTGATCCTATAATGCCCCATAACAGATGTAATTGATCCATGATCATGCAAAGTAGTATATAAAGGAACTAGTTCTTGAGTTCACAAGCACACTTGCAACATTTTCTTATACTACAACTTCTGGAGCTTGCTTAGGACAAGGAGAAGACTTTGAAGTGTAGAAAAGATTGTTAGGACCTTTAGTAAGCCTCTAATTACTTGTTTAGTCATTTTAATTAGCTTAATTACCTTAAAGTCAAACTTATCGTAAATTAAGTTTGACTTTCGTTTTAATTACATAAGGATCAGCCACTGATCAAATTGAAAGTGGTTATAGACCCACATTAGTGTAGGTGATTAACCCTTAAAAGGGCACCTCCTAATTATCTCGTTTGACTGGTCAATTGTCGGGTCAAAGTAGTTTGACAAAAAGTCAAACTGGACAGAATGTTTGAATATGATTAAAATTAATAAACCAGAGGTTCTAAATTATATTTTAACATTCTAATGACTTGGTAATTAATAATTAAACATGTTTTATCCGTCCTAACCCGACAATTAATAGTCTAAGGTCAGTTTATAATCAAAAGTCGCAAAAGCTTGACTTTTGCTTGACTTTCAGTTCTGACCCGTTAAAGCTTAATTCTCCCATGTTTTAAGCTTCCATTAGGACCACATTACTTAGTAGTATAACCCCTGGAGTTATATTGCATGGTGCCTAGTGGTTTGCTTTATATGCACTTGATCGTAATTATGCTTAATAATGCTATAAACACCCTTTTTACATACAACTAAGATTTTTAACAATGTGATTGGATTAACACCTTTGCTACTGATACTTAGACATGTCCCAAAAATTTGACTTCAGTTGGAGGTCTAGAATAAGAGTTATGCTCAATGATGTTTTAAGTTAATTTATATAATTAAACAGTAAGCCAAAGTTTTTAAACTCAGAAGTCTCTTTTGACCTTTAAAGCCTATGTGAAATTACCAAAATGCCCTACGGTGCATAGTTTGGTTATATAATATAAATTTCACATATATATAAAATACCCTACTGATATAACTCATAAAAATACATATTTTAACTAATTAAATCAGACCTGAAACTCAGTTTCATATTTAAACTCTTTTATGGGCATTGAAATTACCAAAATGCCCTTATGGGACTTATTTTGGTTTAAATTACTTTTTGGGCATATATGTTAACATCTTACTGATGTATTAACATATTTGGAGCATAATAACGATTAAGACCTGTATATAATTTAATTGGTTACTCATTACGCGTATACGCGTTCGGATCGGCTTATGTGACTAGTTTACATAAAATAGTCGAAACGGGCTTAACCTTATCATTAAATCCTCAATTTCCAGAATGTGTTTAGTTTACCCATATTATACATGTATCCAAGCTTGTCGGGTCTAAACCACATTCTATTCCGGTCTCCGCTTAATCTAGCGTTTAGAACCGTAAGGTTTCCTTCTAGCTAGCCAGTCTAAGTCCTTGACTAAATAAAAGACCCGTTAGCATCCTAATAGGTTAATAAACCTTCTATACAGATTAAATAGCTTCCGGTAGAAGGTGCCTTCGAAAAGCTTTAGGATTTTACTGCTTGCATCAGGTAAATACTTTTAACTTATTTTCCCTTATACGAGCTTGGGATATGGTATTATAATAATACCACTTGGTCGGGTATGAAATCATTTAATCGGATTGTGATTAATAAATTTACATAATCCGTTTTAATCTGTCTTGTTTGATAACATAAGCATTGGGGGTTAATACGACCGTGTCCTGGATATCCTCGGCTCATTTCATTTGAAAATGGCCACGACCTATGCACGGGGTGTAGGCATACACCTGACAGATGCAAATGCTAAAGTATAAACCCACATGTTGGGGATAACTCCTTTGTGGGTTCTATAAGTGGTGAGTCGGTTAATCACGACCGGCTTCCAACCGGCCCCAATTGTAAGACAAACATGTAAATCTGTATACGAGATTATATTTAAATAATTGTCCCAAGTTATAAAAGATTTGTGCCTTGTGCACTTAAATCCATTTTCATAAATGTTTTCAAAAGAGTCAGTTAATTGTATTTACCAGTGTAAACTGACGTATTTTCTTAAAGACTGATTTGACAGGTACCTCTCGTAATAGGCTGGAGCTATTAGGTGTCATAAGAGGATCTTGCAAATCCATAGATACCTGAAGTCTGTTATTTTGTTTCTTTGTACATTTATGATCCGCCTGTGGATCTTATTACATTCCAGTCTGTATATTCATAAACTCGAACACTCAGACGTTATGGTTTGTAATAGTTTATTCACCAAGCCTTCCGCTGTGCTATTATATTGTGTGTATTGACTATGATGATATCAACTACGTCACGATACTCCCCGCCGGGCCCACCGGTAATACGTGGAAATATCGGGGTGTGACAGGTTGGTATCAGAGCCAACATTGAGTGAATTAAACACTAACCTTTTGTGTTTAATCTCAATGACACAATAAGCACATTCCTTAGACTCTCGAGTCTAGGCAAATGACCTAGGATTTTACTCTTAACCTTCTTTTTATTGTTTTATCTTAGTTACTTATTTTGACAGGTATTGCCACTAGGAAAAATGCCACCTAGAGTTAGAGGCAGAGGCAAAGGACCGATGCGTGGAGGACCGTCTGGCAGCGCGGGACCCTCCCATAGACGTACACCGTCCGATTCCCTTTCAGACTCCGACTCAAGAGATAATTGGAGCCATAGCCATGAACCAGCAAGACATTCTGTCGCGCTGGGATCCTCACCAATCGATCCTCATTACTTTGAGTTGCCCGTTCCTATCGAACCCCATCATTCCCCTCTTTCGCAGGGAACTCATCGCTCAAATCAATCACACCACTCTTTTCAATCTCATCCTTTTCATCATTCAGATTCTACTTACTCTCCTGCACAATTTAATCCAAATGATTATGTTAACAACTTTTTGGGTTACAACCCTTTGGGTCCTGAGGATCACTTTTCTCAGGAAATGGAGATGGACGATGACCCGGATCCAGATTTGCAAATAGGAACACCAGGCCACCCAATAAGCATCTCAAGCGGTTCCCCATTTCAGGGATCACTATATCATGGACCCGACTCATATCAGGAGAGGATGGCACAGTATGATTGGTTCTTTACACCTTCATACCATAACACCCCAGCCCAACCTCCCTTGGTTGAACCCCAGCTCCAAGCTGTGACCCCACCACCGTTACCAGTTGAGGAACCACCTCAACAGCCTCCCGAGCCACCAAGGCGAAGGAGAAATGCTAGAATGTCCGTACGTGGGGGACCACGGTTTGCATCTCCTCATGGCTCAAGTTCTTACCCTCCTATCCCAGAGGACCCACAGTTGGGCGGACCCTCACACACGGTGCCGGAAGTCAATCTTCCGCCAGTTTCTCATGCACCACTACAACCACCATTGGGTTTTGACAACCCGATCCCGACATACCCAGGATCGTCTGGGTATAATCCGTCTGGATACCCATCCGACTATGGAACCCATGATCCGTACCTTACAGCTGCACAATACCATCATCTTTACCCTTCTTCTTCTTACCCTCCAGTTTACCAAACTGGATACCCGGGTCAGGGTTATCAATACCCGCCATACCAGCAACCTCCTTCTGTTCAGCAGCAGCAAACTCAAGAAATTCTAGAGAGGTTAGATCGGGTTGAACATGAAGCCCATGAAACTAAGAAAAAACACAATGGTTTTGTCAAAGGTCTCATGAACATCCTTAAGGGCAAGAAGAAGTAGGAAATTTTTTGTTCCATGATTGTATTTCAATAATTCCCTGCGAGGACGTTTACTTTGTTTTCATGTACCAAGTCCCTGCGTGGACTTATTTTCAATTTCAGTAGCCCCTGCGTGGGCAATTTCTGTTGTTTTCCTCAAAGTCCCTTTTTGGGCAATGTTGTACTCGTTTCGTAGTTTAATGAAGTTATTTTCGATTTTAATTATGTATTTTATTACATCATTGCTATATCATTTCAAATTTATTGATCTGCCAATTTCTTAAAGGTATAACCTAGCCAAAATAGTAAGTGGCTATGATGGTACAACCTTTTTAAGATAATAACTCTCTGTTAACATCTGAAAACATGTTAACAATCCTGAATTTGTGCGGTGTGAGAAACCACACAATCTTCCTATGTACTTGGATTTTTCCAAGTCACTATTATAGCCTATATGATCAAACATGAATCATGGCTAATAAACATCAATATGATGTATACACCACAACATCCATTAGTGATGTATGCTTATAAGCAAAGGTGTAGTAATGACAATGAAGGTTCTACTTTATAAACTCTTGTCAAAAAGGCGATGAACTTTGTTCGACCCTTAAAGAGATTTTTGATCCAAGAAAAATCAATGATTATAATCGTCCTTGTGACAAGGCTTTGTGCCATCTAAATGTCCTTCGAGACGAGCTTTGTGTAATATGAATATGTCCTTATGACATTGACAGTGTGATTTACATTTCCCTGTCTAATAAAAATATAGAGAATTATATCTCTTTGACTATTACTATTTTTTTTGGTGGTCTATATGGTTTAATAATACCATGACCATCTAATCATCAATATGATGATATATTGCATAATTTAAATATATCATTACTGTTTTATATAGTATTCAAAAATGGCTGGCTCGGACGAAGCAAACAGTCATCCCACAGAAGGAAACAACACCAGGATTAATATCACTGGTGCCGAACTGCAAGAAATGATAACCGCAGCAGTCGCTCAGGCTATGGATGCTAAATTTAAGGAGCCAAGTATTGTTCGGTCTCAAACCCATTCAAGATCCCATTCTCAACCCCATACTCATAAGAAAAGTGAGTCTCAGCAGTCATCTAATCAGGGTAGTGAGCCAAAGAGGCAGGTTGTCCTCGAGCCGACTCCTCGGTACACTAAGGGTTGTACCTATAAGTACTTTGTCTCCTGTAAACCGAGGGATTTTACAGGAGAAAAGGGAGCAATCGATTGTATGAAATGGTTAGATGAGATGGAAACTGTGATAGACATCAGCGGATGTGCTAAGGAAGACATAGTCATGTTTGTGTCTCAATCTTTCAAGGGCGATGCCCTCACTTGGTGGAAAGCGTTAGTTCAGTCCACTGGAAAGGTTCATCTATATAACCTTTCGTGGAACAAGTTTGTAGATCTTGTAAAAGACACTTACCGCCCTCAACACGAAGTTGAGAGGATTGAATCTGATTTCCTCACTTTAGTAATGAAGGATTTAGATTGTAGATCCTATGTGACCAGCTTTAATTCAATGTCAAGGCTAGTACCATACTTGGTCACTCCTGAACCCCAACGCATTGCGCGTTTCATCGGTGGTTTAGCTCCCGAAGTGAAAGGAAACATCAAGGCTTCTAAGCCAGCCACTTATAGATCTGCTGTGGATCTATCTTTGTCCCTCACTTTGGATATTGTGAGGAGTAGGGCAAAGAAAACCATTGATGATGGGAAGAGGAAGAGAGAGGAAGATAAGTCTCCTCAGTCAAACAAGAAAGGAAAAGGGAACTTTAATTCCAAGAAGGGGCAGTCAAGTGATAAAACAAGGTGCAAAACCGGCAATAAAAGGCACTTTGGAAAGTGCAATCAGGACCCACAACCCAAACCATGTGGGATCTGTAAAAAGAAAGGACACAAGTCTGTTGAGTGTCGAAATATAAAGGATGCAACCTGCTACGGTTGCAATGAAAAGGGGCACATCAAAACCAATTGCCCCAAGAATGCTAAGAAGCCTGAGGAGGCGAAGAAAAAAAATGCAAGGGTTTTTCAAATGAATGCTAGGGAAGCGGTGAACGACGAGAATGTCATAACAGGTACCTTCCTCATTAATAATAATTATGCTATAGTCTTATTTGATTCAGGTGCTGATAAGTCTTTTGTAGACCATAAGTTTTGTAAGTCACTGAATATGCCTATTAAGACTCTAGACATAAAATATGAGGTAGAACTCGCTGATGGTACCTTAGAAACAGCTTCAACTTTGCTTGATGGATGCTTTATATCCATCAAGAATCATTCTATCCCACTATCTCTCTTGCCAATGAAATTGGCTGGGTTTGATATAGTTTTAGGCATGGATTGGTTGTCGCATAATCAAGCCCAAATTGCCTGTGATAAAAAGCTAGTTATCATCAAAACCCCTTCTGGTGAATCCGTTACTATTCAAGGAGATACACAATACGGGTTGCCCAGCAACGTGTTTATTCTCAAGGTATCACAGTGTTTAAAGAGTGGACGTGTCATTTACATGGCACAAGTGACTGCGAATGATCCGAAACCTAAGATTGAAGACATCCCAATCATCTCTGAGTATCCTGATGTCTTTCCTGACGAGTTACCTGGATTACCTCCTAAGAGGCAAGTAGAGTTCAGGATAGACATTCTTCCAGGAGCTGCACCTATTGCACGAGCTCCTTACCGCCTAGCACCTACTGAAATGAAGGAACTTAGAGCACAATTAGATAACTTATTGGAAAAGGGTTTTATACAACCTAGTTCTTCACCTTGGGGAGCTCCAATATTATTTGTGAAAAAGAAGGACGGATCAATGCGCCTATGCATTGATTATCGTGAGCTAAACAAAGTAACGATTAAGAATCGTTATCCTTTACCCAGGATCGACGACTTATTTGATCAGCTTCAAGGAGCGAGCTTCTTCTCTAAGATTGATCTGAGATCTGGGTATCATCAACTCAAGGTTAGGACTGAAGACGTGCCTAAGATGGCATTCAGAACAAGATATGGACATTACGAGTTTTTAGTGATCCGTTTTGGGCTCACTAATGCTCCAGCAGCATTCATGGACCTCATGAATAGAGTCTGCAAACCATACTTAGATAAGTTTGTCATCGTCTTCATAGATGACATACTTATCTATTCTCGTAACCAAGTTGATCATGAGAAGCATCTTCGATGTATCTTAGGATTACTTCAACAGGAGAAGCTTTATGCTAAATTCTCCAAATGTGAATTCTGGCTTCGTGAAGTCCAATTCCTTGGACATGTTGTCAGTGAGCGAGGTATCCAAGTAGATCCCGCTAAGGTAGAAGCCGTAATGAATTGGGAAGCACCCAAGACTCCAACCGAAATACGTAGCTTTCAGGGTTTGGCTGGATATTATAGAAGATTCATTGAGAACTTCTCCAGAATAGCTGCACCATTAACTTCCTTGACTCGTAAGAATGTTAAGTTTGATTGGGGTCCGAAACAACAAGAATCCTTTGAGATTCTTAAGAAGAAATTGAGCAATGTTCCGGTGCTAACCTTACCTGATGGAATTGAAGAGTTTGTCGTATACTGTGATGCTTCACACACCGGTATGGGTTGTGTGCTTATGCAACGAGGCAAAGTGATTGCCTATGCATCACGACAATTAAAAGTGCAAGAGAAGAATTACACCATCCACGATTTGGAGTTGGGTGCCGTCGTATTCGCACTAAAATTATGGAGACATTATTTGTATGGAACTAAATGTGTGGTCTTTTCTGATCACAAAAGTCTCCAACATTTGTTTAATAAAAAAGAGCTCAATATGAGACAGCGCCGTTGGATGGAAACCTTAAATGACTATGATTGCGAAATTCGCTACCATCCTAGTAAAGCGAATGTAGTCGCAGATGCTCTAAACCGAAAGGAAAGAATTAAACCAATTAGGATCAATGCCAAGAGCATTGAGTTGAAGAATAGTCTGAATGAAAGACTATTGGCTGCACAGAAGGATGCTGTTTTGGAAGTTAACCTTCCAAATGAAAAGTTAGGTATAACTGCTGAACAGTTAACACCTGGGAAGGATGGAATTCTCAGAATGAATGGAAGGGTTTGGGTTCCTATTCAAGGAGGACTTTGAGATATAATCCTCCAGGAAGCCCACAACTCCAAGTACTCAGTTCACCCGGGAGGTGACAAGATGTATCAAGATTTGAAAGCTAATTATTGGTGGATAGGGTTGAAGAAATCTATTGCCACCCATGTAGCTAAGTGCTTGACCTGTGCTCAGATTAAAGCTGAACATCAAAAGCCATCAGGCCTGTTGCAACAGCCAGAACTTCCCACATGGAAGTGGGAAATGGTAACTATGGACTTTATAACCAAGTTACCTAAGACAAGGCACGAAAATGACACCATATGGGTTATAGTTGATAGACTAACAAATTCAGCACATTTCCTACCCATCAAGGAGACTCATAGCTCCGACAAATTAGCCCAGATTTATGTAGATAAGATTGTAGCTCTTCATGGCGTACTAGTATCCATTATCTCTGATAGGGATACTAGATACACCTCACACTTTTGGAAAAGTTTCCAACAATCTTTGGGTACACATTTGAATTTTAGTACTGCTTACCATCCTCAGACTGATGGACAGAGTGAGCGTACAATTCAAACTCTGGAAGACATGCTTTGTGCATGTGTTATCGATTTAGGTAGTAGTTGGGATGACCACCTGCCATTAATAGAGTTCTCCTATAACAATAGCTACCATACAAGCATTAAGGCTGCGCCTTTTGAGGCATTATATGGTAGGAAATGCAGAACGCCTGTCTGTTGGGCAGAAGTAGGAGAAGCTCAGTTATCAGGACCTGACATAGTCCTTGAAACGACAGACAAGATTGTCCAGATTCGAGATCGCCTGAAAGCTGCCAGGGACAGGCAGAAAAGTTATGCTGATAAGAGGCGAAAACCTCTAAAGTTTGAGGTTGGTGACAAAGTCTTACTAAAAGTATCACCCTGGAAAGGTGTGATGCGTTTTGGTAAAAAGGGCAAGTTAAGCCCTAGGTATATTGGACCATTCGAGATTATCGAATGTGTCGGCAGTGTAGCTTATAAGCTAAACTTGCCAGAGGAGCTAAGTGGAATTCATAATGTGTTCCACATTTGTAATCTCAAGAAATGCCTAGCTGATAAATCGCTAGCTATGTCTCATAAAGACGTACAAATTGATGAAAGCCTGAAATTTATTGAAAGACCCTTATCGATTGAGGATCGTCAGGTTAAAAAGCTCCGAAGAAAGCACGTACCTATAGTAAAGGTCAAATGGGACACCCGTAGAGGTCCTGAATATACGTGGGAAGTTGAGTCCACTATGCGACAAAAGTACCCTCACTTATTTCAGTAAATCTCGGGGTCGAGATTTCTTTTAAGGGGGCGAGGATGTAACACCACGTAAAAACGTGTCCAGCTATGTATAGACACGTGTCCTATCATGTGGAAAATTTAGTTTGAAGGACTCAAAGTGTCAACATGCCAAACATGAGCCTCTGAATGACACTACGTGAATGATAAATTCTTAATCAAAAGATAATAAAGCTACAGGGATTAGACGTGTCAACATGTTAATTCTACCTCTGAGTGACCTTTTAAACATTCCCAAAAGCTTACAAAACTTTACACACTTATGAATAGTTGTTGGAGAATTCATAAACTTCGGCTACTTAATGACAGTTCATGCAATAAATCAAGAATTTGAAATTCATAAGAAATATCGACAAATCTTCATGTATGACCAATTTCTATAAACTCCAAGGAGACATATGTGCATGGCATAGTAGTTTGAATAGGACAGGACTGGCCATATGGACTATTATGCTACTTTATTGATTAAAGATTCGGTTTTGGAAGTGCATGGTCAAGTGTATGAAAGTTCTAAAATTTTTGTCTTCTGGTCATCGGTTACGTACCGTATGGCCCAAGGCTTATGGTCTGCAAGGAGGTAACTGGGCGATGCAATTCAGGTTCGGTTACGGACCGTATTCATTCAGACTTACGGTCCATAAGAGGTGGATACGGACCGCAAGGGTTTAAGCTTACGGTCCGTAAGACCGTCGCTGGGCAGAAGTTTTGGACATATGTATGTTTCAGCTGTTCCACCGCCTTAACCTAGTTTGTAATGACCTAAGGAGCTATATGTCGGTTTATTGCACCAGGTAGGACACCTGGGGTGATCCTATAATGCCCCATAACAGATGTAATTGATCCATGATCATGCAAAGTAGTATATAAAGGAACTAGTTCTTGAGTTCACAAGCACACTTGCAACATTTTCTTATACTACAACTTCTGGAGCTTGCTTAGGACAAGGAGAAGCCTTTTAAGTGTAGAAAAGATTGCTAGGACCTTTAGTAAGCCTCTAATTACTTGTTTAGTCATTTTAATTAGCTTAATTACCTTAAAGTCAAACTTATCGTAAATTAAGTTTGACTTTTGTTTTAATTACATAAGGATCAGCCACTGATCAAATTGAAAGTGGTTATAGACCCACATTAGTGTAGGTGATTAACCCTTAAAAGGGCACCTCCTAATTATCTCGTTTGACTGGTCAATTGTCGGGTCAAAGTAGTTTGACAAAAAGTCAAACTGGATAGAATGTTTGAATATGATTAAAATTAATAAACCAGAGGTTCTAAATTATATTTTAACATTCTAATGACTTGGTAATTAATAATTAAACATGTTTTATCCGTCCTAACCCGACAATTAATAGTCTAAGGTCAGTTTATAATCAAAAGTCGCAAAAGCTTGACTTTTGCTTGACTTTCAGTTCTAACCCGTTAAAGCTTAATTCTCCCATGTTTTAAGCTTACATTAGGACCACATTACTTAGTAGTATAACCCCTGGAGTTATATTGCATGGTGCCTAGTGGTTTGATTTATATGCACTTGATCGTAATTATGCTTAATAATGCCATAAACGCCCTTTTTACATACAACTAAGATTTTTAACAATGTGATTGGATTAACACCTTTGCTACTGATATTTAGACATGTCCCGAAAATTTGACTTCAGTTGGAGGTCTAGAATAAGAGTTATGCTCAATGATGTTTTAAGTTAATTTATATAATTAAACAGTAAGCCAAAGTTTTTAAACTCAGAAGTCTCTTTTGACCTTTAAAGCCTATGTGAAATTACCAAAATGCCCTACGGTGCATAGTTTGGTTATATAATATAAATTTCACATATATATAAAATACCCTACTGATATAACTCATAAAAATACATATTTTACTAATTAAATCAGACCTGAAACTCAGTTTCATATTTAAACTCTTTTATGGGCATTGAAATTACCAAAATGCCCTTATGGGACTTATTTTGGTTTAAATTACTTTTTGGGCATATATGTTAACATCTTACTGATGTATTAACATATTTGGAGCATAATAACGATTAAGACCTGTATATAATTTAATTGGTTACTCATTACGCGTATACGCGTATACGCGTATACGCGTTCGGATCGGCTTATATGACTAGTTTACATAAAATAGTCGAAACGGGCTTAACCTTATCATTAAATCCTCAATTTCCAGAATGTCTTTAGTTTACCCATATTATACATGTATCCAAGCTTGTCGGGTCTAAACCACATTCTATTCCAGTCTCCGCTTAATCTAGCGTTTAGAACCGTAAGGTTTCCTTCTAGCTAGCCAGTCTAAGTCCTTGACTAAATAAAAGACCCGTTAGCATCCTAATAGGTTAATAAACCTTCTATACAGATTAAATAGCTTCTGGTAGAAGGTGCCTTCGAAAAGCTTTAGGATTTTACTGCTTGCATCAGGTAAATACTTTTAACTTATTTTCCCTTATACGGGCTTGGGATATGGTATTATAATAATACCACTTGGTCGGGTATGAAATCATTTAATCGGATTGTGATTAATAAATTTACATAATCCGTTTTAATCTGTCTTGTTTGATAACATAAGCATTGGGGGTTAATACGACCGTGTCCTGGATATCCTCGGCTCATTTCATTTGAAAATGGCCACGACCTATGCACGGGGTGTAGGCATACACCTGACAGATGCAAATGCTAAAGTATAAACCCACATGTTGGGGATAACTCCTTTGTGGGTTCTATAAGTGGTGAGTCGGTTAATCACGACCGGCTTCCAACCGGCCCCAATTGTAAGACAAACATGTAAATCTGTATACGAGATTATATTTAAATAATTGTCCCAAATTATAAAAGATTTGTGTCTTGTGCACTTAAATCCATTTTCATAAATGTTTTCAAAAGAGTCAGTTAATTGTATTTACCAGTGTAAGCTGACGTATTTTCTTAAAGACTGATTTGACAGGTACCTCTCGTAATAGGCTGGAGCTATTAGGTGTCATAAGAGGATCTTGCAAATCCATAGATACCTGAAGTCTGTTATTTTGTTTCTTTGTACATTTATGATCCACCTGTGGATCTTATTACATTCCAGTCTGTATATTCATAAACTCGAACACTCAGACGTTATGGTTTGTAATAGTTTATTCACCAAGCCTTCCGCTGTGCTATTATATTGTGTGTATTGACTATGATGATATCAACTACGTCACGATACTCCCCGCCGGGCCCACCGGTAATACGTGGAAATATCGGGGTGTGACAGTTTTGCACCACCTATTTGTGATGCTGAGATACCAACTATGAAGCTGTATGATGGTTCAACGGATCCAGAAGAACATGTAGCTCAATATAGAGAAAGGATGGAGATCAATCCAATTCCTGAGAGGTTAAAAGAAGCATGTCTATGCAAGGGTTTTGGATCCACACTCACAGGCAGTGTTGTAAGAATCGCTAGGCGCTAGTCGGGCGGTGGGGTACCAACTAGCGATTAATCGGGATTAATAGGGATTAATCGGATTGAGATTTTTATAAGTAATTTTTAGTTGCATATATACACACACATTTTTATATGTAGTTTTTTAAAGTAGACATGTTTTAACCCCTCATTAACTCATTTTTTTAAGTAATTGGAAGGAATTTATATGGTCTGGTCAAAATTTGACCAGCATCTAGCCAAAATTTGGCAAGAATAGGACCGCTATTGACTGCCTAGCTATTAATCGGCCATTAATCAGTGAACCTCCGATTAGTGATTAATCGGCGACTAATCGGAGACTAGTCGGGATTTTTACAACCATGCTCACAGGATCAGCTCTTAAATGGCTGCTAAGTCTTCCCCCTTACTCTATTACTTCATTTGCTAATCTAGTTAACCTGTTTAATAGCCAATTCTCATGTAGCAGAAAATTTGAACGTTTAACTAGTGATTTATTGTAACACCTCGAAAATTCACGTCCTATAATGTGTAGACACGTGTCAAATGTTTAAACGTGTGAAAGAACATTATTGAAGGACTAAAGTTGACAATCATGGAAAGTATGTGGATATACGTATTCTAAATGTCAAAAGTGAATAAATATATTGTATATTAACCCTACAAGATGCTCATACCTTCAAACGAATAAATCATGGATCATACGGAGCTAAAAGTGAGAGATTACAAACTACAGGAGCTAAATGTGTCAACATGTTTAAGTTATACCTCTGATTGACCTTTTGACAAACCCGAAGCTTTGTAACTGTTAATTATGCTCACTAGAATGCACGATTTAAATTTCGTAAAGTTTCGTTATCGTATGAGAAAGTTATGATCAAATTCGTGTGCGAAGGGTTAAAGCGTAAACGTTGAAAGTTAGAATTTTTCGGGTAACAATAAAGTTAACCGGGGACTTAGCAAAGTGGGTATATGTTTTAAAGCCCTTATAGATCAATTATGAGGGTTCATAATGCAAGAAACAAGTGCCTAATCGAATTTTGAAGAGCCAAGGATCAAATCGCAAAAATCTAAAAATTTTGATTTTGTGCAGAAGGGGGTCGCGCGACGCGAAGCCCCAGGGGGGGGGGTCGTCGCGCCACGCGAGGGCCTATCTGGTCCGATTATCTTGGGCTGTTGTCTGCCAAAGCTTTTATGCGCGACTTTAACCGAATTTCCTCATCTTTCTTGGCCCCTAGGCACCCCCTAAACACTTAGGGACGTGTGTTAATCAGTTATGGTGGGTTGTAGACTCATGTGTCAAAGATTTGTGGTGATTAATTCACTATAAAAGGCCATGATATGCACCATTGTTCTTCACACCTCCTCTCAAGCTTTCTGATCATTCCTGGAGCTCAAGTCTGCTTCCAAGTGATCACTAATCAAGCTTAGGACTTCAGTAAGTTACTAATCCTTTCTTTTATTGAGTTTAGCTTAGTTATTTAGCTAAAAGTCAAACCGTCGTAATTACGGTTTGACTTCGAGATTAATTAATAATGGCTCAGTCAAATCTCGAATCAAAAGTTGTTATAAGTTGGTAATTATGTGGGTAATAAAGCCTCAAAAGGGTTCCCCCTGATTCCCACTCTAACTAGGTCTAATGTCGGGTCAAACGTGTAATTAAAAAGTCAACAGAATGTTTAAATTGCAATTTATGCATGATTAGCAATGTAGAACACATATAACCTGTTTGATCATTAATATAACTTGGTAATTAGTGTAAGGACATGTCTAAACATGTTCAACCCGACAATTTCCAGTTTAGACCCGGTTCGGAACCAAAAGTCGCATAGTTTGACTTATACTTTGACTTTCAGTTCTGACCCGTTATGGTATGTTTTAGAAATACCTAAGAGCTTCATTTGGACCAGGTTACATGCTAGTATAACCCTCTGTGATTATACACCATGGTTCATTAGTTAACCGATTAATACGCATGGTTCCGTTAATTGCTCATATGTTGACCATTATGCCCTTTTCACCTTAAAACGTGATTTATGAAAATGTAAAAGTGTAGAAACCTTAATTACTGATATATAAACTTGTATGCAAAGTTTGACATCAGTTTGAGGAGTAGAATAAGAGTTATGCTCATTAGCGCAAATTAGAAGCTTTATGTTAATTAAAAGGCGTAATTAGCGTATAGCCTATTTAAACATACTTTTTGATATCAAATATTTTACCCACTGATGTAATATATTATTTTGGGAATTTTAAATATTTTTAATTAATTTTAGGCTGAGCATAACTCATAGTCGTAGGCTTAATCCGGTAATTGTCGGTTTTGCCCTTACGGGCCATAAAATGAGTTTTACATATCTAAACGATTCCAAACCTTTTTCTACTGATCACATATGATAAATAAATTATTTTAAGCCTTCTGGAAATACAAAAATATCAGATTTATGTATCAAACCCGGAAATGGCCTCTAATCGCCTTTTTAAGCGTTTTTAACGCATAGTATGTACTAAAACTATTTTAAACATACAAGGGTTGATACCTACTGATATTTGAGGCAAATTATAATTTTTTAATAGTAAGCAAAGGTTGATAAACTCAGACTTCAGTTTTGAGCTTTTCGGCTTATGTGAAATTACCAAAATACCCATACGGGGCATAGTTTGGTTATAATTGATAAATTTCACTTATATACTTTAACCTACTGATATAACTTAGCAAATTGAGTATATTTTCTGATTACATCAGGCCTGTAACTCAGGTTGACACTTAAACTCTTTTACAACCTTTAAAATGACCAAACTACCCCTACGGGGCATAGTTTGCGATTAAATTCATTTCGGGCATAATAAAAGACATCTTACTGATGTCACAACATATATGAAGAATATTAACTTAGGAAACCTGTAAATGGCTCTCATTACTACCCATTACGCTTATTACGCGTTCGGTTCGGTTTATGTAACTAGTTTACATAAACTAGCCTAAACGGGTCAAACCTTATCGGTTTTATCTCAAAATCCAGAATGTGCATGAAGGACCCATATTAAACAAGTCTCTGAACTTGTCGGGTCTAATTCACATTCTATCCGGTCTTCGCTTAATCATGCGTACGAACCGTGTCTTTGAAACTAACCGGTCTAAGCTTAAGCTTAACCAAAGACCCGTTAGGATTCTAATAGGTTATTATAAACCTTCGTTCCAGATTAGGAGGACCAGTAAAAGCTACGTGCATTTTGCTTATTGTGAATTATACTTTGCTCAGGTAAATACTTTTAACTTATTTTCCCTATACGGGCTTGGGTTACGGTATATAGAATACCGCTTGATCGGGCATCAAATCCTCCACCATTGAGTGGGTAATTGAATAAATTTGATCGGCTCGTTTAAACAGTCTTGTTACTTAAAGCCTTTGGGGGGTTAATGACCATGTCCCGGATATCCTTGGCATCATTTTACGAAATGGCCACGACTTAAGCGCGGGGTGTAGGCGTACACCCGTCAGTGCACGAAAGAACATTGTGGTGTGTCTATTGATCTTTAACCCGGACTAGATCCGGGCTACTGAACGCACAAGGAACATGTAATTCATTCACAAGATTATATATATTTAAATAATTCTCCCAAGTTAAATAAAATGTTTATGCCATGTGCATCCAAACCAATTTTCAATCATTTTCCAAAATGAGTCAGTTGATTGTATTTACCAGTGTAAACTGACGTATTTCCCCAAAAAGATTAAATGCAGGTACTAAGCGTAATTGGCTGGGATTTCTCCTTAGCATCATTAGAAGTCTCGCAAGCTTAAGATGCCTGAAGTCTGTTGAAGTATTTGTTTCATATTTTATTTTCGATCCTTCTGTGGATAAACTCCCGAATATTGTGACATTGATATTACAATATTAAATTCGGTTGTATTATATCTTTTAAATTGCTTCCGCTGTGCATATTAAATATTGTGTTGTTTGACTATTACGTTGCCAACCACGTCACGATACTCCCCCACCGGTGACACGTGGAAATCGGGGTGTGACATTTATATAGGGTAACACAAGGTCAAAACGAATCACTTAGAGATTACATCACTAAGTTTAGTAAAGAATCCTTAGACATCCCTAACCTGGACATAGCCACGGCTGTGGAAGCCTTTAAAATGGGTTTGCTTAGGGATTCATTATTCTATGATGATCTTGTTATGACCCCATGCAGGAATCTTGATGAAGTGAGAACCAGGGCCCTTAGATTCATCCGGTTAGAGGATGATAAAAGGATCCAGGAGAGATTGGCAGGATCCTCGAAACAGGAAAAGCAAGGATCCTACTTCAAGAATAACAAGTTCAAGTCCTACAACAAGTCTGATAACCAGAATGTGCATGCAGTAGAACAAGAAGAGGATGATGAGGATTATCCTCCAATTTCTGAGTACTGTTTTTCTGTTGATAACAATGAACTAATTCTTGCAATGCAGAATCTAGGTGAGAAAGCAAGATGTCCAAGGAAAAGTGATAAACCAGCCGCGACAAAGGATAAGTCCAAGTGGTGTGCATATCATGAGGATTTCAGACATCCTACTGAAGAGTGTATTGCACTTAGAAAAGAAATTGGTTACTTGTTAAGCAAGGGGCACTTGAAGGAGCTTTTGGGAAGAAAGAAGTCAAGGACCCAGGATCCTAAGAGGATCCCAGAAAGAGATCATGCTCCTCCAGCAGATGCATAAGTTATAAACTTTATATCCGATGGATCAGACATTTGTGGTACTTCCTTTTCAGCAGCCAAAAGACATGCCAAGGAGACCAAGATGGATAATAGAGATAGACCCATCCGGACCTCTACTATTACACCGGAGAAAGTCATAACTTTTGATGAGGATGATCGTGTTGATGTGCAGGATCCTCATCATGATGGTATCGTTATTACGTTGTTTATATCTAACCACTTTGTTCGCATGATCCTGATAGATGGAGGAAGCTCAGTAAACATCATTCAGCTTGATGTCCTCAAGAAGATGAACATCCCTGAATCGGATATTGTACCAAGATCCTCAGTTCTTGTGGGATTCAGTGGAGAAACAAAGAACACATTGGGGGACATCAAACTCCCCATCTATATTGAAGGACTTCATTCTTATAAAAAAATATGTGTTATAGATTGCTTATCCTGTTGTAATGCTATCCTTGGCAGGCCATGGATGCATGACATGAAGGCAGTCCCATCTACCTATCATCAATGCGTGAAGCTTCCTAGTCCATGGGGAGTGGTGAAAATTCAGAGTGATCAACAAGAAGCTAAGAATTGCTACACGTCATCAATGAAGCCAGCCTCAAGACCAAGGGAGCAATAGCAATTAAAGCATCCTCCAAGAGATGTCTTGGAGGAAAGAGAACAGGATGTCAAAGAAATCCTTATGGATCCTTATGATCCTGAATCCATAATCTTCATAGGATCAGGGATCCTCAGCAACATTGAACAGGATCTAGTATCCTTCCTCAAAAGGAGAAAAACTACCTTTGCCTGGAAGCATGAGGACATGACAGGTATATCTAAAGATATAATTACTCATAAACTTGGCATTGACAGGTCATTCATGCCAATTCATCAAAAGAGGAGGAAGTTTGCACCCGAGAGAAATGCCATTATCCAGGAGGAAGTAGATAAACTACTCCGGGCAGGTATGATAAGAGAGGTTAAGTATCCAAGGTGGTTACCCAATGTGGTTGTTTTTCAAAAGAAAAATGGAAAGTGGAGGGTATGTGTCGATTTTACTGATTTAAACAAGGCATGTCCCAAGGATCCTTTCCCATTACCCCACATTGACTCCATGGTGGATGCTACCGCGGGTCATGAGTTGTTGACTTTTATGGATGCTTCATCTGGATTTCAACAAATTCAGATGGAACCATCTGATCAAGAGGATACAGCCTTTATGACCCCAACTGGTATATATTGTTATATTGCTATGCCATTTGGACTAAGGAATGCAGGTGCTACTTATCAAAGGCTAGTCAATATGATGTTCAAGGAACAAATTGGACACACTATGGAAGTCTATATAGATGACATGGTGGTTAAGTCCAAGAAAGCTGAGGATCACCTTAGAGACTTGGAGGAAGCATTCGATATCCTTGATAAATTTAATATGAAACTAAATCCTTCCAAGTGTCATTTTGGTGTTAAAGCAGGTAAATTCTTAGGCTATATGGTGACAAAAAGAGGCATTGAAGCAAGTCCAGAGCAAATTAAGGCTATTGTGAACATCAAATCTCCTGCCAATGCCAAGGATGTGCAAAGGTTAACAGGGAGGATCGCGGCCTTGAACAGGTTCATATCCAAGTCATCAGAAAAGTGCAAGGAATTCTATGACATTTTGAGAAAGAACAAGAAATTTAAGTGGACTGAAAAGCATGAAAATGCTCTCAAAGCCCTTAAGGATTACCTATCCTCAGCTCCTGCCTTAATGAAACCAGAAAAAGGGGATATATTATCCTTATATCTGGCGGTATCCTCTAAAGCAGTAAGTGCAGTCCTTGTTAAGGATCACCAAGGTACACAACATCCTGTCTATTATGTTAGTAAGATTTTGCTTGATGCTGAATCCAGGTATTCACATTTAGAGAAACTTATCCTTGCTTTGATTATGGCATCTACTAAATTAAGACATTATTTTGAAACTCATGCCATTATTGTCAAGACTAATTTTCCAATTAAGAATGTTCTCAGGAAACATGAAATGTCAGGAAGGATGGCCAAATGGGCAGTGAAGCTTAGTGCTTATGATATAAGATATGAACCAAGGACTGCCATCAAATCCCAAGCCTTAGCTGACTTTGTGGCAGATTTTAGTAGTGACTTGCAAAAGGAAGATGAGTTAGAAGTCCAACAACTTGAAGAAACTAAGGATCCTTGGATACTCTTCACTGATGGAGCCTCTAATGTCAAAGGAACAGGACTTCGAATACTACTAAAATCGCCACAGGGGGGCATAATACCCCACTCCATAGCTTGTGAATTTCAAACTACTAATAATGAGGCTGAATATGAGGCCTTGATAGCTGGTTTGCAAATTGCCAAGCATAAGAGGATCAGGTATATTGAGGTACATGTAGATTCATTGTTAATTACTAATCACTTTAATGGATCCTATGCTGTTAAAGGTGAAAAGCTAATCATATATTTAGAGATAGTAAAAGAATTGGCACTCTCTTTTGTTTCCTTTAGTTTAACACAGGTACCAAGGGAAGAGAATACAAAAGCTGATGCATTGGCCAATCTAGGATCATCCTTGAAGATTCCAGAGGATATCAGGATCCCTATTTGTCGCAACCCCCTATCCCTGATCCCAGGGAATGGGCGGACGCGAACTCAGTGACGGTGGTATCAGTTGGTTTTAATTTGGCAGCGGAAATTACATCAGGACCGTAGTTAGGAAATGTTTATCAGAGTAAAA
Organism: Helianthus tuberosus; assembly: GCA_030545235.1. NCBI lineage: Eukaryota > Viridiplantae > Streptophyta > Magnoliopsida > Asterales > Asteraceae > Helianthus > Helianthus tuberosus. The sequence goes on along the minus strand of CM060448.1, from coordinate 75,172,647 downwards.
CCACCATATTTAATATTAATAATCACGTGGGCAAAACCCAAGTTTCTTATTACAATACGTTTATAGGGATAAACCCTATTTTATTGAATTTAAAACATCGTCTTTTAGGTAACTTTTATAGCCACATTTTTCCCAAGCCTTCAGTGCTCTCCAGCTGGCTTTTTACTAATTGGCTGTCACATTTTGTTACCTGAAACGCGTTTTAAAAACATTTGTCAGTGGGAAATACTGGTGAGTGAATCCCAGTTTAATCAAGTTTAAATAAAAAGTCACAGTGAACAGTATTGAGAGCGATCACATTGTTTATTTCTACACAATTACTCCATTAGTACTGTCAATCATGACTTGTGGGTCATATTACCCATTGGCTAACTCATTGTCCAATGGTAACGTATTGTCATCCCGACTTACTACTCACAGTGTAGTAAATTTTGTATACAAAACCCCAACATACCGGCAGTAATTGAAGAACTACAAAGACTCAATCACTGCTAAATTTCATTGTAAAACATTTAAGGTTTGGTAAAACATTACCAAAAAGATTAACAAAAAGAGGATAAACTCACATTGCTATCTTAGACTTCGCGTAAGGGTTTCCTGGATATAATCTATAATTTACACAAATGTACATTGGTTAGTATCATAACCCTTTGAAAATATTAATGATACCCTCCCCGAGACGGCATTCCAACAACTACGTCGGGCAGAACCACGACAGTTATTACGGAACCCTAAATCAATCGGGCAGCGTATCTATTACGAAACCGGGGTTATAATACTTACAACGGAGCAGAACCTCGCTAATTAGGGGGTATGATACTTGAATATTATGCTTATATCTTTAGAAATTCGTAAAGAAAGAAAGATGTGAGCGACGGAAAGTGAAATCCCGAGGCCTTCTTATATAGTGCCTGATTCTGAGTCTCACGCGGCCCGCGTAAAACGAGACCAGGGGTTACGCGGCCCACGTCAACCCGGTCAACATCGTAGCCTTGAGGTGTTACCACCCTAGCTTCGCCACGTGTCACCACGTGGTGGTTTCCGGAGGAGGGCAAGTGGCTAGCCTTGTCGCGACCTGCGTTAACTAAGAGTGTGGCCTTTACGCGGCCCGCCTGAACTTAATTTTTATTGTTTTTAATTTATTTTAAATGCTATAACATATTTTGGGCTCGGTTTTCACATACGGGGTGTAATAAAAGACATATAAGGGTATAATAGGGTGTCGGAAATATTTTGAGAGTGTCGGTTTTACCGAGGGTTGTTACATCCTCCCCACCTTGTATTAGAGCTCGTCCTCGAGATCTTCTGGAATAAGTGAGGATATTTCTTTTGCATTTCTGATTCGAGTTCCCATGTATACTCAGGTCCTCTTTTGGAGTCCCATTTCACTTTGACCAGAACTAGTCTCTTATGTTTAAGATTATTGACTTTCCTGTCTTCAATTTGTAGAGGCCTTTCTACAAACTTGAGTTGTTCATTTACCTCTATATCTTTAAGAGGTACTATCAGTGATTCATCAGCTAAACACTTTTTGAGATTTGATACATGAAATACATCATGTATTCCTACCATTTCCTCTGGCAATCGTAACTGATAGGCTACAGGTCCTATTCTTTTAATAATTTCAAAAGGTCCAACATACCTGGGACTTAGTTTTCCCCGTTTGATGAATCTTACTACTCCTTTCCAAGGAGAGACTTTCAACAATACTTTATCTCCTACTTTAAACTCCAATGGCTTGCGTCGGTTATCAGCATAACTTTTTTGTCGATCACGTGCTGTTTTTAGTCGTTCCTTAACTTGAATAATCTTGTCAGTTGTTTCTTGTACTATCTTAGGTCCAGATAGTTGCTTTTCCCCAATTTCTGCCCAACAGACTGGGGTTCGGCATTTTCGTCCGTAAAGTGCTTCGAATGGTGCAGCATTGATACTTGTGTGATAACTATTGTTATAAGAAAATTCTATTAAAGGTAAGTGATCGTCCCAATTACCTCCAAAATCAATTACTGAAAGATCGAATTTTGACCCGAATGAGTCGTTCGGAAAAGCTCAAATCCGTTTCAGAGGCGGAAACAGAGAAACGGATGTGAAAACAGCTTGATTCACACTATAAACCTCTTGTATATTGATTTTACAGCTATTACATTCAAGAGAAATACCGGCAGCACTTCGGTATCAAATCTGGAAAACCTTACAAATGAAATGACTACACCCCTATTTATACTAAACACTAGTTCGCTTGAAATGAACATGTGACTGTTCAAGCGAACTGTTCAAGCGATCATGCATGTAATTCAAGCGAACATAACATGAAGTTAATATTCCATTTCAAGCGAACATGCAAGTTATATGTGAATCTGATTTGTCTTCTAGTGATGATGTCATTGATGATGTCATATTATGATGTCATCATTGTATAGTATGACATCATGCTTGAACAAATCCACAACGAAACCGAGACTCGATATAAGACGAAGTCGACAGATGAATGCACCAACAGACTCCCCCACAGATGTTGACGAGTCTTAAGTCTCAAGTTTTTTCAATCTTCAGTCTTTATCAGTCTTTGGACTTCCTTCATGAACTCTATCTGGCTCTATCCTATCTTCAATTTTCTTTCAGGATCTCTGGCTCCTAGCTCTTGCATCTTCAGACTCTCTTTCTCTAACAGACTCCCCTTCAACTTGTGCTGGGATCATAGTCTGGCTTTCACAGGTTCAGGTATCGTAACCTGATTCACCTGCATATTCTCTACCCAAAACATAAGTTTCATAAAAGATAAGATATAACAAATTTAGAAACTTTGCTAATCACTTGAAGACACAACCCTGAATAGAAAGATTTATCATGTAAATTTCTGATGAACCGCATAAATATATATCATTTTCATTTCAAACATTTTTAAACAAACTTTCCCAAACCTGTTTGTCATGTTCAGCACTTGGAATTTTGAAACTCAGCTTTTCAACATCAGTTGTCTAAAATCTTTTTGAATTTTTCAAAATTTATGTTAAAACACACCGAAAATCTTTTTGGATTTTGAATGTAATGAAATGCAGTAAAGAAATATTTACAGACAATATTTTTATGAGTTTGTGTAAGAGGATCATATCAGTTTTTGACAAGTCACAAGTACCGTTGAGCTCAGTTACACATTATGAATTAAACAATTCACTTAGATTGCCGATATACTGATCCACTTAAATTCTCACACAAATTTCAACTGATTCAGGATATGAGTTAGGTGTTTTAAGGACTTAAACTCATTCATGTGTCCCACCTCTTGAATATACTCCCGTATCCAGATCCCAATATTCAGTCTTACAGATGAGTATACCACAGATGATATCTGTAAGGAGTTAAATTGCGAGGGCCGTGAGAGCTCAGGTCGATACTTCCGTATACGCAGAGAGATGACGGCTTCGACTTTTGGTGGGTCCCCTTTAGAGGATCTTTTGTATTACAACAGCAATGACTATCAATTTTATTGTTTCATCAATTTGCTGAGGGTGGCGCTATTTTTCAAGCAAGCAGAAAGTATTCTCCGGGGACTAGGCCATTGCTTCCGCAAAATCAGAAGTCCCGGGATAATACCCCAGATATCACTGAGCATAAAGACCTAGTATCTCAGAAAGAGGGACCTTTCAAACGAGATTTCAGGGGTTACCTATATATCCAAGTAGTGTTCCCCACGAAATAAGCAAGTTTGAATTTATGTTTATATCCCGAAAAAGTTTACTAAATGTGTAAAAACCTATCGGTATATCATCAGTGAGACCGTTTAACGCTATTTAAACATTACATTTCTTTAGCATACTGTAACTGTCTACTGATGCACTATCATTTCCTCTTTTTTGACACCAAAACTCATTTTTGAATTTTATCATGTTTTTGTCTTTTTCAAATTTTCTAATGTTTTTGGATTTTCTAAAAATTTTCTACTCCCCCTAAAATGCAAATACATTTAAAGAAAATTTGAAAACAAACTATACAGAAAATTGACAACTGATATCGAATTGCTTCAAATCGCCATCCACTTGGCATAAACAATCAGAACTCCCCCTTACACAAAACTATTTTCTCATTATGATTTCAAAACACTTAAGTTTGTTTTAATCAAAATGATTTTTCCGGAAAATAGGTTTTGTTTTAACCACTTGAAGGGTAGGGTTCATCATCTTGTTCATTCAATCACATATATGAGAATTACATCAAGTTTAAATTAATGAACTTGACGAATCACTTTGTAAGATCCAACCTCTTACCACTTGTAAAAATATCCAAATCATATAACCACATGTAGGAATAAAACATCTACACAAACCATTTTACTAATCAAGATGCCGATTCATGCTTCACACTTACCAACCTGGAAGCTCCGGCAATTCACACTTATCCTGTAAAAATTCAACTATTTTTAAGATTCAATCACAAATACAATTATCAAGAAAGATGCCGATTCCTGATCCACGATTACAAACTTGGGATCTCCGGTAAGTCCTAAGACTTCAAGGGAATTGAATTTCCACCCAAGTCTTTTCAGACTTGAGGGTTTTCAATTCTTGCTCAGTAGGGTTATATGTTGCCTTTTTAGTTGCATAGAAATCTTTAACCCCCTTTGCTTTCCCATTAAGCATTTTTCCAAAAATTTTCTTAACATTCCCATTGAATGTTTTCTCGACATCAAATTCATTTTTCCCGGAGTAAAACTGATCCGAGATCTCAACTTTACCAATTTTCTTTTTAATTTCTTCAAATTTTAGTGATGGAAATTCATCATCATTCACTGAATCTTTTGTCTCAACCTGTGGCTCATCTGGCTTTGTGGAACCAGATTCATCACCAACTTTTACATTACCCTTCTTGACAACCCACATTTGGTTATCTTTTGCTCTCTTTTTGTAAAAATTCTTTGTTGAACATTCACCAACCTCATAAGTTGAATTTTCAAATATTTTGAATTTTTTGGTTGGTGGTTCAACATCAACAACTATTTCTTTCAGTTTTTCAGAAACTCTCTGTTTTGTTTTAGCATTTTTAGGACAGTTCCATGCAATGTGACCAGCTTCATTGCATTTGAAACAGGTTCGAGTCTCTCTTGGATGAAACACTCCAGTTCCATTCCTTTTCTTCTCAGCAAGAAACTCCTGGTTTGATTGTCTCCAGAAAGGTTTCTTCTGTTCCTCCTCAGCACTTCCACCTGAAACAAATTCTGTTTTTGTTTTAGAATTTTTTTCATTTTTATAATTTCTTGGTGGAATAAAACCTAATCCTTTCTTTTTGTAGCTACCATTATGGTTTGGTTTCTTTTGAAAACCAGAACCAGAATTGTAACCCTTTTTCTTGTTTAATCGCTGTTGAACTCTTGAAGTGTATTTTTTAGGTTTTCCAGTAAGATTTAAATCTTTTATTTCAGAAATCTTAATTTCTGTCATTTTGAAAACCTTTTTGATCATTTCAAATCTAACACTTCTTATTGGAAACTCTTTGTCAGAATATAATTTGTCAGAATCATTTAAAGTGTATTCTACTTCAAATGTTTCATCATCCAAATTAGATTTTGATAACAAAAACTCTTTACTGTAAGACCATTTAACCAACGATTTTGAACTGTTTCCTGACGAACTTGAACTTTTGACGGACGAACTTGAACACCCAGACTCGGACTTTGACTCAGACTTTAACTCCGACTCCTCATCTGTATCCAACACCTGATCGACCACCTTTTTAATTAACTCAGACTCATGATCAGTGTCAGACGATGTAAAAATAACATCAATGTTTTCTGGTAATTCATCAGTTGTATCGGTTTTTAGCTTAATATTGACTGCTTTTTCAAGTTGCTCCTCGTTTGGTTTTCTAGGAGAATACCCTTAACAGATTGGAGGCGGACACTTGTTATAAGTAACACTCAGTTTCTTACCAGTATCCTTCATCTTTGACTTGTCATCTTTAAATGCTTTAAAACCTGCAACAGTTGGATAAATTCGATCAATAAGATAATCAGAACTAGAATAACTCTGCAATAATCTTCTGATTCTCTCATTCTCAATCTTCTCCTTCTCTAACTCTTGCTTCCACTTTGCACTTTCTTCTATGTAAAAGTTGATAGCTTTCTGCTTAGTCATCAATGTTGCATTCATCATCGTCAAAGCATTTTCTCTTTCAGAGTTTGTCTTTTGAAGACCAGTTACTGTTCTGTTCAATACATCGTATGATTCTTTCACGTAGTTAAGATTGAATAGTAATTGTTCCTTCAACTTCTCAAACTCTGCCATTTTCTCATCTTTTGCTGCACATTCTTTGCAAGTCTCCAAATACTTCAAGCACGACTTGATAACTTCCACAATCTTTTCAACTTCTATGATTTTTTCAACTTCAACCACCTTTTCTGCTCCATATATCTTTTCTGGTTCAGCAATCTCCTCAGCAACACTTTTTACTTCTTCATTCTGAACAGCTTCCTTTGTTTGATCACCACTTTCAGACTTCTGTTTCATTTGTTCTTTTGCGGCTTGTTTCTCTTTCAGTTTTTCCAAGCGATCTGCAAAATAAAAATGAAAACTTTCAGGAGAGAGATGAGTTTTAGCAACATTAATATGTCGTTCTTCTTCATCATCACTACTGTCATCAGTTGGTGTTTGATCAAACTCTACTGATTTGTCAGAATTATCATCTGAAGAACCAGAATCAACTGGTGTTTGATCAAAAACAACTTCCTTTTCTGAACTGTCATCACTTTGTGAACTTTCATCTGAGCTATGTGAGCTTTCTTCAAATGCAACAGACTCTTTCTCCACATTCTTCACAGTCTCACCAATAGACTTCATCCACTCGGTGAACATGTCTGGTTCTTTCATAATCTTGGCAATGAAAGCTTTGAAATTTCCATTCTCATCTGCAAACATATCCCAGCTGAAGCCTTCAGGTAGCCTCTCATCATCTTGATCGACTATGCATGCTTTGCTATCAGGAGATATATAATTGTTCCAGTTAAAATCCACCACGCACGCTCTTTTTGAATCCTCGATTCTTCTACCATGAGCCACCTGGGGTTCTTGTTGTTGACCAACTTGCTAGTAAATGGCTTTCCGGTAGTAATCGTCTTTTCCAAACGGATTCTGAGCTCCACTAGCTTCCCTGTTCTTGCATTCTCGTTTGAAATGGCCTTTCTCCCTGCATCGAAAACAAGTAACTTTAGATTTATCAAAACCTAAAGTAGAAACGTGTGCATCAAGAAAGTCATTTCTCCCGGTAATCAGCTTGAACTTTTCAGCACGTCTAAGAACGCTAGCTAGACACCATTTGATGTCCATTAACTCCATTTCTTCGGCGTCTATCTGATCGTAATCCTCCTTTGTAAGCATAGGATTTCCAATCCGTCCAGCCACTAAACCCTCATAAGAAAGCAATACAGAACCAAGCAGAGCCATGTGATCTTTAGCGGTTTCCTCAGAAAAACTTTGACCTTCAGGAAGATTCAAAGCGATATTGCACTGGATCACATAACCATTTCCTGTCTTTGTGCTCTGAGAATGGAAACTTGAAGTTGTATCTGTTGGATTAACACTTGGGTATGAAGAAAAAGCACTGCTACTTTTAGAACTTTGATCAACTTTTTCAGATGAATCTCCAGCACTAAATGCAGTTTGAATTTTCGGGCTTCTTTCAACTTCTGGAACACTGCCTTTGTAGTACATTTTTACATCCTGTTGACCACTTGGACTGTTCATCCTTGCGATCTTCTGCTGTTCCAAATCTTGACCCTCAATCTTCTCGATAAACTGAGAAATCGTTAACCCATCGTAAACTCCAGTGTTCTTCAAGATCATCAAGTATGTGCCCCACTCTTTTTGCGGTAAAGCATCAGCTAACTTGTCTACCCACTCATCAGGATCTTTAGTTATACCAATCATCGACATAGATCGCACTAAGTGGCAATAACGTTCAATCAGCTTCTTCGTATCTTCTCCCGGTAAACTAATGAACAGATCAAACTCTTTCTTAAGCAACGCCTTCTTGCTCTTAATCATTTTCTCACTACCCTCAAACTTAACACGTAGAGCATCCCAGATTGACTTTGAAGTTTTGTCATGCTGAAGCAATATGAAAATGTCTTCTTTGATAGCTTGCTGAAGTAAACTGATCATCATCTTTTTAGCTCTATACATTTCTCGTTCTTGATCACTAAACTCAGAAATTGCTTTCACAACTTGTAACTCGGTACGTGGCAAAACATATCTCTTCAGAATGCACTCCTAAGATCTCAGATGATTAGCTTGTACCCAGTTTTCGAACCTATCTTTCCATCCATAATACTCTTCGATACTCATCAGTTTCGGGGGCTTTTGTAACGTTCCGGTCTCGTTTTCCATGTTCATGTTTTGAGTAATGGCAGCTGGACTAGTCGGGGATGTTGCAAATGCATTGTAAAACTCTTCACTCATGATTCAAAATCGAAGAATTTCTCAAACAAGCTTTCAAATGAACTGGTTTACCTCGTAAAAATAATAATACCTGAAACAAACAATCAGATTAAAGACTTATCAATTAAAAGTATAAGACTGGTACTCGAACTGGTGAATATTTTGTGCGGACTGAAGGTTGACACACTGTGTGGACTGCTATGACCCAGATCAAATTCAAACGACCTGACCCTTTGAAAGCTTTGAACTCCAACCCGTATAGACTGAAACTAACTTTCAAGCGAATTGATGACTTTCAACCGAATAGAACTTTTTCACTCGACCTGACCCCACCAAACGACCATTTCGTGCGACGTGTAACAAATTTGATGCGACCTTATGAACAATCTGTTTGAACCTTCAAAAACTTGTTTACATGAGCCGAGAAACAAACAATTACAATATATCACTTATATTCCTTGGGCCACTCAAAGATATCACTTTTATTGGGCTTGGTATCAATTAATAGGTGTGAAAAAGTGAACTATCACATGTAAACCTGACAAACTAACATGCAACTTTGACTAACATGGCTGACACTAATCAAAGCTCACGGGTTACACAAGAAGTCTGATCACATGCACTTCCACATTTTATCTTTCAACACATGGTTCGATTAACTGAACAAATATGCGGTATACTTTGATTGGACCTCAAAAGATAATGAACCTGATTAATCACGTGAACTGTTATGTTCTAGATAATAGTCAGCAGACAAAATAACTTTTCATATGCACTATGAACTTAAACTCTAAGAACTATGAAAACACATGCAAAGTCTGATCACCGATACAACCTGACACAAGACATGTGAGTTCTTTTTCCCAACATACTGACACCTCAACTCAACGTATACTCTCAAGCGAACAAATGATTCAAGCGATCGTTTCAAGCGAGTACATATCTAAGTGTAGGTTCAAGCGAACACTCAAGGTATTTTTCAAGCGAGCAGACAAATTTCAAGCGGACAAGTGAAAATCAAGCAAACAAGGTCAATTTCAAGCGAACTAAACAAGCTTGTTTCGCTTGAAAGCTGCTGATGTCATCAGTTTCGATTTGATTTCAAGCGAGCTAACGTATTTTATCAAGTTTTAGCTTGATTTTACTTCTGAAACTTTCCAGGATTTGTTAAAACATGATTACGCACAAGATGTGAAAGTTTGAGCCGATTTTATCCGTGAAAAAATTTTGATTTTGAAAAAGAAGGTGTAGAAACAGAAAAAGTGACGAAAACAGGCTGTTTTTGCGAGATCTCTTCCTCCTGAGCTCTGATACCACTTGAAAGATCGAATTTTGACCCGAATGAGTCGTTCGGAAGAGCTCAAATCCGTTTCAGAGGCAGAAACAGAGAAACGGATGTGAAAACAGCTTGATTCACACTATAAACCTCTTGTATATTGATTTTACAGCTATTACATTCAAGATAAATACCGGCAGCACTTCGGTATCAAATCTGGAAAACCTTACAAATGAAATGACTACACCCCTATTTATACTAGACACTAGTTCGCTTGAAATGAACATGTGAATGTTCAAGCGAACTGTTCAAGCGATCATGCATGTAATTCAAGCGAACATAACATGAAGTTAATATTCCATTTCAAGCGAACATGCAAGTTATATGTGAATCTGATTTGTCTTCTAGTGATGATGTCATTGATGATGTCATATTATGATGTCATCATTGTATAGTATGACATCATGCTTGAACAAATCCACAACGAAACCGAGACTCGATATAAGACGAAGTCGACAGATGAATGCACCAACAATTACACAAGCTATAAGCATGTCTTCCATCGTCTGAATAGTTCTTTCGCTTTGTCCGTCCGTTTGAGGATGATAAGCTGTGCTCAATTTTAACTTGGTTCCCATTGCCTTTTGGAAACTTGACCAAAAATGAGAGGTAAATCGGCTATCCCTATCAGAAATAATTGATAAAGGAATTCCATGTAAAGAAACAATTTCATTTACATATAACTTAGCTAATTGTTCCATACTAAAAGTTTCCTTCATTGGTAAGAAAGAGCTGATTTGGTTAGCCTATCTACAATCACCCAGATTGTATCATTTCCTTTCTTTGTTTTGGGTAATTTAGTAACAAAATCAATTGTTATTAATTCCCATTTCCACACTGGCATTTCTAATTGCTGTAACAAACCTGAGGGTTTCTGGTGTTCAGCTTTAACTTGTGAACATGTTAAACATTTAGAAACATAGGCTGCTATGTCCTTTTTCATTCCTGTCACACCCCGACCGCGTAAAACAACAAATCGCGGCGGAAACATCGGGGCGTGTCGCGACAGAATTAATTGTTTCATAACCATGGCATACAAAGTTGTATTTTATTTATCAACAAGGGTGTTACATTGTCTCAAAACAGTGAATTAACGAGTTCAGAACATAATTAAACATAGTCTATCTTCTTTTAAAGTCTCTAAGGCACAGGTCCGCCCTAGTATCATGATCAACATCCTATGGAAAAGCACCTGAAAACACATGTGAAAATAGGTACGTCAGCATAAAAATGCCTGTGAGATACATAGGTTTGTGAAAATAGGATTCATGACTTGTATTTGAGGAAATGTTTAGTCATGAACCTTGTAATTTGCTTTGTCTTGTAAATCATTTGAAGATAATAAGATCAGATGATATGTATAAGTAAATGTCAGGTTTAAATAAATAACCATGTAAAAATGTGTTTGTATAAGATAAGTTGTTTGTAAATCAATGTCTTGTGAAAAGTATGTTATTTGTATAAAATGTTCTATGTCTCAAACTGAAATGATTCAAATAACGTTACGACATATAATACCATACAAACACTTATATATAGGAAGTACCAGCGGCGTATCCACCATGCTTGTATCATATTACACACGCATCGTTACTCAATCACTTAATCAAACCAAACCAACCAATGTAAGAAGTCTATGTTTAACCAAATTGTCAAATGTATTGAATAATATGTCAAAGTGTTTATGTCAAGATGTAAATCATGTCAAATGTCTATGTCAAATATCCATGTCAAATGTCTATGTTAAATATCCATGTCAAATGTCTATGTCAAATATCCATGTCAAATGTCTATGTCAAATATCCATGTCAAATGTCTATGTCAAAATGTCATGTATGGCAAGTGAAATGTCTCAAACTAAACCATATGCACAAAAACAAAGTATTGAAGTAAAACTTGGTTTAAATCAAAGCTATGTTTTGTGTAAATGCATGCAACTATTCAATATGAACATTTATGCGGTATTGTGAAAATGCATACATCCAAGCCTGGCGACTGTGGTGATAAACCCTTTAAACAAATTAAAGGTCTATCTGTCTTAATGTCAACGAATTCGGTCATTCCTTTCTATCCCCTTACCCTGGGATGTCCGGAACGGGAGTTGTCAATTCCTATGGTACCACTACCTACTAACGAACGGCGTAGCTAATGTTAATGGATATATTGTCCCATGTAAACAAACCAAATGTCATAACAAAATGTGAGCATGTGAAAACAATGCACTAAGTATGAAATCAAATGAACATACATAGCGTGAAATGTCATGTAAAACGATGTACTAAGTAATGCACACAATGGGCACACCTAGCATGAAATGTCATGTAAAACAATGTACTAAGTAATGCACACAATGGGCACACCTAGCAGGAAATGTCATGTAAAACAATGTACTAAGTAATGCACACAATGGGCACACCTAGCAGGAAATGTCATGTAAAACAATGTACTAAGTAATGCACACAATGGGCACACCTAGCATAAGATGAAAATGAAATCATGTACTATAATGTACTAACGAACATAGCATGTATATGATGTGAAAACAGGAAAGCATGAAAGTAACAAGTAGGCACATGTGTTCCACCCCAAAACAGTTTGGAAAACAGTAAAAGAGGGGTCTATGTACTCACTTGAGATTGCTCAGTTGTATAAAGATAATCACCAAGCAATGCTAGAGATCTCGGAATCAAACGACACCTAATATAGGTAACTATGTTAATAAACCGGACCTATCTCGGAAGACTGGGTAGCATTAGGGTTTGTAAACCAAATGAGTGTCGGAACTCACGTGATATGGTTTAACAAAGCCTACATGCTAAATGAAACTTAACCTAAGTCTTATTGACCCATTATGATCCGTTTAGGTAGCTTATGCTACTTTAACGCGTCGTGCGCGTGAAACGCGTTCGGACCGCCTAACTAGTCCTATGACAAGTATTATATGCCTAAACATGTTAAATAATCAGTTATGTGACAAAAGTTTAGGTTACATATGCTAAATTACCAATTATACATGAAAAGGGTATTCTGGTAATTTACCTAAGGCATATAAACTACCTATCATACAACTACTTAAACGATGTGACCATAGGGTATAACCTCGGAAGGTTATTCCCTACCTATGGTCACCTAATGTATTTGGTCGGATCCTAATGATCGACCAAACTGGGTCGGGTTCGAAGGTATAGGCGATTTATTAGATCGCCTACCCTACGACCCTAGACAACGTGGTAATCAGTAGGCATAGTCCCAAGGGACTATGACCATCGTGATTACAATCACGTTGCGAAGTTCAACCGAACTTCGCATTGACCATTACTGGTCAACGCTGAAAGTCAAACAAAGTTTGACTTTCTGACTCGAAAAGCAGTAAAAATAAGGAAAAGAACGAAAGAATACTTACGAAGGGTCCCCGAATGCTAATCGTGATCACAATAACTCAGGTATGGAACAATGGTTCCAACTTAGAGTCAAATAGATCAGATTCTTGTAAGTAATGAGGTTGGATGGCATGGGTATTTATAGTATTCGGGTAACCGTTGAGATCGTTTCTTGGAAAAGGGGAAAAGATCTAGTCCGTACACTTGTCACAACCTTATGGTGGCTACATATGCTCCTTATCTTAGTGACTAAGCAATTGAGAACATGTGGTTGTGGTTAAATCTGCTGAAAACAGGCTGTTTAAACATTGCACCTGGTCTGGAGACCCCATACGCATCGTATGGTATATATACCATACGCATCGTATGGGTGAACTTTGGCAGAATTACAGTTTTGGTCCCTGAACTGTATTTAGGCCATTTTTGACACGTTTAAGGCCCGTTAACCCCATTTCAAAGCTCTAAAATGAAGTTAAAGTATAGGGAACTTAAAACATGCTCAAAAATATCTCAGATGTCGGTTCGTTTAGTCGTACGGTTGCGTTGTTCGGTTAATTACGACGGAATACGCATAAGCGCGAAAAACGATCCAAATGACGCGACGAATGGATTTTTCTTAAGGCGAACACTAAAATATAATGTAGTCATGCTTACATAAATTTTTGGATGTCCAGATGTATTCAGAACGTAAGTTATGCGCGAAAATGCAAACTTGTGCACTTTTTGACACTTTTAGTCCCTGAATGTCCCAAAAGTTTATTTTAGCACACCGAACCCTTCAAAGCCTATTTCTAAGCTATGTAAAGGATATTTAAGGTGTGTTTAACTTATGGTCATGTTCCAGAATGTTCGTTACAGTTCAAATTGACATACTTTCGCAGTTTGTCATATTTAGTCCCTGTAAGCGAATTAACTTGTTTTTGCCATACCAAAGCCTTCAAAACTTATTTCTAAGTTATGTAAAGGTTATTTAAGGTATGTTGATGTTCCGGAGTATTTCTCGCATTAAACTGAGTACGTTTACGCACTAGTTTGCGTATAACTCTCCAGAAAGTGATATAGAGTTTGAAATTACATAAAAGTCAAAACATGAAAAATGTATAACATAACAAAACAAACATTGTGATCAAATAACATTGTTTTATTGATAACAGAACTGTTCATAGTGATTACAAGCACAGTTGTTACAGTCTCCCCTACTTGTGGAAATTTCGTCCCGAAATTTATTTAGAGGAAACTCGTGGAAAAAGATGTGGATATTTCGCCTTCATTTGATCTTCGCGTTCCCAAGTAAACTCAGGTCCACGTTTAGCTTCCCAGCGAACTTTGACCAAAGGAATGCGCTTGCGTTTAAGCCACTTGACTTCACGTTCCATGATTTCCACTGGTTTCTCAACAAATTTCAGTGTTGTGCCAACACGAATTTCGTCAAGCGGTATGGAGAAATTCTCATCAGCTGTACACTTCTTGAGATTGGACACGTGAAAAGTTGGATGAACATTTCCCAGTTCAGGAGGTAACTCAAGTCTGTAGGCTACCTTTCCGATTTTCTCGACAATCTTGAATGGTCCAACATATCTAGGTGCAAGTTTTCCTTTCTTTCCAAATCTGATCACACCTTTCCAAGGTGAGACCTTAAGTAATACTCGATCACCGACTTGAAATTCCAAGGCTTTGCGTTTTGGGTCCGCGTAAATCTTCTGACGGTTTCTAGCTGCCTGAAGGTTATCACGAACTTTCTTGACCTTGTCAGTTGTCTCTAAAATGAGGGCAGGTCCAGTAAGTTGAGCCTCGCCAATCTCATTCCAGCAGACTGGTGAACGACATTTTCGACCATAGAGAGCTTCGAAAGGAGCCATTTTGATGCTAGTGTGATAACTGTTGTTGTAGGAGAATTCAATCAAATTCAGATGTGAATCCCAGCTACCACCAAAATCGATCACACAAGCTCTTAGCATATCCTCCAGAGTCTGGATTGTTCTCTCAGATTGACCATCCGTTTGCGGATGATAAGCTGTGCTCAGATTAAGTTGGGTCCCCATGGCAGATTGCATGGTTCTCCAAAAATGAGAAGTGAAACGAGCATCTCTGTCAGAAATGATGTTCAAAGGAACACCATGTCGAGCCACAATTTCATCTACATAGATTTGAGCAAGTCTGTCAGTAGGAAAATCCTCGCGGATTGGCAAGAAATGTGCTGACTTTGTAAGACGATCAACGACTACCCAGATGGCATCATGACCCTTCTTTGTGCGTGGAAGTTTGGTAACAAGATCCATAGTAATGTTTTCCCATTTCCAAACTGGGATCTCTGGTTGCACCAATAAACCAGAAGGACGTTGATGTTCAGCCTTAACCTTAAGACAAGTAAGGCATTTTGACACGTATAAGGCAATGTCTTTCTTCATACCAAGCCACCAATAGTGAATACGAAGATCCTTATACATTTTATCTGAGCCCGGATGAATAGAATAACGAGACTTATGGGCTTCATCCATAAGCAAGGTACGAAGATCATCTAGGCTTGGGACCCACAAACGGTCCATGAAGTAATATGATCCATTGTCCTTCAGTTCCAGAGCAGGCGTTATGTGATAGGGAAATTCCTTATCCATTAAACCTTGTGAAACACAAGATTGTTGAGCCTGAGAAATGCGGGCTTGAATATCAGATCGAGCTTGAATAACAGATTGAACACGTACACAATGAAGCTTAGTACGTTCCTTGCGACTCAATGCATCAGCTACGACATTCGCCTTACCAGGATGGTAGCGAATTTCGCAGTCATAGTCGTTTAAAAGCTCAACCCAACGTCGTTGCCTCATGTTGAGTTCTTTCTGATTGAAGATACGCTGAAGACTTTTGTGGTCCGTGAAAACCACACATTTTGTACCGTACAAATAGTGTCTCCAGATCTTGAGAGCGAAAACAACTGCACCCAACTCAAGATCATGAGTGGTGTAGTTCTTCTCATGTATCTTCAATTGTCTTGATGCATAGGCTATGACTTTGTTCCTTTGCATCAGAACACAGCCAAGACCCAATTTAGATGCATCACAATACACGACAAAATCATCATCACCCTCAGGCAATGATAGAACATGCGCATCGCAAAGCTTCTGCTTCAGGTGTTGAAAAGCTTCCTTTTGTTTGAATCCCCAGTAAAAGGGCATTTTCTTCTGAGTTAGAGCAGTTAGAGGAACTGCAATCTTAGAGAAGTTTTCAATGAAGCGGCGATAATAACCCGCTAGACCAAGAAAAGAACGAACTTCAGTAGGAGTAGTAGGCGTATCCCAATCTTTAATCGCACTGATCTTGGAGGGATCTACATGAATACCTCGTTCGTTGATAATGTGTCCCAAAAATTGAACTTCTTTAAGCCAAAATTCGCACTTGGAGAATTTGGCGAAAAGTTGCTCTTTCTTCAGGAGTTCCAGAGTAAGACGAAGATGCTGCTCGTGATCAGCTCGCGTCTTAGAATAAATCAAGATGTCGTCAATAAAAACAATGACGAACTGATCCAAATAAGGTTTGCAGACCCTATTCATTAAGTCCATGAAAACAGCCGGAGCATTAGTCAAACCGAATGGCATGACTGTAAATTCATAATGCCCATAACGAGTACGGAACGCTGTCTTCAGAATGTCTTCTTCTTGCACCCGAAGTTGATGATATCCAGATCGCAGATCAATCTTCGAAAAATAAGAAGCGCCTTGTAACTGATCAAAGAGATCATCGATGCGGGGTAGGGGATATCGATTCTTGATGGTAAGCTTGTTAAGCTCACGATAATCGATACACATTCTAAAGGATCCATCCTTCTTCTTGACAAAGAGAACGGGAGCACCCCAAGGTGAAAAGCTGGGACGGATAAAACCTTTGTCAGAGAGCTCCTGTAGCTGTTTAGACAACTCTTGCATCTCAGACGGTGCAAGACGATATGGAGCTCTGGCAATGGGATTTGCACCAGGTACGAGATCAATGCGGAACTCGACTTGGCGTGCTGGAGGTAGACCAGGTAAATCTTCAGGGAACACTTCAGAATAATCCCGAACGACAGGAATATCTGAAATAGACTTACCCTTGCCTTTATCTTCTGTAACATGTGCTAAGAAAGCCACATAGTTCTTTTGCAGATACTTCCGAGCTTTAAAACAAGACATGAGTTTGAGACCACCGGTAGGCTTCTCACCTTGAACCTGCAGGGTCTCGCCTGTCGAAAGCAGCACACGAACAATCTTCTTAGAACAAACTATCTCTGCATGATGCTTGGATAACCAATCCATTCCCACAATGACGTCGAAGCTTCCGAGTTGCATAGGCGTGAGGTCGATTGGAAAAAGATGATCGTTAAGATTCAACTGGCAGTTGTGAAGAACAGAATCAAGAATAATAGGTTCACCACTAGCAACCTCTACTGTCAAAAATTTGCCTAGTTTCGTTCTAGACACACGAAGCATAGGCTCAAAAGACAAAGACACGAAACTCTTATCGGCACCAGAATCGAAAAGAACA
The DNA here is from genome assembly GCA_030545235.1 of Helianthus tuberosus. Taxonomy (NCBI): domain Eukaryota; kingdom Viridiplantae; phylum Streptophyta; class Magnoliopsida; order Asterales; family Asteraceae; genus Helianthus; species Helianthus tuberosus. The sequence continues at coordinate 75,154,990 of CM060448.1, read as the reverse complement.
GATGCAGGCTGATTATTAATAAAGAACGTACCGTTCACCACATTATCATCCGCCTGCGCCTCTTGGGCATTCATGTTAAAGACTCGGCCTCGAGCCGGAGCCTGATTCTGGTTCTGGTTCTGGTTCGCCAGTCTTGGGCACCGATTCCTATAGTGGGTCAGATCCCCACAATTGTAACAAGCACCCGGTGGGTATTGTGGTCGTGCAGCTTGACCCTGTTGCGGAGCAGGAGGCTGAGCAACTTGTTGAGCCGGGTTCTGAACCGCGGGATTCTGAGCAGATCGACAAACATTGGCGAGATGGCCTGATTTCCCACAGTTAGTACAGAAACGGCATGGGAGTTGCGGCTGGTGGTGACTGTTGCATCTATTGCACAAAGGTGCATTCCCTGTATAGGGTTTCTTTGCTGGAAGTTGTGCGGGTTGGTTGGGAGTTGCCAGATTAGCTTGGGCAGTGATAGCAAAATTTTGGGAAGCCTTACGCTTCCTTGACCTCTTCGAAGAACCAGAGTTCTTTCCATTCAAGTTTTGACCTTTCTTGCTATCTTCCTTGTCAGCCGACTGCTTCTTGCCCTTGTCACCCTTCCTGTGTAGCTTTCCCTTTCTAATCTGCGACTCAGTCAATGTCGCTGATAACTCGATCGCCTGACGGAGTGTGGCAGGTTCACTACCAGTAAGAATGTCTTGTACCGAGTCAGGTAGACCATCGATGTATCTCTCGATAGCCTTGTCGAGTGGGGTAACCATTGTCGGGCAAAGCAAACTCAACTCTTCAAACCGATCAGTATAAGCCCTGTGCTCACCACTATCTTGCTTCAAAACATCAAACTCTTTCTCCAACGCTCGCTGTTCATGGCGAGGACAGAATTCCCTCATCATAAGGGCTCTAAGTTCAGCCCATGTCTGTGCGAGAGCAACTTCTGCACCCCGGTCTCTCATAACCCCGTTCCACCATGTCTAAGCCCTCTTCTGAAATACGCTCGAGGAGAACTCGACCTTGCGATTATCCGGACACTGCACATGGCGAAAAGTATTCTCTATGCTCTCGAACCACTGAAGAAGCCCAGTCGCTCCCTCAGAACCACTAAACTTGAGTGGTTTAGCCTGGTTAAAATCCTTGTATTTGCATGGAACATTGTTGTTGTTGTTGGCTTGATTCCATTGAGCAAAGAGATTTGGAAACTGAGCAGCCATCTGCTGCGCAATAATTTCTGCCAGCTCGGCAGTAGCTATCTGGTTCTCGCGTCGAGGAGGCATTCTAAAAGAGGAAAACATGAAAAGAAACGAGTGAGATGATTGGATGAAGAGAATGAGATGAAACAAAATCAACAAAAGCAAAGATGGTGGTCATTCGTCCGTATCACAAAGCAAACAAACGACACACAGTGACTAATCAAAGTAAATGGGTCAAAAATAATGTATAATGAAGACATGCTCGCCTATAAGTGAACACTCATCCCAAGAATTCCCAGGTAAGCACAACTGGTCTCGCGTCTGATGAGATGTATACGAAGTGCTTGCCTAGACAGAAAACCCAGAATACAGGCATTCACCCTTCCAGTTTGCATATGTTCACATTATTTAAAACCCAAAACGTTTGACGGGATTTTGAAAATTTGAAGGCACAAGGCCAAAAAAAAACAATACTGAAAAGGGTTCAAAACCATATAACAGAGGGTTCAAAACCTTACAATTGAGGGTTCAAAACCTTGTAATAAATCATTCAAAAACAGATGATTGTTTTTCAAAAATCGATTCGGAAAATTTGGTTCTTGTTTTGATAATCACCTAAGGATAGGTGATGTACATGTTTTAAGATCTAAACACAAGATAACTTGTGTTAGGGTCCTAGAAAAGTTATAGTCTAGGTCAAGCATTACTAACAACCTAATTCCCTATAACCATTGGCTCTGATACCAACTCTTCTGTCACACCCCGACCGCGTAAAACAACAAATCGCGGCGGAAACATCGGGGCGTGTCGCGACAGAATTAATTGTTTCATAACCATGGCATACAAAGTTGTATTTTATTTATCAACAAGGGTGTTACATTGTCTCAAAACAGTGAATTAACGAGTTCAGAACATAATTAAACATAGTCTATCTTCTTTTAAAGTCTCTAAGGCACAGGTCCGCCCTAGTATCATGATCAACATCCTATGGAAAAGCACCTGAAAACACATGTGAAAATAGGTACGTCAGCATAAAAATGCCTGTGAGATACATAGGTTTGTGAAAATAGGATTCATGACTTGTATTTGAGGAAATGTTTAGTCATGAACCTTGTAATTTGCTTTGTCTTGTAAATCATTTGAAGATAATAAGATCAGATGATATGTATAAGTAAATGTCAGGTTTAAATAAATAACCATGTAAAAATGTGTTTGTATAAGATAAGTTGTTTGTAAATCAATGTCTTGTGAAAAGTATGTTATTTGTATAAAATGTTCTATGTCTCAAACTGAAATGATTCAAATAACGTTACGACATATAATACCATACAAACACTTATATATAGGAAGTACCAGCGGCGTATCCACCATGCTTGTATCATATTACACACGCATCGTTACTCAATCACTTAATCAAACCAAACCAACCAATGTAAGAAGTCTATGTTTAACCAAATTGTCAAATGTATTGAATAATATGTCAAAGTGTTTATGTCAAGATGTAAATCATGTCAAATGTCTATGTCAAATATCCATGTCAAATGTCTATGTTAAATATCCATGTCAAATGTCTATGTCAAATATCCATGTCAAATGTCTATGTCAAATATCCATGTCAAATGTCTATGTCAAAATGTCATGTATGGCAAGTGAAATGTCTCAAACTAAACCATATGCACAAAAACAAAGTATTGAAGTAAAACTTGGTTTAAATCAAAGCTATGTTTTGTGTAAATGCATGCAACTATTCAATATGAACATTTATGCGGTATTGTGAAAATGCATACATCCAAGCCTGGCGACTGTGGTGATAAACCCTTTAAACAAATTAAAGGTCTATCTGTCTTAATGTCAACGAATTCGGTCATTCCTTTCTGTCCCCTTACCCTGGGATGTCCGAAACGGGAGTTGTCAATTCCTATGGTACCACTACCTACTAACGAACGGCGTAGCTAATGTTAATGGATATATTGTCCCATGTAAACAAACCAAATGTCATAACAAAATGTGAGCATGTGAAAACAATGCACTAAGTATGAAATCAAATGAACATACATAGCGTGAAATGTCATGTAAAACGATGTACTAAGTAATGCACACAATGGGCACACCTAGCATGAAATGTCATGTAAAACAATGTACTAAGTAATGCACACAATGGGCACACCTAGCAGGAAATGTCATGTAAAACAATGTACTAAGTAATGCACACAATGGGCACACCTAGCAGGAAATGTCATGTAAAACAATGTACTAAGTAATGCACACAATGGGCACACCTAGCATAAGATGAAAATGAAATCATGTACTATAATGTACTAACGAACATAGCATGTATATGATGTGAAAACAGGAAAGCATGAAAGTAACAAGTAGGCACATGTGTTCCACCCCAAAACAGTTTGGAAAACAGTAAAAGAGGGGTCTATGTACTCACTTGAGATTGCTCAGTTGTATAAAGATAATCACCAAGCAATGCTAGAGATCTCGGAATCAAACGGCACCTAATATAGGTAACTATGTTAATAAACCGGACCTATCTCGGAAGACTGGGTAGCATTAGGGTTTGTAAACCAAATGAGTGTCGGAACTCACGTGATATGGTTTAACAAAGCCTACATGCTAAATGAAACTTAACCTAAGTCTTATTGACCCATTATGATCCGTTTAGGTAGCTTATGCTACTTTAACGCGTCGTGCGCGTGAAACGCGTTCGGACCGCCTAACTAGTCCTATGACAAGTATTATATGCCTAAACATGTTAAATAATCAGTTATGTGACAAAAGTTTAGGTTACATATGCTAAATTACCAATTATACATGAAAAGGGTATTCTGGTAATTTACCTAAGGCATATAAACTACCTATCATACAACTACTTAAACGATGTGACCATAGGGTATAACCTCGGAAGGTTATTCCCTACCTATGGTCACCTAATGTATTTGGTCGGATCCTAATGATCGACCAAACTGGGTCGGGTTCGAAGGTATAGGCGATTTATTAGATCGCCTACCCTACGACCCTAGACAACGTGGTAATCAGTAGGCATAGTCCCAAGGGACTATGACCATCGTGATTACAATCACGTTGCGAAGTTCAACCGAACTTCGCATTGACCATTACTGGTCAACGCTGAAAGTCAAACAAAGTTTGACTTTCTGACTCGAAAAGCAGTAAAAATAAGGAAAAGAACGAAAGAATACTTACGAAGGGTCCCCGAATGCTAATCGTGATCACAATAACTCAGGTATGGAACAATGGTTCCAACTTAGAGTCAAATAGATCAGATTCTTGTAAGTAATGAGGTTGGATGGCATGGGTATTTATAGTATTCGGGTAACCGTTGAGATCGTTTCTTGGAAAAGGGGAAAAGATCTAGTCCGTACACTTGTCACAACCTTATGGTGGCTACATATGCTCCTTATCTTAGTGACTAAGCAATTGAGAACATGTGGTTGTGGTTAAATCTGCTGAAAACAGGCTGTTTAAACATTGCACCTGGTCTGGAGACCCCATACGCATCGTATGGTATATATACCATACGCATCGTATGGGTGAACTTTGGCAGAATTACAGTTTTGGTCCCTGAACTGTATTTAGGCCATTTTTGACACGTTTAAGGCCCGTTAACCCCATTTCAAAGCTCTAAAATGAAGTTAAAGTATAGGGAACTTAAAACATGCTCAAAAATATCTCAGATGTCGGTTCGTTTAGTCGTACGGTTGCGTTGTTCGGTTAATTACGACGGAATACGCATAAGCGCGAAAAACGATCCAAATGACGCGACGAATGGATTTTTCTTAAGGCGAACACTAAAATATAATGTAGTCATGCTTACATAAATTTTTGGATGTCCAGATGTATTCAGAACGTAAGTTATGCGCGAAAATGCAAACTTGTGCACTTTTTGACACTTTTAGTCCCTGAATGTCCCAAAAGTTTATTTTAGCACACCGAACCCTTCAAAGCCTATTTCTAAGCTATGTAAAGGATATTTAAGGTGTGTTTAACTTATGGTCATGTTCCAGAATGTTCGTTACAGTTCAAATTGACATACTTTCGCAGTTTGTCATATTTAGTCCCTGTAAGCGAATTAACTTGTTTTTGCCATACCAAAGCCTTCAAAACTTATTTCTAAGTTATGTAAAGGTTATTTAAGGTATGTTGATGTTCCGGAGTATTTCTCGCATTAAACTGAGTACGTTTACGCACTAGTTTGCGTATAACTCTCCAGAAAGTGATATAGAGTTTGAAATTACATAAAAGTCAAAACATGAAAAATGTATAACATAACAAAACAAACATTGTGATCAAATAACATTGTTTTATTGATAACAGAACTGTTCATAGTGATTACAAGCACAGTTGTTACAATTCCTATCCACCAGAATTTTTTCCTTAAATCCTGGTACATTTTATCATTTCCTGGATGCATCGTATACTCAGATTTATGGGCTTCTTCTAAAATACGATAACGTAAGTTTCCTAATTTAGGTATCCACATTCTCTTTTCATGGAATCTCCAAATTCCGTCTGTTCCTTGTTCTAATTCTTTTAGCATTCCTTTTAATTTTTCAGTATCATTCTTGAGTACTGATTCTTGTGCTTCTCTTATCTGATCATTTAAATCTACTTATAGATTTAATTTAAGAGAACGTACCCTTTTTGGCTTTTCATGACACTTTCGACTTAAAGCATCTGCTACTACATTTGCTTTTTCCTTCATGATACTGGATATCACAATCATAATCACTAATCATTTCCATCCAGCGTCTTTGTCTGATATTCAACTCCTTTTGCTTGAAAATATACCTTAAACTCTTATGATCAGTGAATATGGTAAACTTACAACCATAAAGGTAACGTCTCCAAATTTTAAGAGCAAAAATTATAGCTCCTAATTCTAGATCATGGGTTGAATAATTCTCTTCATGATTCTTAAGTTGTCTAGATGCGTAAGCTATAACCTTTTGTCGTTGCATCAATACACATCCATAACCTAATTTAGAAGCGTCACAATATACTACAAAGTCTTCAGCTCCTTCTGGTAACGCTAATATGGGTGTATGGGTTAACCTTTGCTTAAGAATTCTAAAAGCTTCTTCTTGTTTTAATCCCCATTCAAACTTAACAGATTTACAGGTTAGCTTAGTTAAGGGAATGACTATTCTAGAAAAATCTTGAATAAATCTTCTATAATAACCAGCCAATCCTAAGAAACTTCTAACCTCGGTTGGTGATTCAGGGGTTTTCCATTTAGTATTCGCCTCGATTTTTGTTGGATCTACATGAATTCCTTCATGGTTTACTAAATGTCCAAGGAATTGTACCTGTTCTAACCAAAATTCGCACTTTGAAAATTTAGCATAAAGCTTTTCCTTTCTTAATAAATTTAAAAGTGCGTGCAAATGCTTTGCATGATCCTCTTTATTCTTAGAGTAAATGAGAATATCATCTATAAAGACGATTATGAATTTATCCAAATATGGCTTACATATTCGGTTCATCATGCCCATAAATGCAGCTGGGGCATTGGTTAAACCAAATGGCATGACAGTAAATTCATAATGACCATACCTCGTTCTGAATGCGGTCTTAGGAATATCCTCTTCCTGTACCTTTAATTGATGATATCCTGATCTTAAATCGATTTTGGAGAAAAATCGAGCTCCTTGTAGTTGATCAAACAGATCATCGATTCTTGGTAATGGGTACCGATTCTTAATCGTGACCTTGTTTAATTCACGGTAGTCAATGCACATACGCATTGATCCGTCCTTCTTTTTAACAAATAGTATCGGCGCTCCCCATGGCGACGAACTTGGCTGTATGAATCCTTTCTCTAACAATTCGTCTAATTATTTCTTTAATTCTTGCATTTCAGCGGGTGCCAAATGGTAACGTGCTTTAGCAATTGGGGCTGTTCCTGGTATTAAATGGATTCTGAATTCAACTTCTCTATCTGGAGGTTGCCCTGGTAATTCTTCTGGAAATACATCTGAAAACTGAGATACTACTGGAATATCTTTTAAATCTTTTTCTTTAGTGTTAGTGATTATAGAAATCAAATACACTAATGATCCTTTTCTTATATAACTTGCAGTTTTTATCACAGAGATGAATTTTATGGATCTATTTGGTTTATCTCCTTTAATTGTGATCATTTTACCTTTTGGTGAATTTACTTGGATTGACTTTTGATCACATAAAATACTAGCTTTATTGGCTATTAACCAATCCATTCCTAAAACAACATCGAATCCTGCCAGTTTCATGGGATAAAGATTTGCACTAAATTTCTGATTTAAAATTTCTATTCTTGCTCCCTGCAAGATTTCAGAAATTCTAACGGTTTCTCCATTAGTTGTCTCTACTAAACATTCTTGTGGTAGTTTAGTTAATGATTGATTTAAAAATTTGCAAAATGACGTATTAATAAAACTTTGGTTCGCACCAGAGTCAAATAATACTTTAGCAAAAATATCATTAACTAAAAACGTACCAGCTATGACATCTGGAATCATCTTAGCTTCATCTGCAGTCAAAACAAATGCTCTAGCATTTTTTGTATTCTTGTTGTCCGCAACTGGAGCTAATTTCTGACAGTTTGGCCTGATATGACCTTTTTCTCCATAGTTCTAGCACAATCCATTACTGGATTTCTTCCTGCAATTTTCTTCCTTGTGTCCTGGCATCTTGCAATAATTGCAAAGAGTAGAGCATTTTCCCGAATGCTTTTTCTTGCAGACCTTGCAGAAAGGTGCAGAGGTAGAACCCATATTTCTACGGTTGTAATTCCAAGAACGGAATTCTTGAGTAAGTCTTTGGGTTAGGTTTCTCCTCTGTTCTTCTTCTCTTGTACGGATTAATTCATCTGTCAAGGTATTTGCCAGTTCTACAGCTTCTTCTATAGTTTGAGGTATAGCTGCCTTGACTACGTGTCTAATCTCTCCAATTAATCCCCAGATGTAACGGGAGATTAATACTGGCTCTGGTGATGCAAGGGTTGGTACTATTCTAGCATATTCGAAGAATATTTTAGTATATCCCTTACTATCCACACCAGTCATTCTAAGATTTAAAAATTTGTTTGCTATATGTTCCTTCTCATTGGGTGGGCAGAATTTCCTTTCTACCTTGTTCTTAAATTCTTCCCATTCCATATTGTAAGTTCTATCACTTCCTCTTGATTGGAGGATAGTGTTCCACCATTCCAGTGCTGAATTCTTAAACAGATTAGAAGCAAACAGTATCTTATCTTCTTCAGCACACTTGCTTATTCTTAAGACTGCCTCAGTCTTCTCTATCCAGCGTAGGGTTGCAATGGCCCCTTCGTTGCCCGAGAATTCCATTGGTTTACAAGACCAGAATTCTTTATAAGAACAACCATTAGGCATGGTCCTTCTCCTTTTAGGAATATGCATTTGAAGTACAGGTCCATTGTTCACGTTGTTTTCGGGTTCGATGGGTCGCTTACTGCTATGCTTACTTTTATTATTCGCTTCTTGAATAGTTTGAATAATAAATGGCATTGCATCTATAATTCCTTGTGCCACTATATGTTGAACGGCACTATTATCTATTTGATTTCCATTGTTATTGATGCTTGGATTCTCATTAACCACGTTAATGTTACTCTGGATATCATTATTCAGATTTCCTTGATTTCCTTCGTCGGCCATCTGAATTTTTAAACATTTATTCCATATTAATATCACAATATAATATTTAATATAGTTAATCACATGATATGCAATCTAGCCAAAAACGTCGATCATTGCGACTTTTACTCTATTTCCATATACTATTATGCATCTATTACATTCTAGTACTGAAATAAAAATTACAATACCAACAGAAATAGAATCACACTAATAGTAATATGCATCCGTACACACATATTTTATTTTATTATATTTTATTATTTTTACTATTATTGTCTCCTTCATCACATCACGGATATGGATTTATCCAAAAATCCATATTGCGCTCATCGTATTTCCATACGAGACGCTCTCCTACCTGTCTCATTCTCTCACTGCTTTCTAAAATTTCCTCCGCAAAAGTCCTAAGTTCTTGGACGTTTTCTGCACTCATTGGGGGTGCAGGTTCTAGGACTGGGTTCGGAATCTGGGGTGCGGGTTCCTGATATGGGGGTGAAAGTTCCTGAAATCGGTAAGGATCTTCTAAGATCTCCCTAATATAATCATCTTGGTAATAGGGATCTAAAGGGTCTATACCTGGGTAGGCTCATATGTTCTGTATAGGTGTGTCTTCATGAATTGGGTAACGTTGCACATAGTCCCTAACGTCATCCCACCAGGGATCGTAATTTGGGTCTAGGGGATTTGATGCAGGTACCCTAGGGATTTCTTCTGGATTGAAGTCATGCATCTCCACTTGGTTTTCAGGGTTTTCTATCTCCATGGGTTGGTCAGGGATTTGCAATTGTGGTTGGGGTGCTATTGTTTGCTCCAGATTAGGGTCAGCAGCAGTTGTGGCTAGGATATGGAAATTGGCTAGGCTTCTATTCAGCATATCCTGTGTATGGGCATCTGTCTCTCGCTTAATAGCTGCTAAGGCTCTTTGCTGTTGCAACTTTCGCATTCTTTTCCTACGTGCAAAGGCTTCCTTACTGAACCATCCTCGTTTCTTAGGGGGGAATGGCTCTTCTGACTGAGCTTTAAAAGCAAACATTCCTTCTTCCTGATCAGCAGAATACCCCGAAAGGGCAGGCTGTGATGAGGTACCTTCACTCCTAGGTGAATCAGATAACTGACGACTCATTTCTGAGGGTCCTTGATCACTCATACTGTAAACTAACAAATAGTCAAATAACACATAACAAATAAATACAGTTATGCACATATTTCCATAATTTATTTCCTAACACAAAATTTAGAATTTAAGTGTCAGCAGAACACTTCTTTGGCTCAGACCAGTGGCTAGGCTCTGATACCACCTCCTGTCGCCACCACCGATCCCTGATCCCCGGGAACGGGCGGACGCGAACTCAGTGACAGTGGTATCAGTTGGTTTTAATTTGGCAGCGGAAATTACATCAGGACCGTAGTTAGGAAATGTTTATCAGAGTAAAACCACCATATTTAATATTAATAATCACGTGGGCAAAACCCAAGTTTCTTATTACAATACGTTTATAGGGATAAACCCTATTTTATTGAATTTAAAACATCGTCTTTTAGGTAACTTTTATAGCCACATTTTTCCCAAGCCTTCAGTGCTCTCCAGCTGCCTTTTTACTAATTGGCTGTCACATTTTGTTACCTGAAACGCGTTTTAAAAACATTTGTCAGTGGGAAATACTGGTGAGTGAATCCCAGTTTAATCAAGTTTAAATAAAAAGTCACAGTGAACAGTATTGAGAGCGATCACATTGTTTATTTCTACATAATTACTCCATTAGTACTGTCAATCCTGACTTGTGGGTCATATTACCCATTGGCTAACTCATTGTCCAATGGTAACGTATTGTCATCCCGACTTACTACTCACAATGTAGTAAATTTTGTATACAAAACCCCAACATACCGGCAGTAATTGAAGAACTACAAAGACTCAATCACTGCTAAATTTCATTGTAAAACATTTAAGGTTTGGTAAAACATTACCAAAAAGATTAACAAAAAGAGGATAAACTCACATTGCTATCTTAGACTTCGTGTAAGGGTTTCCTGGATATAATCTATAATTTACACAAATGTACATTGGTTAGTATCATAACCCTTTGAAAATATTAATGATACCCTCCCCGAGACGGCATTCCAACAACTACATTGGGCAAAACCACGACAGTTATTACGGAACCCTAAATCAATCGGGCAGCGTATCTATTACGAAACCGGGGTTATAATACTTACAACGGAGCAGAACCTCGCTAATTAGGGGGTATAATACTTGAATATTATGCTTATATCTTCAGAAATTCGTAAAGAAAGAAAGATGTGAGCGACGGAAAGTGAAATCCCGAGGCCTTCTTATATAGTGCCTGGTTCTGAGTCTTACGCGGCCCGCGTAAAACGAGACCAGGGGTTACGCGGCCCGCGTCAACCCGGTCAACATCGTAGCCTTGAGGTGTCACCACCCTAGCTTCGCCACGTGTCACCACGTGGTGGCTTCCGGAGGAGGCCAGGTGGCTGGCCTTGTCGCGGCCCGCGTTAACTAAGAGTGTGGCCTTTACGCGGCCCGCCTGAACTTAATTTTTATTGTTTTTAATTTATTTTAAATGCTATAACATATTTCGGGCTCGGTTTTCACGTACGGGGTGTAATAAAAGACATATAAGGGTATAATAGGGTGTCGGAAATATTTTGAGAGTGTCGGTTTTACCGAGGGTTGTTACACTATTGTCCACATCCTAACCCCCGCTATTGAGGATCATGTAGCCATGGATATAGGAGAGGATTCTGCAATCATCCCTAGTGATGATACACGATCTCATTCAGGATCATGGATCCTTCCAATCAAAAGATATATCCAACATGGAGAGATTCCTACAGGAGAAAACCCCAAGGCTTTCAAAATTAAGTATCTCAATTTACAATATTGAATAACATGTTATATAAACGATCTCTTGCAGGACCATATCTAAGATGCATTGAGGATCCTGAAATCCAAGAAGTCCTAAAGGATTTTCATGAAGGAGATTGTGGAAACCACACTGGGGCAGGGCATTATTCTCAAGGATCCTGAGGACATGATACTATTGGCCTACTATGAAGAAGGATGCCGTGGATTATGCCAGAAAGTGTGATCCTTGTCAGAGACATAGTAATATCCTTCACCAACCAGCAGAGCTCTTACATCCGATATCCTCTTCTTGGCCATTTATGAGATGGGGAATGGATATAGTTGGTAAACTTCCTAAGGCACCTGGTGGAAAAGCATTCATGCTTGCTATGACTGATTACTTCTCCAAGTGGATAGAGGCTGAAGCCTTTGCTCAAGTCAGAGAAAAGGAAGTGATATCCTTTATTAAAAGAAACATTATTACTAGATTTGGTATCCCTTCAGAAATTGTTTGTGATAATGGATTGTGACAACAGTCAAATTTACAGGTATCCGTATAATTAGTTAATATCAATTTGTGCTTAATTACTGTGCTGAATTACAATTACTGATTTAAACTACTTCCTGATTTCTGCATCATTCATACGTGTGCATCACATTTCATACTGTCACTCCATTTATTGCATACCAACTTTAGTGACAAACATGATGCACAAAGCACATATAGCACAGTTAGCGGATAACTCAGAAATATACTGACAGTGCCAGTACATAGACAGACATTGTTTTGAGACCCAGTATGGGCCAGGGACAAGGTACTACACTAGTATGGTGTGTAGGGAATTGAGGACCATAAAACTGCGTCACTAGGTGATAGTTTGAGTGCCGGAAAGTGCCTAAAACACACTTTAAGTGTAGAATTCTGCATTTTTAGCAAAAATTCAGCATTTTAACACACTAGTATTATGCAGAAAATTGACTAAATGGTCATGAATGCTTTCCTAAGTGTTGGGAATTAATAGTGTTACAAAAGGGTACATAAAAGACACTTTACGGAATAACTTAGCACTCTAACGGAATGGTACCTAACCGAACAACCGGACTTTACCCGGAACACCAAAGTTTTGCAAAAGACATTGTTTTATTATTCTTGAACTAGTTATGGTCTCCGAATACCCCAACACACTATAAAATGTTCCATACACATATAACATTAGATATTGCATTTAACTTCCTATTATTTACCAACCTATCATCAAATTTTACAATTTACCCCCCCCCCCCCATATGTATTACGGTCCAAGGGACCCACCCAAAATCACCAACAAATCTCACTAGATCTCTTTCTTGATTTTATTTGATATTATTAGATATTGCTTGGATTTGGAAGATTCACCTAGATCTTACTTAGATATTCTTGGATATTATAAGTACTATCATCACCAACACCATTCACATTTCACCAACACAACCTCTCTCCCTCCCCTTGTCTTGCTCACGGCCCCAACCCACAACCACAATCCCATCATTTTCAAGCTTTGATTCTTCTACTCCAAGGTGCTACAAGAGTGTAACAAGGTGTTTTACGAAGCTTGGAACTCACGGAACTTGAAGGACCTCATTCGCTTGCTTTTACCCACCATACCTTCAACATTGTTCTTCCCTAGCTTCAAGCTAGTAGTAAGATCCTTGTTAACACTTGTTACTTCATATTTTTAGTGGTTAAAAGGTGTATTATGTTGAAAAATTTCTAGAACATTAAAAGACATATTCATGAATCATGAACATAAAGCATATATATATGATGAATCTTGATGAAATAATGATGATTAGTGGGTGTATGTTATTTTCTTATTGATTACTAGAGAATATGATGTTGATCATCATATGGAACTTGTTAAATTATGATTAAAAACATGATTTAACAAGTTAGGGGATGATTATATCTCTAAAAAAAAGGAATAATCATCTTCTAAGCCTAAGCATGAACTTGAAAGAAAATGATTTTCTTGAAATATAAGTAAACAAAGTAAGTTGATGATCATGTAGATCCAAGAGTTACAAAAGTCTTTACTAAATAAACAAAGTTCAAGAATCGATTTTTGGAAAATCATGACTTTTGCATACACTTACACCATTTTTGGAAATAGAATAAGTGTGAAAACATTTTATCTACAAGAAGAGTTCAAAAGGTTAATTTTTGTAAAAATTGTTTACAAGTTGTAAACACTTAACTCTTTTAAGAAAATGATTTTTAAAGAAGTGAATACACTTTGAAAGGTAACTAAGACCACTATACGTTTTACCAAATTACCACGCGTTTTCGTGATATATCAAGTTCATGATTAATATATAACGCATATAGTTTTTACTCTTGGTGATGTAAAGTTGTTTAAAGGATGATTGTTGATGATTATTGTGATGATTTTGAAAAGAAAATGATATGCTTTAATAGCATGGACACCTCCGTTTTTAGGGGAAACTATGGCGAAATTTTCTAAAAATATAAACCCTTAGAAAATATTTTCTAACAAGTGTTTACAAGTGTATTTTTAACTTTGTTGTTCAAATATAAACTTCGCCATAATTTTTGTTAAGAAAATACGAAGTATCGGAGGTTGGATTTCATAAATAAAAGCGGATAAATATATATTTAGAATATATATTACACTAAAACGCTTGTGTGAATATTGTTTGATTTGCGAACTAGTTATATTATTTTAGGGTAAAATAATATAACTTATCAAAACACCATTTCAGTTACAACTCCAAAATAATACCAAAAATCACAAGGAATAAACATTTAAGTTACACGCCTAATATTGTGAAGCCAAACACAAAAACGTAACTTATGAAATATTCCGGAAGACACCGTTACAATATATTTTGGTAAATACTATTTTGGAAATGAAAGAAGTGAAAATATGATTTTTGTGCAAATTACCAAACATATCATATTTTCGACAAAGGGAAAATATATTATTTTTGGGAAGTTAAAATATATTTTCTTAGCATATTAGAATATATATGATTTTGGGAAATATATATTTTCGGGAGATACAGTATTTTTTGGACAAGATAAGTATATATATTTTCTAAATGAGATTTGAAAATATATTGTTTTGGCAATATACATGGGATACTTATTAAGAAAATACGTACAAACCGGAATACGACGCCAATACATGGCAAGATATACCTATACAAGAATACGAATACACAAGTATGAGGTACTCCCATCCTTGGGAAGGAAATACGAATAACAATACTTTAGAAGTATTATTACCAAAATATTGAAGACACTTTAAAACGCAACTCAAAACATTAAACTCTAAGCCAAGGCACGGCCCGTTCGTCTAATAGACGTCAGTACATTGTAGGTAGTCGTGTTTGCCGAAGGGATTTGAGTTACACTGGATACGAAGACGCAAAACAGTGAGTTCATGTCCCCCTTTTCTCTTAACTGTTTTCAGTTTTATACTTCGGGGGTGAAATACATATTACAATTATTACAGACATTTTATACATGGTATGGTTAGCTTAAGGAGGGTTACTACTTAGATCATGTGAGTGGGTAGGCAGAAACTTAAGGCCATTAATCCTCGTTGTATGACCGAGGGACATGAGTGATAGATCTATTCGGGTGTAACAAGCCCCACTCCTGAGTTCGCTGAGTGGACCATGAGGTGACTATGTCTTAACGACGAAATCTGCTAGGTTTGAGTCTTCATGCATCACTTCACACATATCAATGGCTTTGCAAACCATTGGTGATCTCTTTTTCCTTAATGCTACATACCAGGGACTTGCATACATACTTACAACGTTTCAAAGGTTTATACATACACACAAACGAACACATGAACTCGCTCAACTTTTGTTGATGTTTTCAAACTACATGTATTTCAGGGAATTTATAAGTGGATCTGGCGGGCGTTGGAAGTTTTTATTCTGCGTTAAGAACAAAGATGTCATCCATGGTCTTTGAGTTTGGTCAGTATGTCTCTTTCCTGGACAAGACACGCCTTCCAAACCTTGGTGCTATTTAATATCTTTTGACGAGTCCTTAGTGAACTCATAAACATTTTGTATGATTGTAAAACTTGACATTTAAGTCTACGCTTTTGAAACAAGGTTATTATGTTTTAAACTTATTTTATGGATGATAAATCTAAGGTTTTATCATATAGTTGATGTTATGATTGAGTGCAATGATATTAAAGAAGTCACACCATAATCACGCTTCCGCAAAAGTCAGGGTGTGACAGCTTGGTATCAGAGCTTCGATCGTAGCGAACTAGGATTCCTTCTCGAGTCTAGACTACGATCATTAGGGCTCTCACGAAAATGCTTTTCACAACATGTTTTCATTGCATGCACAAAACGTCCAGATCCAGGGAACAAACATTTTTACAAACAAAAGGCACAAATATACACTTCAAAATTTATGTTTGTAATTCAATCTTAGAGACTGAGGGAGTTCAGTCTTAGAGACTGAGGGAGTTCAGCCTTAGAGGCTGGGGAGGTTCAGTCTTAGAGACTGAGGGGTTCAATCTTAGAGATTGGGGAGGTTCGGTCTTAGAGGCTGGGGAAAAAATTAGTCTCAGAGACTGGGAGTTTGGTCTTAGAGACTAGGGATTTAGTCTTAGAGACTGGGAGGTTTGGTCTTAGAGACCAGGGATTTAGTCTTAGAGACTGGGAGGTTTGGTCTTAGAGACCAGGGATTTAGTCCTAGAGACTGGGGAAGTTGGTCTTAGAGACCAGGGAGTTGGTCTTAGAGACCAGGGAGTTAGTCTGAGAGGCTAGGGAGTTCAGTCTAAGAGACTGGGTGGGATAGTCTGGGGAAGACTAGGATGATTACTTGCTTACATTGTTATCACATACATGCTTAATTGTTGATTATTGATAAACGTGCATATGTGGAAACTGTTTGCATACGCTAACTGATAGTGATTACTATGGAAATACATACTATGACTACCATGTACCGATACACATGTCGCCTTGATCAAAAAGCAGGTTGTCAAACATTGATGACCCTATGGCTGCCGCCACAAATAATGAGACTGCACTTGCGCCGGAGATATTTACGTCAGACACTGAGAGTGATCCTGATATGCTGACCAAGGGCAATGACGACTTACAACAGTCCGCGCTACCAGATTTTGGGGATGATTTATCCTTGCTGAAGGCTTCTCTGACAAGAATCCTCCTGTTACTCCTGTTTCAGTCCATGACCACTTCATCACTGGTCACCCCGATGGTGAACACACCATGGCTCTGATCCTCGATAATACGCCTCCTGTGGACATTCCTTCCAAAGGTAGGCTACTCAACGAATAATTGACGATGACACTGGCGTGTTATTGATGGTCCTTCCGATAACACTTACGAGGATGGAAAGTTAGACGAGAACATTGTTACTAATTTCACTTTTTGAGACCCCTGTTAACAAGCTATCCTCTGATTCTAGCATGCATTCAGACTCCTTTGAGTCTGTGACATCTGCAGCCTTACAAACAGCTGGATTACAGCTTTCTACTACTGACGCAAACGACGATGACATGGATGTTGCACTATCACCTGCTCGAGGCACCACACCGTTACACGACCCAGAGCCTGCTCTTGAGCTAGCTTCTGCACCTTTTGGGTCAGCTTGATGTTGCACCTGCTGAACCTACACCTTTACTTGATCATGATCCTGTTTCTTTTGGTCTACTAGACATTGCACCCCTTATATCTGACCCAGTACCTGCACCGATGATATCCTTATTAATTGAGACGTTTTGTTCCTGCACCCTCGACCGCGGGTATTGCTCCTATGGAGACCGACGCCCATTGCACCGACATGCCTATCGCTTTCTTTCAGGACCTAACCGCACCCTAGAAAGGTACTCCAGGTCAGCACCCGCACAGCAGCGTTTTCCCCGACCTCACAGGCCGCACCTTTTGCTACTTTCACCTCTACATCGCTGGATGAGCCATTTCGATGGTTCTTATCATACACTACGCTAATGTTAGACCCTTACACTATGGAGGCTACACCAGGAATGAATTGCTCCTATAACATCAGCTACAGTTTGAGAATAAGAGTCGCAGAATGTTGGAGCTTGAGCTGACACCACGTCCTCCACCTTGTCTATTGCCAGCATACTTTGATCCTCCACATTTATCAAGAGCGGCAGAATAGATAATTACTTTGACGTGTACACAAGCCCGAGGAGGAAGTCCACGCATGTTAACAGTTTACTTTTCTTTCCTCCTCCACCTCAGGCACCGGTATAGTGGTTTCTGGATTCTGCGGATTGCATTACATTTGGGGTAAAGACACTAATGATAAGCCGGGATTGTGGAGACTTTGGGAGACCACATCTGATTACGTAATTTTGATACACTAATATACTTAATGGACAAGGGAAGGATGACCCTGTGTCCCTATTGATGTGATACATTTTGGGAGACAATACAATTGTGGTCAGGGAATAATGAGAGCCCAGTCAACATTAAACATGCGACAATACTTTGTGGTAAATAACCGACGAAAGCTCAGTCGCTATGTCTTCGTTAAGCACGTTATTGATCTATATGTGTGTGCTATAATTATAATGCTACGTGCTTGCTTACTATGCTCTCATTAAACAAAATTACCTAATTTACTTGGTTATGCTATGATTATGCTATTGCTTGATTGGTTGATATAAAATACATGTATGTACATATGACCTCGAAACAACTATATGCATCCCCTGAACAAATATAACCTGACCTAACCAATCTTCTTCTTAGAAGATGTCGATACAAGGGAACATCGCTACCAACAACCCTCCGCCAACAACAACGTCAGAACTACAAGTGTGCATCTCGCAGGCCATTGCACAGCTCGAGGCCCTTCGCCCCAATCGTAGCGGAGGTACCTCAGGAAATAACCCACCCAACGGCTGCACCTACAAGCAGTTCTTGAACCACAAACCTCGAGAATTCGATGGCACTGGGGGTGCCTTAGCTTTTGTGCGTTGGGTTGAGAAGACAGATTATGTTTTGCGACTAAGTAACTACGCCCCAGAACATCAGGTCGCGTACATAGCTGGACTATTTGTAGATGGGGCTCTGTCATGGTGGAACCTTCAGGTTCAGACAATGGGCGAGACCACTGCGTATGCTTTGACGTGGTACGAACTGAAGGAACTAATGCGCAAAAGATATTGTTCTAGGGCAGAAGTCCAGAAGTTGGAAACTGAATTATGGAACTTGAAAATGGAAGGTCCAAAGGTAGCTGAGTATGTGCAGAGATTTAACGATTTATCACAAGTTGCTACGCTCCTGGTGGGACCAGAGTTTAAGATAATTGAACGTTTCATAGGGGGATTGGCACCTCAGATTCTAATCCTGGTAACAACATCTAAACCTTCAACGATCACCGAGGCTATCGACACAAGCGTGGCGCTCACTGAAGAAGCGGTTAGACTAGGAAAATTTTCCAGTATGGAAGAGAAAGAGGAGACGCCTGTAGAGTCATCTGGAGATAACAAGAAAAAGCTCGCAAATTTCAAAAAGATTACTTGGGCGAGTAACAAGAAGAAGGCCAAAAAGGGAAAAGACTACATGGGTATCCTACCCAAGTGCGACAATTGTCTACGCTATCATGTCGGGCGATGTAAATATGGAAAATGTGATAACTGTGGCAAGAGGGGGCATCCTAAGGAAACTTGTAGGCAAGACACTGAACGTAGAAATGGAGGCCAAGATGGCAGCAAGAATTACGTAGAAAACAACGACAACGACAAAGGCAGGACGAGTGACAACCAGAAACGTGCTCAAGGTTGTCTTAACTGTGGGAGCAAGAAGCATTTCAGAAAATACTGCCCTAAGAAGAATCAGGCACAAGGATAAAAGCTCAGTAGCAGAGCTAGGGGAGCACACCAGGAATCCAAGCATGGATATCGGTACGTTCCATATTACTCAACGTTATGCATCTGTGTTGCCAGATACTGTTGCAAATTTTAAGCTTTGCATCTCTAGAGTGTGAGAGTATACTTGGGTTAGTAGCAAGTAAGTTAGATAACTCGCACTCAATGGAACTAGCTAGGTGAAGCTAGTGGAAGCCAACGCAGTAACTAGAAATGGCAAGATAGAACCCGGAGAGCGTAAGTTTACGCTTGATCTGCTGCCAGTTGATGTTGGGAAACTTCGACGAGGTAATTGGGATGGATTAATTGCTGAGTGATCGAGCGGAGATTGATGCCCGCATCCCGATGGCGAATAAAGGAACGATCGTGACTCATGAAGCAGGATACACCTCTACGAATTACTAAATGCTGGGAGGCACGAAAGTTGCTGCGTAAAGGATGTGTTGTTTTCTTGGCTCATGTCGGGGACAAGGGAGCCGAAGAAGCAAAACTCGAAGATATTCCTGTGATAAGGAAATACCCTGAAGTCTTCCCCGAAGACTTACCAGAATTATCTCCTCAACGACTAGTCGAATTTCGCATCAATTTGATTTCAGGCGTCGCGCCTGTAGATGATGCACCTTAGCGACTTACACCTTCGGAGATGCAAGGATTGTCAGTGTAACCTCAGAAGTTGATAGAGAAGGAATATAACAGACCAAAAATTCCCTTTTGGGTAACCCCAATTCTGCTCGTCAAGAAGAAGGACGATGATTTTCAAATGAGCACCAACTACCAGGAGCCGAACGAGCTAACCTACAAGAGTCGGTAACTCTTGCTGAGAATTAACAAATTTCTTACTTATGTAACTGTGAGGATCCAACTACTATTACACGACTGATCGATGATCGAGTGTCATTAGTTGTGAATTCAGGAATAAAGTATACTGGGAAATTGTGGGACAATAATTTGTTTTTAAACATACACAAAAATGGTGTTTCCTATCCAATGCACAAAACAGGTTTACACAGAATACGAAACCTTGAGGATGTATAAGATATATACTCAGGACCTTTGGGAACCCAGGTCCAAACTCGTAAAAGGTTGTTACTTAGGAACCATATCTGTTAACTCAATCAAACACCATTATCCTGACATATATGCCATTTCAGTTAACCAAATAGAAAGTACTTAAATTTCTTTTGATAAAATCTTCACTTTTGCTCTAGCGAGTAGATGTTTGCATCTCTACTCCCCTTAATGGTAGTTGCATCACGTTAATTCTCTTCGCTAAGAGCGAACACACCTTTGCATCGATACTTGGTCATTACTTCATACTCATTGTTTCATTACTTGAAAACTCATATGTTACGCATACACTATTTGTTGTTTCATTTCAAACGCTTCATTGAAGTTCGAATATTATGTTGCTAAATCTAATCACTGGTTTGTGATTTGAATGACCTACATTATTGTAATTATTGGCTCTTTTGTTATCATGTCAACACACTTTCTCGAAACTTCTTTTATTTCAAGTTACATTCATGGTTTATCTTTGCAACCATGACGAGATTCCTTTGTTAATACATACGTTATTGTCAAGTTACGCTGAAATCAAGTTCAATTGCTCGAACTTATCCATTTCGCATGTTCGTTTTGAGACGCTATATGGTGTATTGAGAGCATCATATTCAAATATTCTTGCAAAGGTTCTTTTGTTTCGAGTCATAGTGGACTTGATTGGTCTACGACTCCACTAAATCATTTGTTGATTTCGATACCTTACGGGATACTTTCACGAAATTGAAGCTTGCGCTAATTTGGTTACTCACTTCATACACGGATTTAATTGTCTACTTATTTGTTAACAATCCATTTTAATATTCACAATCAAAGCAGTCTCAACACAGTTGCGTGTTAAGACAACGGTACATAGATTCATTTCATATCATGGTGTACCTCCTAACGATTCTTTCGTCATAAGTTGAATACCTGGCAGTACTTATTACTTTTTCATCTTCGATCAGAAACAGTGGCTCTTTGATGTTCCGTATTTAATTGGAAACTCTATGACATTGTGTAGATCAAATCTTCAGGCTTGTTTCGGTACATTTTCATTTGATTTCAGGCACGGTGAACTTGTTCAATCACCACTATTATTGAATCTCGTCATTACGACACCTTGTGGTGTCATTAGCTTGTGCTAAGCCATGGTCAACTGTTTCACACGAAACTACATATACTTTTGTTTGACTTGTCATTTAAACATTTCTGATGCAACTACGAATTAAGACAATAATACACCAGATTCGCTTGTATTTCATCCGGTGTGCCTCTGAAAATTTAAGAATGTCAACACACTAAAGCTTACCATTCATTTACTCGGGAGTTGACAGATCATTTTACTATTACGTTTGAGTTGTTAACTTTGAATTTATATAGCGGATGCTAGGGTTTGTGAAAACTCGTTTGCATATTGCGATCGATCGTCTGAGAATCTTACTGGTCAAAACTCCTCTTTTGTGGAACCCTGTTAGCTAGATTACACTAGACTATGCGGCAAATACGTCCTGTACCTTTGAAATCAAATGCTAAAAGCACATACCTTTTAACCATTGGATTCGAGTTGTTATATATTCTTGGATTCACCTGATGTGAATAAGGTTTGAGTTGGTTTGGTGACTATCTACCTCGGTATTATTCGTATACATACACGCATAATGAGACCCTAAGGAGTTAAGGTAGTACAAATTTCGAGGACGAAATTTTATTAACAGGGGGAGAATGTGACAACCGTCAAATTTACAGGTATCCATATAATTAGTTAATATCAATTTGTGCTTAATTACTATGCTGAATTACAATTACTGATTTAAACTACTTCCTGATTTCTGCATCATTCATACGTGTGCATCACATTTCATACTGTCACTCCATTTATTGCATACCAACTTTAGTGACAAACATGATGCACAAAGCACAATTAGCACAGTTAGCGGATAACTCAGAAATATACTGACAGTGCCAGTACATAGACAGACAATGTTTTGAGACCCAGTATGGGCCAGGGACAAGGTACTACACCAGTATGGTGTGTAGGGAAGTGAGGACCATAAAACTGCGTCACTAGGTGATAGTTTGAGTGCCGGAAAGTGCCTAAAACACACTTTAAGTGCAGAATTCTGCATTTTCAGCAAAAATTCAGCATTTTAACACACTAGTATTATGCAGAAAATTGACTAAATGGTCCTGAATGCTTTCCTAAGTGTTGGGAATTAATAGTGTTACAAAAGGGTACATAAAAGACACTTTATGGAATAACTTAGCACTCTAACGGAACGGTACCTAACCGAACAACTGGATTTTACCCGGAACACCAAAGTTTTGCCAAAGACATTGTTTTATTATTCTTGAACTAGTTATGGTCTCCGAATACCCCAACACACTATGAATTGTTCCATACACATATAACATTAGATATTGCATTTAACTTCCTATTATTTACCAACCTATCATCAAATTTTTACAATTTACCCCCCCCCCATATGTATTACGGTCCAAGGGACCCACCCAAAATCACCAAAAAATCTCACTAGATCTCTTTCTTGATTTTATTTGATATTATTAGATATTGCTTGGATTTGGAAGATTCACCTAGATCTTACTTAGATATTCTTGGATATTATAAGTACTATCATCACCAACACCATTCACATTTCACCAACACAACCTCTCTCCCTCCCCTTGTCTTGCTCACGGCCCCAACCCAAAACCACAATCCCACCATCTTCAAGCTTTGATTCTTCTACTCCAAGGTGCTACAAGAGTGTAACAAGGTGTTTTAGGAAGCTTGGAACTCACGGAACTTGAAGGACCTCATTCGCTTGCTTTTACCCACCATACCTTCAACATTGTTCTTCCCTAGCTTCAAGCTAGTAGTAAGATCCTTGTTAACACTTGTTACTTCATATTTTTAGTGGTTAAAAGGTGTATTATGTTGAAAATTTTCTAGAACATTAAAAGACATATTCATGAATCATAAACATAAAGCATATATATATGATGAATCTTGATGAAATAATGATGATTAGTGGGTGTATGTTATTTGCTTATTGATTACTAGAGAATATGATGTTGATCATCATATGGAACTTGTTAAATTATGATTAAAAACATGATTTAACAAGTTAGGGGATGATTATATCTCTAAAAAAAAGGAATAATCATCTTCTAAGCCTAAGCATGAACTTGAAAGAAAATGATTTTCTTGAAATATAAGTAAACAAAGTAAGTTGATGATCATGTAGATCCAAGAGTTACAAAAGTCTTTTCTAAATAAACAAAGTTCAAGAATCGATTTTTGGAAAATCATGACTTTTGCATACACTTACACCATTTTTGGAAATAGAATAAGTGTGAAAACATTTTATCTACAAGAAGAGTTCAAAAGGTTAATTTTTGTAAAAATTGTTTACAAGTTGTAAACACTTAACTCTTTTAAGAAAATGATTTTTAAAGAAGTGAATACACTTTGAAAGGTAACTAAGACCACTAAATGTTTTACCAAATTACCACGCGTTTTCGTGATATATCAAGTTCATGATTAATATATAAAGCATATAGTTTTTACTCTTGGTGATGTAAAGTTGTTTAAAGGATGATTGTTGATGATTATTGTGATGATTTTGAAAAGAAAATGATATGCTTTAATAGCATGGAGACCTCCGTTTTTAGGGGAAACTATGGCAAAATTTTCTAAAAATATAAGAAAATATTTTCTAACAAGTGTTTACAAGTGTATTTTTAACTTTGTTGTTCAAATATAAACTTCGCCATAATTTTTGTTACGAAAATACGAAGTATCGGAGGTTGGTTTTCATAAATAAAAGCGGATAAATATATATTTAGAATATATATTACACTAAAACGCTTGTGTGAATATTGTTTGATTTGCGAACTAGTTATATTATTTTAGGGTAAAATAATATAACTTATCAAAACACCATTTCAGTTACAACTCCAAAATAATACCAAAAATAACAAGGAATAAACATTTAAGTTACACGCCTAATATTGTGAAGCCAAACACAAAAACGTAACTTATGAAATATTCCGGAAGACACCGTTACAATATATTTTTGGTAAATACTATTTTGGAAATGAAAGAAGTGAAAATATGATTTTTGTGCAAATTACCAAACATATCATATTTTCGACAAAGGGAAAATATATTATTTTTGGGAAGTTAAAATATATTTTCTTAGCATATTAGAAAATATATGATTTTGGGAAATATATATTTTCGGGAGATACAGTATTTTTGGACAAGATAAGTATATATATTTTCTAAATGAGATTTGAAAATATATTGTTTTGGAAATATACATGGGATACTTATTAAGAAAATACGTACAAACCGGAATATGACGCCAATACATGGCAAGATATACCTATACAAGAATACAAATACACAAGTATGAGGTACTCCCATCCTTGGGAAGGAAATACGAATAACAATACTTCAGAAGTATTATTACAAAAATATTGAAGACACTTTGAAACGCAACTCAAAACATTAAACTCTAAGCCAAGGCACGGCCTGTTCGTCTAATAGACGTCAGTACATTGTAGGTAGTCGTGTTTGCCGAAGGGATTTGAGTTACACTGGATACGAAGACGCAAAACAGTGAGTTCATGTCCCCCTTTTCTCTTAATTGTTTTCATTTTTATACTTCGGGGGTGAAATACATGTTACAATTATTACAGACATTTTATACATGGTATGGTTAGCTTAAGGGGGGTTACTACTTAGATCATGTGAGTGGGTAGGCGGAAACTTAAGGCCATTAATCCTTGTTGTAGGACCGAGGGACATGAGTGATAGATCTATTCGGGTGTAGCGAGCCCCACTCCTGAGTCCGCTGAGTGGACCATGAGGTGACTATGTCTTAACGACGAAAATTGCTAGGTTTGAGTCTTCCTGCATCACTTCACACATATCAATGGCCTTGCAAACCATTGGTGATCTCTTTTTCCTTAATGCTACATACCAGGGACTTACATACATACTTACAACGTAACAAAGGTTTATACATACACACAAACGAACACATGAACTCGCTCAACTTTTGTTGATGTTTTCAAACTACATGTATTTCAGGGAATTTATAAGTGGATCTGGCGGGCGTTGGAAGTTTTTATGCTGCGTTAAGAACAAAGATGTCATCCATGGTCTTTGAGTTTGGTTAGTGTGTCTCTTTCCTGGACAATACACGCCTTCCAAACCTTGGTGCTATTTAATATCTTTTGACGAGTCCTTAGTGAACTCATAAACATTTTGTATGATTGTAAAACTTGAAATTTAAGTCTACGCTTTTGAAACAAGGTTATTATGTTTTAAACTTATTTTATGGATGACAAATCTAAGGTTTTATCATCTAGTTGATGTTATGATTGAATGCAATGATATTAAAGAAGTCACACCATAATCACGCTTCCGCAAAAGTCAGGGTGTGACATGGATCCCAATTTATTGGGAGTAGAACTACTAACTTTTGTGACAGCTGGGGGATTAAGATGATAACATCAACACCAGTCCATCCACAAGCTAATGGTCAGGCAGAATCATCCAACAAGATCATCATCAACAATTTGAAGAAGAAGCTTGGATCCAACAAAGGAAAGTGGGCAGAAGAACTACCTTATGTATTATCGGCTGATAGGACAACTCCCAAGAATGCCACTGGTCAAACTCCATTTTCTTTGGTATTTGGAGCAGAATCAGTGATCCCTACAGAAATGGTGGTTCCTTCTGCAAGAACAAGCATCCGTGATCCTGAAGGGAATGCTGAAAACTTGGTTCAAGACTTGGATACTATAGAAGAACTCAGGGATTTGGCAAGGATAAGGATGGCTAGTTATCAACAAAGGATGGCTGGAGCCTACAATAAGAATGTCCGGATCAGGAAGTTCCAAGTTGGTGATATGGTATTAAGGAAAGCATTTCAGAATACCACAAATCCTGCTGATGGAAAATTGGCACCAAAGTGGGAAGGCCCCTACCTGATTGAAGCTGAGGCTGGAAAGGGGGCATATCGATTGTTAACAATGGAAGGTGATTTGCTACCAAGAGCTTGGAATGCTGTCCACTTGAAGAAATACTTCATGTGATAAGGATTCATGATCCTTAGCAACATTCATGATCCACATCCTTGAAGGATCCTTAGAGGATGGATGATCCTCATTTTGGTAATGATCTAATCTCAAACTATTTCATTCTTTAATAATCCTATATACAAGGAGAAGGATCATGGATCCTTTATTGTCACACCCCGATATTTCCACGTATTACCGGTGGGCCCGGTGGGGAGTATCGTGACGTAGTCGATATCATCATAGTCAAACAACACAATTTAAAATGCACAGCGGAAGCAAAAGATAAATATATTACAAACCGATTCAAAAGTAACATCAATTATTACAAACGGATTGTAAGATGGATCCACATGCGGATCTTAAAACATAAACATTGTTCAACAGACTTTAGACGCCTAGAACTTGCAAGATTCCCTATTAACGCCCTGAGCTTCCAGCCAATTACGTTCAGTACCTGTCACTTAACCTTTTTGGAAAATACGTAAGTTTACACTGGTAAATACAATTAACCGACTCATTTTAAAAAGAGTTTAAGAAAATTGATTTAGATGCACCAGACAAAAATATCTTTTATAACTTGGGACAATTATATAAAAGTAATCTTGTATACAGATTTACATGTTCGTTATACGTTCAGGGCCCGATGTAGAAACCGAGTCAAGATTAACAGACACGCCACAAGTATAGGCCCACAAGAAAGTGAGATACCGTTTCCCTTATGCAACTGTCAGGTGTATGCCTACACCCCGTGCTTAAGACGTGGCCATTTTAATATAATAATGCCAAGGATATTTAGGACATGGTCATTAACCCCTAAAGGCTTTTATTTCAAACAATACAGATTAAAACGGGTTACCTCAATAATTTAATCACAATACGATTAAACATTCAATACCCGACCAAGCGGTATTATTATAATACCGTATCCCAAGCCTGTATAGGGAAAATAAGTTAAAAGTATTTACCTGAGCTAGCAATGCAATTTATACTCAGCCGTATATTCTAATCAGCAAGCACAAGTACTTCTACTGGGGCTCTTAATCTGGAACGAAGGTTTTATTAACCTATTAGATTCTTAACGGGTCTTATTTAAGTCGTAACTTAGACCGGTTAGTTTTAAGAAAAGGTTCACGGTTCATAACGCATGATTAAGCGAAGACCGGAATAGAATGTGATTTAGACCTGACAAGTTTGGAAACTTGTATAATATGGGTAAACTAAACACATTCTGGATTTTGAGGCAAAAATGATAAGGTTTGACCCGTTTTGGTCAATTTATGCAAACTAGTTACATAAACCGATCCGAACGCAAAATATGCGTAACGGGTAACCATAAGAGTCATATGCATGTTTCCTAAGTTAATATGCCTTAAATATGTTGTGACATCTGTAAGATATCTTCTATTATGCCCGAAACGGATTTAAACTCAAAATATGCCCCGTAAGGGCATTTTGGTCATTTAAAAGGTTATAAAAGAGTTTAATTAGTAATCTGAGTTATAGGTCTGATATAATCAGTAAAATACTTAGTTTAATAAGTTATAACAGTAGGGTATCATATATATGTGAAATTTATTAATTATAACCATTCTATGCACCGTAGGGGTATTTTGGTAATTTCACATAAGCTTAAAAGGTCAAAACCGGAAACCTGAGTTTAAAACTTTTCCTTACTGTTAAAATATAAAAAATTACTAAATACATTAGTAGGCATCAACCCTTATATGTTTAAAATAATTTTGATACATACTATGCGTGAAAAACGCTTAAAAAGACGGTTTGGAGTCATTTCCGGGTTTCCGAAGGAAACTACTATTTTTATTATTCCAGAAGGCTCAAAACATTTTATTTATCATATTAGATCAGTAGAAAAAGGTTTGATATCAAAAGGATTTGTAAAACTCATTTTATAGCCCGAAAGGGCAAAACCGGCAATACCGAAATAAGCTTAGAACTCTATGTTACGCTCAGCCTTAAAATAAATAAAAATCTTCAAAAATCCCAAAATATTATATTATATCTGTGGGTAAAATGTTTGGTATCAAATATTGGGTTTAGATAGGCTATACGCTAATTACGCCGTTTAATTAATAAAAAGCGTTCTTATTACGCTATTGAGCATAACTCTTAATCTAGACCTCAAACTGATGTGCAAATTTTAGGGACATGTTTATAATTCAGTAACAAAGATTATTGTCCTTTAACATTTCCAAAATTCTCGTTTTAAGGTCAAATGGGCATATTGGTCAACATTAGGCATTCAACGGAAACATCGGACCATCAACGAGTCAAGTAGTATAATCGCAGAGGGTTATACTATCATACAAGCTGGTCCTAACGGAGCTCTAAGGCATTCCTAAACCATGCTTAAATGGGTCAGAACTAAAAGTCAAAGCAGGAGTCAAACTATGCGACTTTCGATCCCGAACCGAGCCAAAACTGAAAATTGTCGGGTTGAACATGTTTAGACATGTTCTTACATTAATTACCAAGTTATATTAATGACAAAACAGGTTGTATAGCTCCTACATTGCTAATTATGTGTTTATTTTCAAAATTGCTTCCTGTTGACTTTTTAAGATCAAGTTTGACCCGATAATTGACCTACTTAGAGTGAGAATCAAAGGGTTCCCTTTTAAGGGTTTATTGTCCACATAATTACCAACTCATAGGTACTTTCAATTTGTAATTTGACTGGACAAAGTAAGATTAATGACGAAGTCAAACCTTAATTACGACGGTTTGACTTTAAGCTAATAAACTAATCAAAACACGATTAAGGAAGGTTAAGAATACTTACCAAGGTCCTAAGCACGACTAATGATCACTAGGAAGAGTGCTTGAGCTCCAAGAACCTCCAGAAACCAAGTTGTGAAGTTTTCAAATGAATGTGATCAAATGTTGCAACAATGGTTTCTTATATAGGAGTTCTTGATGCCTTTAGATCATTACAAACAAGTCTACAAGTGTTATGGGATCATCCCAAGTGTCCCTCGGCCCTCCTAAATCATTAAACAAGTCCCTAGAATCAAGAAATGGCAAAATGAGGCTGTGTAACCGGCTGGAACAGGCAGCTGTGAAGTTTCTGATGCTGGTACATGCTTATGGACCGTAAGGTCCAGTGCATACAGTCCGTAAGGACCTGGTCAGCACATGCATACTTTCCTTTGTTGACAGTTTTGGCCCCTGCATTTCCAAATGTCCTTTCTGACACATCTAAGGCCCGTTAAATCATTTTTAAGGCACTACAATGATGCCTAAACATGGGGAACACGAAACATGCTCAAAAATATGCCGGGTGTCGGTTCGGTTGGTCGTACGGTCACGTTGTTCGGCTAATTACGACGAAACACAGACGGACGCGAAAAACGATCCAAACAACGCGACGAATGTAATTTTATCAAGCCAAACACTAAAATAAAATATTTTAGTGCTTACATAAATTTTTGGGTGCCCGGGTATATTCAGAATGTGAGATATGCGCGAAAGTGCAAACTTGTGCACTTTTTGACACTTTTAGTCCCTGCATGACTTAAAAGTTTATTTTTGCGCACCAAACACCTCTAAGCCTATATTTAAGCTATGTAAAGGATAATTAGGGTATGATTAACTCATGGTCATATTCTGGAAGGTCCGTTACCATACGAATCGGCATACTTTTGCAGTTTGACGTAATTAGTCCTTCTTATGCGCAAACTTGCGCATATCATCGTTTAATAGCATTGAATCCTTATTTAATCCATATTAAGCATTCTTGAAAGTATTATTAAACATCACGATGCTTCGGGTTTGCTAAAAGGTCATTCAGAGGTATAATTAAACATATTGACACTTTTAACCCCTTATATTTGCAAAGTTGCGCGTAACGTCACTTAAAGGTACAAAAGCCTTGGACGGCCAACGATTGGCATTCCCGAGAGTATAATAAAATATCATGAAGCTCTCGGTTTGTTAAAAGGTCACTCAGAGGTAAGAATTAACATGTTGACGCTTTTAACCCTTTATTGCGCAAACTTTCAATTAATTACGCAAACGGCTACACTCGATCAACAAGTGGCTCATTTGTGAATATAAAACCGTAAATGGTTATTTAGAAACTTATTTTAGGTATGTTAATACTTCCAGTTCTTTCATAATTAATGTTTTTTTGATTTTTCAAAAAATTAGTCCCTTAAATTCAAGGTTTGACTTTATTAGGGTTTATTACACGTGTCAATACATTATTGGACGTGATTTTACGAGGTGTTACATCCTCACCCCCTCAAAAGAAATCTCGACCTCGAGATTTGCTAAAATGATGGAAGTACTTTTTGTCGCATAGCGGACTTAACTCTTATAGCATATCTGGGGCCTCTCCAAGCACCCAATTTTGACCTCTGTAGGTACATGTATCCTTGTTGGAGCTCTATAACCTGTCGATCCTTAATCGATACGGGTTTTCTCATCAAATCATAATTTTCATTAATCTACATATCATTATGTGATAATGCATCTCAACTTATCGATGATAAATATTCTTAAATCATCAGTGTGGGTCACATTGCGAGCTCCACTAAGCTTCTTATATAGGTTTTAGCTTATAGGCTATTGACCTTTGTTGCATTCGATTTCCCGAATGTTCCTATATATCTAGGGCTTAACTTACCCTGGGAAATTTAAAATTTAGCACACCCTTCTTAGGGCGATACCTTCGATTGAACCTTATTCCTTATTAAGGACTTAAGAAGGTTGCGACTTTCATCAATCCTCAATTTTTCTGCCGATTAGTGGCAACTTTTAAGATGATTATAAATTCGAATGATCTTATTTGTTGTTTCCAATGCAACTTTCGGACCCTGATAATTGGACTTACCACTCTATTGTTCTAACAATAGATGTTGAATATTCCATCTATACAAGGTCCCCAAAGGAGTAGCCTTGATACTTACATAATAATTGTTATAGAAAAACTTATTTTATGGTGAGATGGTTATTCCAACGACTGCTTAAAACTAATCTTAAGGAATAGCTAATCCTTACAGTTAGTCGGACAAATCGACGATCCTGGGCAGCTGATGGCGATTCTTAATCGTTGCCTAAATAGGGTTGCGGTAATCAATGCATAAGCAAGATGGACCGTCTTTCTTAATTAACAATACCGAATTCTCATAATATTGAGTTAGGCTATATGAATTCTCTATTTTAAAACTTACTTAATCAGGGTTTCGATTCTTCCAAAGATGGCTCCTGCCGTCTTGGAGACTTCATAATAATATAACCCTAAATGGGATAGAAATCTTAACTCTACTTGCTTCTCAGAAGGTAAACAAGGTAATCTCAGGAGAAAAATCAAGGTACAAGGAGGTTACAGAGATTTTCCATATCTCAGGCTCCAATTCATCCACCATTGCTTGTGTCAAATAAGTGACACATTTATGTTACAAGTCCACGAATTCCTTGATCGGGAACATTTACTTGGACAATTCTATTTTTAGATATCTTCTTTGAATACCATTAGCTGGCTTTAGTATCGTATGACCATTGGAATATCTTTGTGGTTCCATGCATTAAACCTCCACACTGATCAGGTATGGAACAATCTATGGAACATATTAAGATACACCAATCCTCATATAGCGCTTTTGTCGTACCATCTGGTATTCGCAATCGATAGAGATCAAGAGATATCAATTACTTATGATGATGCACTTCATATGGAGAGAGGGTACACTAGAATTTCATGACTGAAGATTTTTGACAGGAGCAGAAGAAATGGTTCCTATGATTTTCGCCTGTAAGTTTTACCTTACACTTAATATCTAGGGTTCTCATGGAAGACTTTAAGAGTTTGTTATACTTACCATCGATGAAGGATTGATTGGTATCCGAATCAAAGCAGAACTCTTAGCGTTTATTCTACTTCATATTTTATGCTTAAGGTTCTAACAGGTAGATTTAATAACTTACAAAATTTAGTCCACAAATGACTTATCTGCACCTGAGTCAAACAATACCCTTGCATATACATCATGGATAAGGACGTACCTGTTATAACATTGTCATCTTGTATGGCCTCTTTTGCATCCATGTGAGAGGCCTTAGCGTCAGTCTTCTTATCTCCTTCAAGCTTCTTAGCATACTTTGGGCAATTGGATTTGATATGCCCTTTCTCGTTACAGTTGTAACAAGTCGCATCTCCTATCTTCTGGCATTCCAATGTTTTATGCTCACTAGATTTGCAGATCCCACAAGCCCTGGGCTGCGACTGGGATTTTGATTCGAACCTGTATTTCCCATAATGGCGCTTCTTGCAGGTCTTGCATATAGGTTTCTGGTTGGACTTTTGTTTGTTCTTCTTTTTAGAACTCTGGGAGTTATCTTCCTCCCTTTTCCTTTTTAGTTCATCCTTTACATTAGATTCATGAACGAGATCCTTCTCGTGAGTAATGAAGGGTAGTCTTGGATGAAATTTGGAGCAAGTAGCATTGGGCTCCTTGAACTTTTTCACTGCCTTCTTCACAGCTTTTCCAACAGCTGCGTCTATCATAGTTTGAAGAACATCTTTGGAAATTCCGAGGTTCACAATTGTATCATCATTAGCATGTGTCGCATCGTCCATAACACGATCAACGGCTGTCTTATCTGCGTTTGTTCAACTCGATATTTAGTTCCTAACACCAAATAAAGCAATTAGTTAGTTGTAATCTAACAATCGCTATTCATCATCCTGATGACCTAACATATACTAACCATGTTATCATTAAACCATACAGGCTAATACAGTACGAACATTCTTAATGAATGTTATTGAAGAATATATATCAATTATACTTAGTCTAGGCCATATAAGACCGTTAATGGCTTTTAGGGTTTGGACCTAGTCCATCACCTTTCTGACAGAGGATCAAAATGTCACATCTGTCTTGATCATATTGATAATTTTGGATAGCTTGAAAGCTTGTCACAAGGATATTGGAGAAGAGTAATTCCTAATAGATATAAAATATCCATCTAAGATTGTTGAAGCAGTCTCTAAAGTATCATCGGCAAATTTTACCTCGCGTTATATATCTAGAGTCCTAATCAGGCTGATACAACCGTTTACAACATTTATTGTCCACAACAGACTTATCTGCGTCAGAATTAACAAATTCCCGCATAAACTTCATTGATAAGGAACGGTACCTGTTATGTCGTCATCATTCTGCACCATCTCCAGGGCGTTCATTTGAAGGACTTACGCGTTTGTTTTCTTGGCCTCTTCATGCTTCTTCTGATTCCTAGGGCAGTTAG
The DNA here is from genome assembly GCA_030545235.1 of Helianthus tuberosus. Classification (NCBI taxonomy): domain Eukaryota; kingdom Viridiplantae; phylum Streptophyta; class Magnoliopsida; order Asterales; family Asteraceae; genus Helianthus; species Helianthus tuberosus. Next base: position 75,120,972 of record CM060448.1, on the reverse strand, counting down.
TCTTGATGTGCCCCTTTTCGTTGCAACCGTAACAGGTTGCGTCCTCCAACTTTGTAGGATCGAATCGCGACCTGAATGAGTCGTTCGGAAGAGCTCTAGTCTGTTTCAGAGGCGGAAACAAAGAAACGGATGTAAAAACAGCTTGAATATCACTTTAAATGTCTTGTGTATTGATATAATAGCGATTACAATCACAAGGAATACCGGCAGCACCTCGGTATCGTTTCTGAAAAATCATTACAAATGAAATGACAACAACCCTATATATAGTACTCCTTGTTCGCTTGAAACAAACATGCCTAGTTTAAGCGAACTGTTCAAGCGAACTGTTCAAGCGAACATACAACATTGACTTTCAAGCGAACTACATGCATTTCAACCGAACTTCACCTAATTTGGACCATTCAAGCGAACTAACAAACAAAATGCATGAAATCTGATTTGTGCATGCATATTATATTCCACGTGATGTAGCATGATGATGTCACAAATATGATGTCATCATTCAATATGATGACATCATGCTTGATTAGATCCGCAACGTAACCCAGACTCGATATAAGACGAAGTTGACAGATGTATGCATCAACAAACTTCTTGCATTCCAAGGTTTTATGCTCCTTGGACTTGCAGATTCCACAAGGTAGAGGCTGAGATTCAAATCTGCATTTCCCGAGGTGGTATTTCCTACAGGTTTTGCATCTGGTCTTTTCACCCGACTGCTGGTTGTCATTCTTAAACCCGGAACTCTTCTTATCCTCAGAGTTCCTCTTTTTCTTCCTATCGGAGCGATGAGAATTCTCATCCTCCCTTTTACGCTTTCCATCTTCAGAAACTTTGGCACCCTTGTTTCTGACCACATCGAGTGTGAGAGATAGCGACAAATCTGCCGCTGACCTGAATGTAGTAGGTCTCGATGCTTTCACACTTGCCTTTATTTCTGGGGCTAGACCCCCAATAAAGCGAGCTATACGCTTTGGTTCCGGTGTGATCACGTAAGGAACCAATCGAGACATGGTATTGAAACTTGTAAGATATGCTTGACAATCTAAGTTCTTCATGACTAACGTCAAGAAATCAGTCTCAATTTTCTCAACTTCATGTTGAGGACAGTAATTTTCTTTTATAAGAGCAACGAACTGATCCCAAGTCGAGTTGTACAAAGGGATCTTCCCTGTAGTTTGGATCAGTGACCTCCACCAAGCTAGAGCCTCTCCTTTAAAGGATTGTGAAACAAACTTCACATTGTCTCGTTCTGCACATCCACTAATATCCACAACGGTGTCCATCTCATCGAGCCACGTCATGCAATCGATGGCTCCCTTTTCTCCTGTGAAGTCTCTAGGCTTGCAGGAGACAAAATATTTATACGAACAGGCTTTAACACGTGGTTCTTGATGAAGCACAACCTGTCTAGACGGAACACTCATCTGATTCGAAGAATGATGAGAATCGCTATTGCGATCTGTATGAGTCTTGGAGGGTTGCCTTGTATGAGGTACAGATAGGGTCCTACTATGGGTACCACTTGATTCATTATCTCTTCTCTCCAGAGCTCGAGTAACGGGATTGTCTATAAATGCCTGCAGTTCCGCACCAGCTATATTAACTCTGGTATCATCATTATTCTCCCTTGGGTGGCTGTTGACCCCATCCGATCCAGCCATGTAGCTTGATTGCTACGCAAATTTTGACAAAGATTTATTCGGGAGTTTATTATGGAATCATCATTTAGATGATTCATTAACCATGGTAATATACACCATATTGGTTAATTTGTTAATTATATTAGTATTTTCATTATAATTTATCCTAGTATATAAAACATTAAAGATAATAAAGTGGCGCAACAGGCCTAATCACTAGGATAGTTTTGGATTTATAAGCCATGATCTTATAGGATCGAGGCATTAAGGTTTGAACGTAGTTCATCACCTTTCTTGACAGAGAGTCAAAAACTACAACTGTCTCTTATCTTTTTGGACAATTGATATGGCCCGTAGGCATTTCATCACTCTAGGGATGTTTATGATATGATCATCTTAACTGATGATATTAGTCAAGATCGCATTGATCATACAGACTATTTTGCTTGGACATAGTCCAACGTCTTTAGACAGGGGGTCAAAGACCACCACTGTCGTTGTCTTATCGGACAACAAGTTTAACCCGTAGGCACTTCATGGATGTTTATAATATGATCATCTTTATTTGATGATTTAAGCCATGATTTCTAAATCACTAGGCTAAATAAAAGGGGTTGGAAATTCCCAATATAAAGATGACAAGTGTGATTTTATCGCATCACTGTTGTCAGGAGTGTTAACATGTTTTCAGATGTTAACAAGAATCTGAATCTCTTTTAAACAGGTTTTACCATCATAGCTAGGTCTTTAATGACATTCAAGCTAGGTTATACCCCTTTAAGATTATTTTTAACATATATTGGCAGATCAATTACGAAAAGGAATAAAAATTTGATTTTTTTCATATATTATATTCATGTATAATGATAAAATGAAATTTGGATGAAATATTCCAATGATTTTAAAAGAAGTACAGAATTTTCCCTAAGCAAGACTTAAAAGAAAATAATGTTGTCCATGAAGGGACTAGAAAATAAATATGTCCTTATAAGGACTATTAAGGAAACGAATTTCAGCAAAAGGAGTTTTCTTCCTCACTTTATTTCTGAATGTTTTCTCCTTGGTTGCACGTTGTACCCTAGCCGTGGTACGAAGCTCGGCAATTCAAGGCTCCGGATGTGGAGAATTTCCATTACGGCTTCTTGATTGGAGACATATTCAAAATATATAAATTCGGAAGCAATAATTTTCAGATTAGGGTTGAGAGTATTCCTATGTTAAGTCTAGACTCAGAAGGTCTAAGGAATGTGCTACTGTGTCATTGAGATTAAACACAAAGGCTAGTCTTTAATTCACTCAATGTTGGCTCTGATACCAACCTGTCACACCCCGATATTTCCACGTATTACCGGTAGGCCCGGTGGGGAGTATCGTGACGTAGTCGATATCATCATAGTCAAACAACAAAATTTAAAATGCACAGTGGAAGCAAAAGATAAATATATTACAAACCGATTCAAAAGTAACATCAATTATTACAAACGGATTGTAAGATGGATCCACAGGCGGATCTTAAAACATAAACATTGTTCAACAGACTTTAGATGCCTAGAACTTGCAAGATTCCCTATTAACGCCCTGAGCTTCCAGCCAATTACGTTCAGTACCTGTCACTTAACCTTTTTGGAAAATACGTAAGTTTACACTGGTAAATACAATTAACCGACTCATTTTAAAAAGAGTTTAAGAAAATTGATTTAGATGCACCAGACAAAAATATCTTTTATAACTTGGGACAATTATATAAAAGTAATCTTGTATACCGATTTACATGTTCGTTATACGTTCAGGGCCCGATGTAGAAACCGAGTCAAGATTAACAGACACGCCACAAGTATAGGCCCACAAGAAAGTGAGATACCGTTTCCCTTATGCAACTGTCAGGTGTATGCCTACACCTCGTGCTTAAGACGTGGCCATTTTAATATAATGATGCCAAGGATATCCGGGACATGGTCATTAACCCCTAAAGGCTTTTATTTCAAACAATATTGTAGGATCGTGTTCGGACCCGAAACGAGTCGATCAGAGGTGTTCTACTCAAAATGAAAGGCGGAAACAGACATAATGAGTTGAATTCAGCTAGATATCACTTTTAATTGTCGTTTATATTGATCTGGAACAGTTTTACAGCAAGACGACACTTCGACAGAGCTTCGCCGTCGGAAACACACGTACACAACTCTACTCAAGCGAAATCAGATCACAATATATATATAGGGCGGGTGATTCCGCTTGAACATGCTTCAAGCGGAATTACACTGAAGCGAAATAAGGTTCAAGCGAAATTAACCAAATGATTCCGCTTGAAACCACGTGCCACTTTCAAGCGGAATTACACTAAGTGATTTCGCTTGAACTATCCCTTTGACCTATTTTCTCGTTTTCCGAGCCCTGATTAATCTAATACAATGTAAGACTCGATACAAGACGAAGTCGACAGAAGCATGCACCAACAGACTCCCCCTAGAATGTTGACGAGTCTTAAGTGTCGAGTCTTCAACGTCTTCAGTCTTTATCAGTCTAATAGCTCTTTTTCTTCATCAGCGCCAACATACTCCTCTCGAACACATTCATCTTCTCTCGGATGTCTTCAGACTCCCCCTTTCGATTTGCTGGAATCGCAGTCTGGATTTTTGAAATCACAAAGTCCTCAGGTATCGGAACTTGGCTCTCTATCACACAGAGACCTGCACATTCTCTACCCAAAAGTAAATTTCACAAATTTAACAATTTACAAATTTATCTATCCAAACTTCCCTTTAATATAAACCAGAATGATTTATCAATGATAATTTCTGATGAACCACTTGTAGGGAAACTTTTTTAAAAAAAATTTCTCATTTTAGACACACACTTCCCCTCACCACATGCTCATCATGTTTAGCACTTGAAATTTTGAAAATCAGCTCTCCAACATCAATTGTCGAAAATCTTTTTGTATTTTTCAAAAGTTTATTCTTAAAACACACTGAAAATCTTTTTGAATTTTGAAAGAAATGAAATGCAGTAAAGAAATTTTTACAAACAATATTTTTGTGAGTTTGTGTAAGAGGATCATATCAGATTTTGACAAGTCACAAGTACCGTTGAGCTTAGTTACACATTAAGAATTAAACAATTCACTTAGATTACCGATATACTGATCCACTTAAATTTTCACACAAATTTCAACTGATTCAGGATATGAGTTAGGTGTATTAAGGACTTAAACTCATTCATGTGTCCCACCTCTTGAATATACTCCCGTATCCAGATCCCAATATTCAGTCTTACAGGTGAGTATACCACAGATGATATCTGTAAGGGGTTAAATGCGAAACCGTGAGAGCTCAGGTCAGAACTTCCGTTCAGCAGAGAGATGACGGCTCGACTTTTGGTGGGTCCCCTTTAGAGGATCTTTTTTACAACAGCATTGATTAGCAATTTTATTGTCTCATCATTTTATGCTGAGGGTGGCGCTATTTTTCAAGCAAGCAGAAAGTATTCTCCGGGGACTAGGCCATTGCTTCCGCATTATCAGAAGTCCCGGGATAATACCCCAGATATCACTGAGCATAAAGACCTAGTATCTCAGAAAGAGGGATCCTTCAAACGAAATTTCAGGGGTTACCTATATATCCAAGTAGTGTTCCCCACAAAATAAGCAAGTTTGAATTTAAGTTTATATCCCGAAAAAGCTTACTAAATGTGTAAAAACCTATCGACATATCATCAGTGAGACTGTTTAATGCTATTTAATCATTACATTTCTTTAGCATATTGTAATTGTCTACTGATGTACTATCATTTCCTCTTCTTTGACACCAAAACTCATTTTGTATTTTATCATGTTTTTGTCTTTTTCAAATTTTAATGTTTTTGGATTTTCTGAAACTTCTTACTCCCCCTAAAATTCAAACACATTTAAAGGAAATTTGAAAACAAACTATACAAGTAAATTGACAACTGATATCGAATCACTTCAATTCGCCATCCACTAGGCATAAATAATCAGAACTTCCCCTTACAACAAACTATTTTCTCATTATGATTTCAAAACACTTAAGTTTGTTTTAACCAAAATGATTTTTCTGGAAAATAAGTTTTGTTGATTTTACCACTTGTAGGATAGGGGTTTTTGGTTCATCACATTGTCTTTCAACCACTAGTAAGATTAGTCCAATCAAGTTCAACCTAATGACCTTGATTAACCAACTTATAAGATCATACACTCTTTTTTAACTACATGGCTTACCAACTAATACCACATGTAAGTAAAAAAAATAACAATATAAAGATATCACATGTATATTTACCAACCAAACATATCAAGAATGATGCCGATTCCTGCTCCACTCTTACCAACCTGGGAGCTCCGGCAAGTCATACTTATCACTTATGACAAGCAGACATCCAAGCTTCACCAAACTTGGATGTTTCCTCCTCAACTTCTCTTGGGTAAAATGTTGCTTTCTTTGTTTCATAAAAGTTCCTTACCCCTTTCACCTTACCTTCAACCATTTTGTCAAAAATCTTTTTAATATTTCCTTTAAACGTTTTCTCGACATCAAATTCTTTCTTCTCAGAATAGAACTGATTCGAGATTTCAATTTTCCCAACTTTTGATTTAAAATTTTCAGCCCTCAATGGTGGAAAATGAACATCATCCATCAGAGGTACTGAGTTTCCTTCTTTAACCTCAACCTGTGGCTCATCTGATTTTGTGAAATCAGATTCATTGCCAAGTTTCTCAACAAACTTCTTAACAACCCACATTTGGTTGTCATGCTTAGCTCTCTTTTTATAAAAATGAGTTTTTGAACACTCACCAACTTCATATATTGAATTTTCAAAAACTTAAAATTTTTCAGTTGGTGGTTCATTTTTCTCAACAACTTTTTCTTTGAGTTTTTTAGAGACTTCCTGTTTTGTTTTTGTAACTTGAGAACAATTCCATGCAATGTGACCAGCTTTATTGCATTTGTAACAGGTTCTTGTTTCCTTTCTTTGATTAGCTCCATTCTTCACATTCTCTTGCTTCTTGACAAGAAATTCTCTGTTTGATTGTTTCCAGAATGAGCTTTTTGACTCTTCTTCACAGCTTGTTCCTGAAACAAATTTTATATTTGTTTTAGAAGTTTTTTCATGTTTATAATTTTCAGGTGGAATAAAACCCAATCCTTTCTTTTTGAAATTACCGTTATGATTAGGTTTCTTTTGAAAACCAGAACCAGAACCGTAACCCTTTTTCTTGTTTAACCGTTGTTGAACTCTTGAAGTGTATTTTTTAGGTTTTTCAGTAAGATTTACATCTTTTATTTCAGAAATATTGATTTCTGTTAGTTTGAAAACCTTTTTGATCTTTTCAAATTTAACACTTCTTATTGGAAATTCCTCATCAGAATATAATTTGTCTAAATCAATCAATGTATATGCCACTTTGATTGCTTCGTCATTCAAATTAGATTTTGATAACAGGAATTCTTTATTATACACCCGTTTAACCGAAGACTTTTGACTATTGACCGACGAACTCGAACTTTTGACGGGTGATCTTGAACACTCAGACTCTGACTTTGACTCAGACTTTAACTCCGACTCCTCATCTGTATCCAACACCTGATCGACCACCTTTTTTATTAACTCGGACTCATGATCAGTGTCAGACGATGTAAAAATGACGTCAATGTTTTCTGGTAATTCATCTGTTATATCGGACTTTAACTTTATATTGACTGCCTTTTCGACCTGTTCCTCATTTGGTTTTCTAGGAGAATACCCTTCCCAAATTGGAGGCGGACACTTGTTATAACTAGCACTCTGTTTCTTACCAGTATCCTTCTTCTTTGACTTCTTATCATCTTGAAATGCTTCAAAACATGCAACAGTTGGATAAATTCGGTCAATGAGATAATCAGAACTAGAATAACTTTGCAGTAAACGTCTAATTCTCTCATTTTCAATTTTTTCTGTCTCCAACTCCTGCTGCAACTTGGCACATTCCTCAATATAGTGATTTATCGCCTTCTGCTCTGTCATCATCACAGCATTCATCATGGTCAATGCATCTTCTCTTTCTGAATTAGTCTTTTGTAGACCAGTTACCGTTCTATTCAATACATCGTAAGATTCTTTCACGTAGTTGAGATTAAACAATAATTGTTCTTTTATCTTTTCTTGCTTATTCAACTTCTCATCTTTTTCTGCACATTGTTTGCAAGATTCTAAACATTTTAAGCAAGGCTTGATGACTTCCACAATCTTTTCAACTTTGATTACTTTATCAACCTCAATCACTGTTTCAGCTTCAATCACTTTCTCAGCTTTAACTTCTTCATTTTGAACAGTCTCTTCCATTTGATCAACACTATCACACTTCATTTTCTTTTGTTCTCTTGCTTCTCGTCTCTCCTTCAGCTTCTCCAAGCGATCTGCAAAATAAAATTGAAAACTTTCAGGAGATAGATGAATTTTTGCAACATTAATATGTCTTTCTTCCTCATCATCACCACTGTCATCAGTTGGTGATTGATCAAAATCTATTATTTTCTCAGAACTATCATCTGAAAAACTAGAATCAGATGGTGTTTGATCAAAATCTAATGTCGTTTCAGAACTATCATCTGAAGTAACATAATCAGATGATGTTTGATCAAGAACAGTTGCTTTTTCTGAACTTTCATCGGATGAAACAGATTCTTCTTCTTGATTCTTCACATGAACACCAATCACTTTCATCCATTCTGTAACAAATCAGGCTCTTGAACTATCTTTGCAATGAAAGCTTTAAACTTCCCATTCTCATCTACAAACTGATCCCAGCTGAACCCTTCAGGTAATTTTTCATCATCTTGATTTATTAGACATGCTTTACTATCAGCTGAAATATATTTGTCCCAACAGAATCCTGGAGCCATTTTCTCATCATCTTGATCAATGATACCAAAATAAGCTTTCTTGTTTGCATCTCCGATCATTTTCCCATGAGCATTTTGTGAATCTTTTTGTTGATATGGTTGATGAGCAACTTGTTGATATATGGCTTTCCGATAGTAATCATCTTTTCCAAATGGATTCTTTGCTCCACTAGCTTCCTGATTTTTGCATTCTCTTTTGAAATGACCTTTCTCCCTGCATCGAAAACAAGTAACTTTAGATTTATCAAAACCCAAAGTAGACACATGTGCATCCAGAAAATCATTTCTCCCTGTGATCATTTTAAACTTTTCTGCTCTCCTCAAAACACTAGCTAGACACCATTTGATGTCCATGAGCTCTATCTCTTCAGCGTCTATCTGATCATAATCCTCTTTTGTCAGCATAGGATTTCCGATCCTTCCTGCAACCAAACCTTCATAGGATTGTAGCACAGTTGCAAGTAACGCCATGTGATCTTTTGCAATTTCTTCAGAAAAACTTTGACCATCTGGAAGATTCAATGCAATGTTGCACTGTATCACACAACCATTTCCACTTTTTGAACTTTGAGAATAAAAACTTGAAGTTGAACTCTTTGGATTAACATTCGGATATGAAGAAAATCCACTGCTGCTATTTGACTTTTGATCAACATGTCCAGATGAGTCTCCAGCACTAAAAGCAGTTTGAATTTTCGGACTCTTTTCAGTCTCTTGAACATTGCCTTTGTAATACATTTTCACATCTTGTTGACCACTCGGATTACTCATCCTTGCAATCGTTTGTTGTTCAAGATCTTGACCCTCAATCTTCTCGATGAAATGAGAAATCGTCAAACCATCATATACTCCGGTGTTCTTTAAGATCATTAAAAATGTACCCCATTCTTTCTGAGGTAAAGCATCAGCTAATTTGTCGACCCATTCCTCTCGTTCTTTGGTTATGCATAACAGTGACATAGAACGCACTAAGTGACAATATCTTTCAATCAATTTCTTTGTATCTTCCCCTGGCAGACTTGTGAATAGATCAAATTCTTTCTTAAGCAATGCCTTTTTACTTTTTATCATCTTATCACTTCCCTCAAACTTGATTTTAAGAGCATCCCAAATTGATTTTGAAGTTTTGTCAAGTTGAAGCAATACAAAGATGTCTTCTTTAATAGCTTGCTGAAGTAGACTAATCATCATCTTTTCAGCTCTGTACATATCTCGTTCTTGATCAGTGAATTCAGAGATTGTTTTCTCAACTTGCAGATCAGTACGTGGTAGTACATACTTTTTCAAAATACACTCCCAAGATCTCAAGTGATTAGCTTGAACCCAGTTCTCAAACCGATCTTTCCAACCGTAATACTCCTCAATGCTCATTAACTTCGAGAGTTTTTGCGTAGTTCCAGTCTCATTTTCCAAGTTCATGTTTTGAGCAATGGTAGCCGGAGTAGTCGGGGATGTTGCAAATGCGTTGTAAAATTCTTCACTCATGATTCGATAAACTTTTTCACAAAACAGTAGCTTTCAAACGGAATAAGGTCTTTCAAACGGTATCACTTCAAGCGAGATTACACTTCAAGCGATATTACCTGCAAACAACTTCAAGTGAAAATAAGGTTTCAAGCGGAATCAGACTTCTTCAAGCGGAATAAGTGATTCCGTTTGAATTTTCAAGCGGAATACCACACAGAAGCGGAATCACTGATTTCGCTTGTGACGTTTCAAGCGGAATAACACTTTTCAAGCAGAACTGGTTATTTCGCTTGAAATGGCCTTAACTTTTCAAGAGGAATTAAATGACACGTTCAAGCGGAATGAGAACTTTGGTCCATTTTTGTCACTTTTAAGCTGAATTTTGGTCTAATTCTTTTAAGGCTTTGTTAAAACACAATTTCGCTTATGTTGTGAAAAAATCAGGCCATTTTATCCGTGAAAAGTTATCAAATGATAAAAGAAGGTGTAGAAGCTAGAAAACACAATGAAATCAAGCTGAAAACTGCAGAACTCCTCCTCCTGAGCTCTGATACCAGTTGTAGGATCGTGTTCGGACCCGAAACGAGTCGATCAGAGGTGTTCTACTCAAAATGAAAGGCGGAAACAGACATAATGAGTTGAATTCAGCTAGATATCACTTTTAACTGTCCTTTATATTGATCTGGAACAGTTTTACAGCAAGACGACACTTCGACAGAGCTTCGCCGTCGGAAACACACATACACAACTCTACTCAAGCGAAATCAGATCACAACTATATATAAGGCGGGTGATTCTGCTTGAACATGCTTCAAGCGGAATTACACTGAAGCGAAATAAGGTTCAAGCGAAATTAACCAAATGATTCCGCTTGAAACCACGTGCCACTTTCAAGCGGAATTACACTAAGTGATTTCGCTTGAACTATCCCTTTGACCTATTTTCTCGTTTTCCGAGCCCTGATTAATCTAATACAATGTAAGACTCGATACAAGACGAAGTCGACAGACGCATGCACCAACAGTACAGATTAAAACGGGTTACCTCAATAATTTAATCACAATACGATTAAACATTCAATACCCGACCAAGCGGTATTATTATAATACCGTATCCCAAGCCCGTATAGGGAAAATAAGTTAAAAGTATTTACCTGAGCTAGCAATGCAATTTATACTCAGCCGTATATTCTAATCAGCAAGCACAAGTACTTCTACTGGGGCTCTTAATCTGGAATGAAGGTTTTATTAACCTGTTAGATTCCTAACGGGTCTTATTTAAGTCGTAACTTAGACCGGTTAGTTTTAAGGAAAGGTTCACGGTTCATAACGCATGATTAAGCGAAGACCGGAATAGAATGTGATTTAGACCCGACAAGTTTGGAAACTTGTATAATATGGGTAAACTAAACACATTCTGGATTTTGAGGCAAAAATGATAAGGTTTGACCCGTTTTGGTCAATTTATGCAAACTAGTTACATAAACCAATCCGAACGCAAAATATGCGTAACGGGTAACCATAAGAGTCATATGCATGTTTCCTAAGTTAATATGCCTTAAATATGTTGTGACATCAGTAAGATATCTTCTATTATGCCCGAAACAGATTTAAACTCAAATTATGCCCCGTAAGGGCATTTTGGTCATTTAAAAGGTTATAAAAGAGTTTAATTAGTAATCTGAGTTATAGGTCTGATATAATCAGTAAAAATACTTAGTTTAATAAGTTATAACAGTAGGGTATCATATATATGTGAAATTTATTAATTATAACCATTCTATGCACCGTAGGGGCATTTTGGTAATTTCACATAAGCTTAAAATGTCAAAACCGGAAACCTGAGTTTAAAAATTTTCCTTACTGTTAAAATATAAAAATTTACTGAATACATTAGTAGGCATCAACCCTTATATGTTTAAAATAATTTTGATACATACTATGCGTGAAAAACGCTTAAAAAGACGGTTTGGAGCCATTTCCGGGTTTTCAAAGGAAAACTGCTATTTTTATTATTCCAGAAGGCTCAAAACATTTTATTTATCATATTAGATCAGTAGAAAAAGGTTTGATATCAAAAGGATTTGTAAAACTCATTTTATTGCCCGAAAGGGCAAAACCGGCAATACGGAAATAAGCTTAGAACTCTATGTTATGCTCAGCCTTAAAATAAATAAAAATCTTCAAAAATCCCAAAATATTATATTATATATGTGGGTAAAAATTTTGGTATGAAAGATTGGGTTTAGATAGGCTATACGCTAATTACGTCGTTTAATTAATAAAAAGCGTTCTTATTACGCTATTGAGCATAACTCTTAATCTAGACCTCAAACTGATGTTCAAATTTTAGGGACATGTTTATAATTCAGTAACAAAGATTATTGTCCTTTCACATTTCCAAAATGCTCGTTTTAAGGTCAAATGGGCATATTGGTCAACATTAGGCATTTAACGGAAACATCGTACCATCAACGAGTCAAGTAGTATAATCGCAGAGGGTTATACTATCATACAAGCTGGTCCTTACGGAGCTCTAAGGCATTCCTAAACCATGCTTAAACGGGTCAGAACTGAAAGTCAAAGTAGGAGTCAAACTATGCGACTTTTGATCCCGAACCGAGCCAAAACTGAAAATTGTCGGGTTGAACATGTTTAGACATGTTCTTACATTAATTACCAAGTTATATTAATGACAAAACAGGTTGTATAGCTCCTACATTGCTAATTATGTGTTTATTTGCAAAATTGCTTCCTGTTGACTTTTAAGATCAAGTTTGACCCGACAATTGACCTACTTAGAGTGAGAATCAGAGGGTGCCCTTTTAAGGGTTTATTGTCCACATAATTACCAACTCATAGGTACTTTCAATTTGTAATTTGACTGGAAAAATTAAGATTAATGACGAAGTCAAACCTTAATTACGACGGTTTGACTTTAAGCTAATAAACTAATCAAAACACGATTAAGGAAGGTTAAGAATACTTACCAAGGTCCTAAGCACGACTAATGATCACTAGGAAGAGTGCTTGAGCTCCAAGAACCTCCAGAAACCAAGTTGTGAAGTTTTCAAATGAATGTGATCAAATGTTGCAACAATGGTTTCTTATATAGGAGTTCTTAATGCCTATAGATCATTACAAACAATGCTACAAGTGTTATGGGATCATCCCAAGTGTCCCTAGGCCCTCCTAAAGCTACATACTTAAGGTGTTGGAAAGCCGCTTATGTTAGATAAAGCTACATACTTAAGGTGTGAATCTAAGAAAGGCCCGTTAAACTTTGCTAGAATACTTGTGGAAGCTAAAGCCTCATGTGGCCTCCCGAGTCGTGTAAAGGTTCGGTTTCCTTCTCTTAATGACTTACCAAATAAGGTTGAATACCTTGATTTATCGTATAAATGGAAGCCTCCTATGTGCGTGAAATGTAAGGTTTTTGGTCACTTGGATGCTAGCCATGAGGTGATTCAAAAACCAGTTGAAAAAATGAACTTGGCGGATAAAATTATTGATGGTAAACCGGGTTTAAAATCTGTGTTAAAAAAACCGATGGTTAAAGATGACGGGTTTACATTGGTTACAAAGAAAAAGCCCAAAGTTAAGTGGGCTCCTTTGGCTAAAAAAGATGTTGAAAGGCTGGTACATGGCCCAAAAAATAGCGGAGCAGGCCCTTTTGGAACTTCGAATGGTAATGATGGCCTAACTGTTGGCGTTGATGCTAAGGAGGGTGGCCCAAAAGTGAGGTCTGATGGATATGTAATGGAAACAGGCCCAGCTTTGGCTGATAAGTCTGCTAGGCCCAACTTGGGCGCTGATTTGGGTGCTGCGATGAGATCAGGCCCAGTTTTGCTGGGCTCGGTTGAACAGTCATTAAACAAAGCAGGCCTAGCTGGTGGATCAGATCTGAATACGGCTGGCCCAGTTAAATCTGGCTCAAAGTATGATCCAGTTCTTATGCAAAACAAAAGCCCAAAAAATGGAAGTGGGTATTTTGATGTTTCAAAACAGAATTTTGGGCCTCGACAAAGTCCGATTATTGGCACAAAAAATTCGTTTGAATCTCTTCGAAAGGAGGATGATTGTTTTGATACCTAGAATGGGTTGTGGGAAAAAGAAATGTTAATGGTTCGTAAATTCTACGAGACAAATACGCAACCGCCGGATGATGTGTTTTCTTCATGGTCGGAGAAATTGAAGGCTTATTACTTGATGCTTACAAAGTTTGACCCGGTGAAGGAAGCATTGATTGAAACAAGCGTTGAAGATGAAGTAGAGGTTGAATCCGAAACAGATGAGTCGGCAAGAGACATGCTTCGTGGAGCTTAGCTTTTATTTTATTTTCTAGTTTGTTGGTTTTTTCTTTATGTTTCTCGTTTGGGGTATGGTCTTTGGCGTGTCGCCTTGACCAAATGCTCTTTGTTTGTAATCTCATTTTGAACATCATTAATAAAAGGTTTGCCCGGGGGTTTTCCCTCGTTTCCCAAAAAAAAAAAATCATTAAACAAGTCCCTAGAATCAAGAAATGGCAAAATGAGGCGGTGTAACCGGCTGGAACAGGCAGCTGTGAAGTTTCTGATGCTGGTACATGCTTACGGACCGTAAGGTCCAGTGTATACTGTCCGTAAGGACCTGGTCAGCACATGCATACTTTCCTTTGTTGACAGTTTTGGCCCCTGCATTTCCAAATGTCCTTTCTGACACATCTAAGGCCCGTTAAATCATTTTTAAGGCTCTACAATGATGCCTAAACATGGGGAACATGAAACATGCTCAAAAATATGCCGGGTGTCGGTTCGTTTGGTCGTGCGGTCACGTTGTTCGGCTAATTACGACGAAACACGGACGGACGCGAAAAACGATCCAAACAACGCGACGAATGTAATTTTATCAAGCCAAACACTAAAATAAAATATTTTAGTGCTTATATAAATTTTTGGGTGCCCGGGTATATTCAGAATGTGAGATATGCGCGAAAGTGCAAACTTGTGCACTTTTTGACACTTTTAGTCCCTACATGACTTAAAAGTTTATTTTTGCGCACCAAACACCTCTAAGCCTATATTTAAGCTATGTAAAGGATAATTAGGGTATGATTAACTCATGGTCATATTCCGGAAGGTCCATTACCATACGAATCGGCATACTTTTGCAGTTTGACGTAATTAGTCCTTCTAATGCGCAAACTTGCGCATATCATCGTTTAATAGCATTGAAGCCTTATTTAATCCATATTAAGCATTCTTGAAAGTATTATTAAACATCACGATGCTTCGGGTTTGCTAAAAGGTCATTCAGAGGTATAATTAAACATATTGACACTTTTAACCCCTTATATTTGCAAAGTTGCGTGTAACGTCACTTAAAGGTACAAAAGCCTTGGACGGCCAACGATTGGCATTACCGAGAGTATAATCAAATATCATGAAGCTCTCGGTTTGTTAAAAGGTCACTCAGAGGTAAGAATTAACATGTTGACGCTTTTAACCCTTTATTGCGCAAACTTTCAATTAATTACGCAAACGGCTACACTCGATCAACAAGTGGCTCATTTGTGAATATAAAACCGTAAATGGTTATTTAGAAACTTATTTTAGGTATGTTAATACTTCCAGTTCTTTCATAATTAATGTTTTTTCGATTTTTCGAAAAATTAGTCCCTTAAATTCAAGGTTTGACTTTATTAGGGTTTATTACACGTGTCAATACATTATTGGACGTGATTTTACGAGGTGTTACATTTATCCTCCTTTCACTTAATTCTGAGTTTTGTAGAAGGTTCATGTATCCTTAACGAAGAATTGAGTATCCAGAGAAGTCTCCAGTTATTTGGGCTTGACCCAAGTTTTTTGGGATAGTCCCCAGTTATTTGGGCATGTCCCCAGTATCGCCAGTAGCGCACGATATTCCTGGTACAGTTTATGGAAATGGGACCAGTACTCGCTTTAGGGGCTGACAATTTCATTGTACTGGCTGTATCCGGGATCCTACGTATAATGGTAGACGTACTGATGTGTGCAAAATGCAACATATAAATTACATCAATTGTGGCATAAAACTAACCTTTTTTTAGTACTAATGTTGGAAAAAGTGTGCTTTTGTCTTCCTTTTGTATTTTCAGGATTAAATGAGCTCAAATTAACAAAAGAAGCAAAAAGACATCAAAATCTAACATAAATACAAGAAAAGGAACAAGACGTGACATGCCCGACCCCACGACAGCATCTTCCCAAGCAAAACAAGAAGACAGAAGACTGAACACGCCCCGTGCTCAGCCAGCACGGGGGCGTGCCCAAGTGTCAGCAGAAAAGACAAAGTGGTAGAAGCTTCTATTGCCCACCACGAGGCCGTGCTCAGCGGACAAGGGGCCGTGGTCAACTATAAGATTCGCACAATCCAGGCAAATCTTCATAGTACAAAGATTCTTCTGCACACGGGTCGTGCTCAGCGGACACGGGGGCGTGGTCAACTAATAAGACAAGCTGCATTAAATGAAGAAAGAGAAGGATGTGGACATGGGGCCGTGCCCACTGGACACGGGGCCGTGCCCGAGCTTCTGTTCAGCCTATAAATAGGAGTGCTTGGCTCAAGCTCAAATCATCCCTTGGCACACCACCTCTCTCACACTTCACCCACCACCCACCACCACCATAACACCATCATCCACCACCATCATCCATTGTCCATCATAGAGTGTGTGAGTCGTCTCGGGATCCAAGATTGATCGTAAGAGTTCTTGACAATCAAGGCCATGTTTGCCTAAGTCTCTTACATCACTTGGTGAAGACAAGTGTCTAGTGTAATACTTTTTATTTCTAATCTTTTCTCACTTTTTACTTGGTTTTGTATTAATGACTTTAATAACTAGTTTCTTATGTTGAAGGTGATTCTTCCTTATCGTTTGTCCGTGGTGTCTTGGCATTATTTTACTGTCTATATAAAATAAAAGATTTTCACCATTCATATCTCCACAGTCTATATGGAGGTATGTTGGCTACCTGGTCGGGGGTTAAGGGAACGGTTTGGTAAGATTCTTGCCATTGTTCAGCGTTTAGAGGTCCTGCAATGGACCTGGGTCAAATTTAGTAGGACCTCCTTCAATACTTAACGGTATTGGATGGCGGGGGTCCAAACTCTTTGATCCCCTCATAAGTTAACTACTATTAATACTATAACCCGGCTATTTAGGACTGTATCCCTGCTGACTCAGACTACTTAGTCGAGGGTAACGTCACCTCCAAAAGAGGGGCCTACCATAATTTGCATTAATAACTTAATTCATTATCTTTCAATAATCCGACCCTTTAGGATTGTATCCTTGGTGACTCAAACTACTGGGTTGAGGGTAACGTCACCTTCAAAAGAGGGGCCTACTACAATAACTAAGATAATCTCTTAAATAAGTGCGGAAATAATCAAAGGTTACACTATACACGAGTCGGAGCCAAGTGATTCATCTTGTCTATCTGTTTTTCTTTTATTTTTATTTTTCGGCATTTTAATTAGTTTTTATTTTTCTTAGCTTAAAACATTTTTCTAAACTTTTTGATTTGATTAGACGTTGAGGATAAACCGGTACTAAAAGCTCTTGTGTCCTTGGACAACCTCGGTATCTTACCAACACTATACTACGCTCACGATGGGTGCACTTGCCCATATGTGTGTTTAGTGTTAGTAAATATCGTGTTTTATAAATTTAAAACTTGGCTAAAGAAAGTGTAAAAGGGCTTAAAATAAACATTAAAACCATAACACACTTCACGCACATCACGTACCATACATCCGTTCCTAAGGTTTCTAACGTTTTCACGTTAGCTAAGGTTTTGGCATTTTCATGTCACTAAGTTTGGATAGTCGCCAGTGAGGGCCATACTCCAGTTTACACAAGATCTTTTGGGCTTGTCCCCAGTTTTTTGGGCTTGTCCCCAGTTGCTAACTCTTCTCTTATATTGGCTTAGTCCCAAGTTATGTTCCATTTCAGGTTTTTGAAGTTAAACAGCTAAGGATCCTTGATCCTTACCTTCTACTAAGGTTTGTCTTTTGGTTATCCTGATTGTAAATGTTAAAGGTTTAGGATCCTAACTTGGATTCTCAGGTATGATCCTTAATTATTTTACTTTTATTCATTATTTATATAGGTAACCCTTATCCTTTGACAATAGGATTTATGATCCTTAAGCTATACTACTTTTTTAAATTTATCGATTACAGGATATTTGATCCTTGATCATATCCTAAATCTTTTTTACTTAATCTGTTAAACTTTTATTCTTAACTTAATGAATTCAAACAAAATGTATAATAGCAGCTGAAAAGTAAAATGTATACAAATATGATACCACATGATAAGCCAAAAGATTAAAGTTTTATTTATTCATAAAATGTTAAACCCTTGAAGGTTGTCAAAATTGCTAACCCAAGCTTCTACCAGCAATACGTGGCCCGTCCACTTGGGTTGGCAAAGGGTGTCCATTATTAACAGGTCTTAAAAGTGCAGGAAATAAAAGATGGCAGGATAACAAGTGGTTTCATCCCCCAAACAGAGGATCCCTCCACCACCTATTATCCTACCTATTGTTCAAAGGATCCATGATCCTCAACCCTAATAGCTATTATTTAGTTATTACAGACCATCATTGTTTGAAATAAAAACATCATAACCAAAAAACCACTACCAAATCCTAAAAAAATGGGCTCCGGCCGCGTCTAGAAATATCCATCATCGCCCATTTCTGCAGCTCACACCTTGGCTGCATCACCACCAGCTTGATCCTTCCCGTTGCCACTTGCCTCAATCGCCAAGACCTCAGTAGCCTCCTCCTCATCATCTAGCTCAGCCAACTTCGCCTTCCAGCCCTCCTTGTCCCAAGTGGTCCTGTCGAAGTCAGGATCCTCAGCCTCCTGGGCCATTTGCAGCTTGATCTTGTACATGGTGATGGCAGCAGAGACTTTAGCATCCTCCAGCACATCATGCTTCTCATGATCAGCGTTTATCTGGGCCATGACTACCCGCTGCTTTGCCAGAGCGAGGTCCTTCTCAAGGCAAGAGATAGTCTCATCCTTAGCCAGGAAGAATTTCTGGAACTCCAAATGCTTCTGCTCAGCCTCTTCAACATAAGCATCAAAAAGCATTTCGATCTCGGCGAATTTCTGCAAAAAAGAAAAGGTAAAATTCAGGATCCGTGATCCTCAAGTGGGCAGGATAATGAAGCAAAGTTGGTGATCCTTACATCGGCAAAGTATTCCTGAAACTGGTGATGAATGAGGGGCAGGCCTTCAAGATTGTCAGCTTCAGCGGCCTTCCTCTTCTTTCCCCCCTTGGAGGTGACAGGCTTGGGGACTGCAGTACTTGGGCTGCCAGCAGTTTTCTTCTTCCTAGATCGGGGAGCCACAGTGCTGAGATCACTAACACTAAAGCGGGAGGCTGACCTTAAGGATTTTCCAGCGCCTACCAATCCACAACAACAGATAAGTATTCTTGTTTTATTTTCATTTAAACATTTAATTATATACAAACTCGGATACTTACTTGACATTGTGACTGAGCCTGAGGATACTTCTTGAGAATCCTTGGTGTTTGCTTGAAATGATCTTGCTGCAGGATCAAGATTCCAGAAAGCCGCGATCCTTTCCTTGGTTGCAGGTGATGGAATGATATGGGAAACAGAGATAGCTGCAAAATAGAAAAAAAAGGAGTCAGATATCCTCATAAGAACTGGGTTATCCTATGATCCTTCTATAAGGATCCTCTATCCTACCATGAGTGGTCCACTTTAAGGGGAGATCCTTCCCATCCGGGATAGAATCCCTCCTAACGAAGAAAAAAAGCTTCTTCTAGCTGGTGTGATTTTTGGTGGTCTTGAGGATTGGGTGTTCTTCACCGGGTTTGTGTTTGAATAAAAAGCGGTGTGAACCATGGCTCACAAGGTTGTACAGTTCAGCAAGCTCTGACATCCCCAACTCTATGCCTTCTTGCTCGATGATTCTCTCTAAGGTATACAAAACCCTCCACATCATAGGCATTGCCTGGACATAGCATATGCCGGTGAGAAAGAAGAAGGATTCGGTGAAAGCAGGGAAAGGATAGGAGTATCCTATCACAAATGGGGTGGCCGGAAAAGCAACCCAAGTTGCAGAAACGAAGTCACTCAAGGCAGTAGGGTTGAAAGGTTTAAAAACAGTGTTCGCCGGAAAGCAATGACGAATCCTGTCGATCTCAGGATCAGTAAAGCAGCAGCGTTCCTTTGGAGAATCTTTGATGATTCCTTGGCTCTTTGAAGGGCTATCCTTTTGGTGATCCTTAGCCGGTGAAGATCTTAACATCATCTTGATCATGGATGATGGTAAAGAAAGAAGGAACAGAGAAAGAAGGTGAAGAGAGAAAGGAGAGAGAAGTACCTGTTTGATCTTCGAATGAGGATTTAAAAGGAGTATTGCTCGAATTTAAATGCACATTAGTCCTTATCTCTAACCTATATATATAATGATGATTCTGCAGGGACGTCGCTTCAATGACGTGTGATTTGCAACGGATAGTTAGATTGTAACGGATATATATCCGTTAGTTAGTTGCAGATAAGATCAAAAAATATAACTCGCTAATTTACGCTTTACTCCTTATATTTTGGGGGCAATTGTTAGGGGAGGATTTTCTAATCCTAAGGATCATGGATCCTCAAGTACTGCCAGGACCACGGATCCTTAATTCTGTTTGAATTCAGGATCCTTAGAATGGTTGCAGGACCAGGATTCAGGATCCTCATTGTTATCCTTACACTAACGGTTGTCTACCTTGTATGTGAGCTCGTTTTGCAGGGGTACGTGCATGGACTTGGTCTTGCCGATATTCGTGGAGCATATTCCCTCAATATTCCGCACGTGTTTGGTCCTTGTGAACGTTATGGAGATCGTGGGGAGCTTGCACAATTAGCGGACAGTTAGTTAGTTTAGTTATTTCTAAATTTTAAATAGGGGATAACAAGCTTGAGTTAGAACACTTGGCTAATTTAGCAAAATACACACTCTCGAACAGCTCTCGACAATTCACTTGGCGATTTCATACACTTTAACACTTTTGCACACTAGTGATCCTTGTAACAAGCTTGTTATCATCCCGAGTTGTAAACATTTTTCTGTTTAATCTTAGTTGGTGATCGGTAGTTTCCATCACCCGAGGTTTTTTATGCCGGAGATCAACTCTTGATCAAGGGTTTTTTCCTCGTATAAATCCTTGTGTCTCCTCTTTATTTGATTTGCATGTTGTTCATACAATTGTTCATAGATTCAAGCATCACACCTCACAACAAAAGATTTGGTTGCATTATCCTTGCTTGATTTTTGACCAAAACACTTTCCATATATGGAAACTTGTATTCTTTCGTAATCGTATTTTATTTCAAACGTTGTAATTCGAGACCACACGAAACCAAACTAAAATCAACCAAAAACTGAAAACATAATGAACCTAAAAAACCGGTTATCAATTTTTTTGTATTCTCGTTTAACCAAAATTAGCCGAACCGAACTGAATCATTCATATTTTCATATATTTCTAGCTTTTATACTTCCGAATCATATATATCATATTTTATATATCCATTTCATATATTTATACTTTCATTTCATGTATTTATACCTCAATTTCATATATTTCTAAGCAAAAATTTTAGCCCAAATTTGATTTTTGCTATTAACTGAAATTAAATGAACAAAACCAAAACCTTCAATCTAACCGAATAACCGAAGTGATTAAACCAAAAACCGATTGGTTAATAAAATAGATTAACCGGTAACTTTGGTTTTGACTTCGGTCGAGGATAATAACCGAACCATGCACAAAACAATGAAATGGATTACCCGATTATTTCACTTTTGATGTATATTTATCACAATGATATGAATAAGAAAACTACAAAAAACGAGTATCGCAATGCGATTTGTCGCTACCGCCGTATCGCGCGGGTATCATGATAGTTCAAACTAAAGTCTGCAAAGTAGAAACAACTTTCGAAGTTAAGATTTGATGAAAGAACGAGATTCAAATTGAAACACGTTTCTAAGACCGCCCGTAGTGGGGCGTGATTTGTAAAAAAATTTCAAAAAAAACGCTCTATAACGCCCCGGTCACCATTACATGGGGCGTGACCGGGCGTTATTTTTCAAAAAAAACGAATGTGGCGTTTTAATTAAAACGCTGAAACTTTGAAAGGATCGAGAAAAAGACCGTTGGCAAACAGTCAAAATTGTTATTTTTTTTTAATTTAAAAATTTACCCCACTATATATATCCACCCACTTTATCATATTTTTTATACAAAAACACCCACTTTCTCTCCCACTTTCTTCTATTTTTTATAAAAAAAACCCACTTTCTCCTATTTTTTATACAATCATGCATCCATACCGAACCCCTTTTGGTGTCCCCGCAAGACCCACGAACCCGAACACAACCCAACCGCAAAACCCGTATAACCTTCAAGACATGGACCTGAACTTTTTACCGTACGCGGCTTACTTGAGTGGCGCCACTCCGTTTGTGCCTCCCCCTTTCGGCTATGGTCAAGCCGGCGGGTCGCAACCGTCACAACCACAACCCGAATCCGAACCCGATGTCGATGTCGTGCCGGAGACGCAACCCGAACCGGTGCAAGATAAATCAAAACGCGGCAGAAGGTCGCATAAGAAGAAGGAAAAAGACGAACCGCGACGTACAAAAACTATCATTAAATGGACGAAGGAGGAGGAATTCACGTTGACTCGGGCGTGGCTCGACGTTTCGGAGGACGAAGAAACGGGTAACTCTTTTATTATTATTTTTTTTTACTTATTTTTTACGTTTATTTTTAACATACAACTTATTTGTTTACTTTTTTTTAATTTGTAGCAAACTTTCAAACGGGTCCCGTTTTTTGGGAGAGGGTTCGTGCACTCTTTTTTAGCACGTGGGGTCAAGGCGAACATCGGGACAAAGATTCCATTTCTAGCAAATGGACCGACATCAACAACAAGTGTCACGCGTTCCAAGAAGTTTACCAACGTAACTACGATAATCGCCCGAGCGGTGAAAGTGACGTCGGGGTTTTAACGAGGACTTTGGAGGAGTTCGATAGGACGAAATGCCCTTTCACGTACTATAAGTGTTGGGAACTACTACGAAAAAGTCCAAAGTGGGCGCTAGTTAATCCAATGACGTCTAGTAGTAGACGTAAAGGTCAAAAACATCATCCTCCGTTGACCCTTCAACTCCGACATCGGATGCCCGCAACGTCGATTTAAATGAGGTGGTGGACGTTGACGAGGAACTTCAAGAAGAGTTGAACCGACCACCCGGTAGAAGAAAGGATAAGCGAACCGGGAAAAAAACGGTCGAGTCGTCTTCCGATCTCGAGTTAAAGGATGATTTCGAGGAGATGAACCGTCGTCTCCAAGACATTCGCGACCTCGGCCACAAACGTTGCGAGATTATGCAAGAACGAGTGGCCGAAACCAAAAAGTTTAACGAGATGCAAGAGGCGAGGCAAATGGAAAAGGACATTGAGTTTTTGTCCAAATCGATCAACCACCTCCAAGGCGACGCATTGATCCTTGCGCAAATGCGTCGACAAAAAATTCGAGAAAAATATGGACTCTAGATCATCTTTTTTTTTTAACTTTAATTTTTTTCAGTTTTTTTTTTTCAGTTTTTTTTTCCGGTTTTTTTTCTCTTTTTTTTTCGGTTTTTTAATTTTCTTTTTTTTTTCTCTTTTTTTTATTTCAAGTAATGTAATTTTTATTTTAAATTAATGAAGAATTTTATGTTTTAAATTTAAAAAAAAAATAATTGTGAAATGATTGAATTGGGGTTATTGGCACAATGCCCCACTACGCCACTTTTGCTATAATGCCCCAACGCTGACTAGGATGCCACGTGTCAGATAATGCCCCATGGTGGGGGCATTATGTTAGTTCACCACTACACATGGTCTAAGTAGAATTTATAATACTTGTATTCCATAAGCCTACAACCACGTTAATAATGTAATCTGTTTACCGTTTCGACGGTCCGTGATGAAAATCACAGGATAAACAACTAACAATGTCTTTTGAATAGCACATACAAAAACCTGTCGGGTTGGTTGGGTCATCCGAACTAGCTGGTTTTGACGATTCGTCGGTTTTAAACGTTTATTTTTTTAATTATAAAAGCATAAATTTACATTTTTTTGTTAATTGATAATGATGGTTGATGAACATAATCCTTATACATAGCTAATAAAAAAAGTAAATACAAATTAAACGACCGATTCCAAGTTCCAAACTGTAAACTATCGGTAAATCACAATACCATCGAAACCAAGTCAAACATGCCGAATTCCTTACGTTTGCTTGATCCGGCATAACCGATTCGTTAACACCCTAAGAATACCTTAAATCATTTTTTTATTGAATTCACAAGAAAAGTTGATGGCGATGCAGATAATTTATTTGGAAAAAATAAATAGAGTAAAATATGTTGGATCTGGGCTTGGCTTAGCAGAAAAAAGCCCTAATTGGGCTCAACACAAAATTTAGAAAATAAACTAGGCCTTTATTAATATACTAACAGGCTCCCTATCACCTGGCCTAATTCACAATCATTGATGGTTGACAAGAATCGGAGACTCGGAGTGAGTATTCAGGTTTGCTATTTCCCTTTTAACTAAAACTAGTATCGAATCAGGAGGGTATCGGCGATGATATATTTGTTACATAATATACCGATAAGTTATTATGAACCATGCAGACTTTAATCTAAACGACAGTAAAAATAAGCAAATAACACGGTTAAGTAAATATGTCTAGAGTTAGAAGTTATCTTTAGGGAAAATGCCACTAAAATGTAACTAAGTTTGTCAAGTGTCTCAATTAAGTCATCCAAACTTTTTTTGTCTCTTTAAAGTCACCAAACTTTAATTTTTTGTTCTAATACTGTGTAATTACCAGGTCATCAGGTTACCATATTTTTCTTTTATTTTTTATTTTCTTTTAAATGCTTATGTGGATATTATTTATATTAGGTGGAATTTATAAAATAAAAACATATCTTGATCTTGGTTTACTGTGCAAGTCATAAGTTTTACATGAACTTCATTTCATTGGTTTTATATTTGAGGCATCTGGTCATCATCTTACCAATACGATTTTTAAAATATAAAAAAATAACCCCTCAATCGTAATAATTTTTGTTACTCATTCAAAAAGTATATTTTTTTGCTTTAAAAAAACTCAATCGTAACACTGTATATTTTATTAATTTTAGAATAAAAAATGATTTTTCAATTTTTTTAGAGAAAAATCCAGGTCATTAATTTTATTTTCCACATCATATTAAAAATAAAAAAAATAAAACCTGACACATCATTATTACTAACCTGGTAACCTGATAATTACATAGTATTAGAACATCAAATGAAACTTGAGTTTTTTTTTTTATGTAACAGTTATTTCATTTCAATCATCAGGGCAAATTACAAAAGGATAGCAGGTTACATTTGGAACACTTGAGTTATTTTATAGAGACAAAAAAAGTTTCAATGACTTAATTGGAACACTTGTCAAAGTTGGTTACATTTCTATGAAGTTACCCCTTATCTTTAATCTAAAGAACGGTAAAAATAAGAAAGCAACACAATTAAGTTGAATAAATAATAAGTAAAATAGAAGAGAATCATACATATAAAAAGAGATTGAAAAAACAGACATTTGGTAAAAAAAAATTAACTTTATTAAACTTTAAGGGACATATGATAACTCTATTGAAGTTTGGGGTTTGAACGTAAATCGTTTATAGAAAAAGTTTATTATTAAATTTCTGTATAATACATATATTAAAAATCATGGGTATACGTAAATCATTTTAAAATTTATTAGAGCTCAGATGTCGTTTAATAACTTTATTAAAATTTAAGGTTTAGAAATGTAATATAAGTACAAACAATAATATTAAAGCTGTGTAACTATACATTAAAGTCAAAGTGTACCAAATAATAATTATTTATTTACATTTAAGGTTTAAAAATGTAAATTAATTAATAACAATAAATTAATTAATAACAACTAGTGATATTCCTCCGCGCTTCGCTGCGGGGATTAAGTCGGTATCAATTTGGTTCGTTACAGTACATGCACTAGATATAGTAACTGAAAGAGAAAACACTACATTGATCGAAAAAAAAACACACATATTGATATGATACATGTATATGTTTTTCAGTTGATATCTGTTTGGTTCACTTACATTTTATGTTTATTTTATTTCAACATTACGATATTGTTTTTGATAACGGATATTCATCCACTATCGTACCAAGCCCAATCGAAACCAATTGAACAACATTTGTATGGGTATCAATATTTTTTTATTTTTAGTTTTTTTTTTGCTTTCAATAAACTGATAATGTATCGCTACCATATTGTAATGAACATCATCGGTACTGGTATACATTTCGTTTTATTGTTTCTTGTTTGATAACAGATACTTTGATCGTATCTTAAAAGTTACATGAGAGAACAAAATATACTTAAATCAATTAAAGTAATAAACTAATAAAAATAATAAAACCTTAGAAAAAACAATATTGAAAAAAATTAAAAACAATTGTTCCTCTCTTTTATTTCAACATTACGATGTATATTTTTTAAACGGATATAGTGTCGCTATCATACCAAATTCAATCAAAACCGATTGAATAACATTTGTATCCGTGTCAATATTTATTTTTAGTGTTTTTTGCTTTTGATGAATTAATATTGTATCGCTACCATACCGTACTGAACAACATCAGTACCTGTATACATTCATTTTTTTTATTTCTTGTTTGATAACTGATACTTTGATCGTATATTAAAAGTTATATAAAAATATATGTTTAAATCAATTAAACTAATAAAACAATTTAATAATAAAAACCTAGAAAAAAACAATATTAAAAAATATTTAAGAAACATTGTTCATGACCACTTTGAATTAATATGTGAAATTTTTTTCAAAAGAAAAATCATTCATTTTTTTTTTTTATTTCTTGTTTGATAACTGGTACTTTGATCGTATCTTAAAAGTTATATAAAAATATATGTTTAAATCAATTAAACTAATAAAACAATTTAATAATAAAAACCTAGAAAAAAAACAATATTAAAAGATATCAAGAAACACTGTTCATGACCACTTTGAATTAATATGTATAATATAATAATATAATAATAAAATAATAATATTATAGCTGTGTAACTATAAATTAAAGTCAAAGTGTACCAAATAATAATTATTTATTTACATTTAAGGTCTAAAATGTAAATTAATTAATAACAATAATATTATAGCTGTGTAACTATAAATTAAAGTCAAAGTGTAGCAAATAATAATTAGAGTTAATTACATAGTTAGTCCATGTGGTTTACATAAACTGACAATCTAAGGTACTAATAGTTTAAAATCACATCTTAGGGTACTAACTTTTCATTTTTTAACATGTGGGGGTATTAACGTTTATTCACTGGTTAACTATTAGTACATTAGATTGTTAGTTTGTGTAAACCACAGGGATTAACTATGTAACTAATACCCCTGTTATGGGTGGAATTTCGAGCTTATATCCTGAAGCATATCCTGATATTATATGCTTGATGCTGCGGCCAGGATACTAAACCAGGATATTGGTGACATCCTGTGGGGGTATCCTGCTTGCTATTAACGATTTTCTTTGGTTGCAAGGTACCAACGTTAAAGGACTTGATCTACTTGAAGATTCGCTCAAGGTGGTTGAAAAATGGACGTTGATGGTGGAAGAATGGGTCTTGTAACGGTCAGAATAGAAGAAAGGCATATTCCGCGAGAATATCGGAAGCTGGTCAATGCTATTGACGTTGTAACGGTCATATGAGCTGAAGACCCGGTTTTATAGTCAATAAGCACGTGGAAAACAAGTAAAAGCAGTCCCCCAACGTTCAGAATGGAATATTCCAAAGTATCCCGGAATAATAGGATAGTTTGTTAGTTTTTGTTACTATAAATGGGAGCGATCGGATCATAGGCAAACACAACTTTTTCCACACACTCTCTTTCGCACACTTTGCTCTCTAGCTTCTAGCAATCACTACACACCAACACTTGTAATCAAATCACGTTGTAACACCTAGTTGATCCGCATCATATCCTGCACTGTATCCTGATATTTGAAGTAATAGAAGAACAAGGCAGCTGCGATTGTCAGCTCCCGAGGTTTTATGCCGGCGATCTAGATTGATCAAGGGCTTTCCTCGTATATCCGGTGTCACCCTTTACCTTATCTGCTCATTGTTTGATCATAGATACAGCTCTATATCCTGAGCCGTATCCTGAAACTGTTTTTACAATTAACTTGATTAACATATTTTCGACACTCATTTCTAGCACACTACCTCACTTAACTAATTTGATCACTTAATTACTTCGGTAATTTTTGACCAAAACAATTTGGCGCCCACCGTGGGGCATGTGGTGCTCTCTTTACTAAAAATTTTTGTGAAATCGCTAATCGGCTTTCTATTTTCAAAATTTTTTGCCACATTGTCCATAATGGCCTCAAGATCAAACATGAGTTCCTCTACTGTGTCTGCTATGACTTCTGCTACTACTGGTTCGGTGCTTCCACCACCTCCTCCAAGGACGCCAGCCTCTTCACGACCTCAGGATATCATCCCTACTCGCAGTATTCAGGAATCTGCTCCTGTTCTAGCTTCTAATGATGAAATTCTCACTTTATTTGGAAGTGTGCAGGAACAAATGAGGCAGCAACAGGAAACAAACCAAATGCTTTTAAGGGAAATACAACTCCTAAAGTCTGGCTCGAGCAGATCTGCTGAGGATAATGTCACTCCATTACATCCCAGAACGTTGAACTTTAGTTCAGCTGTGTATACTGAGGATAACAGGGGGAATATTGTGCCCAGCCTTCCTCAGAATCATACTCCTGAAATACCCTCCTCGGTCAGGATGTCACCCATGAGGAGCTCAGGATATTCTTCAGGATATGGTCAAAATCCTCCAACGGGTAACGTGTCAAATAATAATACTCATGCTACTAACAATAGCGGATCTTTGCAGGATACAGGTGTAACATCAGCACTTACTAGGGAACTTCAGAAGTTGAAGGACATGATATCTAGTGTACCTGGGGTGGTCCAGCCGATCCCGGAAGTGTCCCAAGACAGCCACAAGATATCTCGTTTTGCATATCCTATATGTGATGCTGAGATCCCAAAGAGATTCCAAACCCCCAACATGAAGCTTTATGATGGGACTACGGATCCTGAAGAGCATATTGCTCAGTATAGGGAAAGAATGGAGATTAACCCTATCCCTCCGGAGCTCAAGGAAGCATGTTTGTGCAAGGGATTTGGTTCTACTCTAACAGGATCAGCCTTAAAATGGTTGTTAAACGTTCCTCCTCACTCAATTACTTCGTTTGCTCATTTGGTTAATTTATTTAACAGTCAATTTTCTTGTAGTCGGAGTTTTGAGAAACTAACCAGTGATCTTTACAGGATAACTCAAGGGCCTCAGGAATCCTTGAGGGATTATGTGAACAAATTCAGTCGAGAATCCTTGGATATCCCACATCTTGATGTTGCAACAGCTGTGCAAGCTTTTAAGATGGGATTACAAAAGGATTCTCAGTTTTATCAGGATCTTGTAATGAATCCCTGCAGGAATCTCGACGAAGCTCGTAACAGGGCTTTGAGATATATCCGTCTGGAAGATGACAGGAGGATGCAAGAAAGGATGAACTCATCTAACACTTATGAGTCAACTAACAGGAAATCAGAATCCTCATTCAAGTCATATCGGCCTAAGCCATATGGTAGAAATGAAAACAAGAGGGTGAATGCTGTCGAAGATAAGGATCCTGAAGAGTATCCTGAGTTGTCTGAATATTGCTTTTCTGTTAACATTCCTGAATTGATGTATGCCATGCAGGGTCTAGGAGACAAGGCTAGGTGGCCTCGAAAGAATCAACAAAAGGCTGACTGGAAAGATAAGTCAAAATGGTGTGCTTTCCACGAAGATTTCGGACATGTAACTGAGGATTGCATTGCTCTAAGGAAAGAAATAAGCTATCTTCTAAGCAAGGGATATCTGAAAGATCTCTTAGGAAGAAAGAAGAATAAGGGTCAGGATACTGAGAAGGATCCTGAACGAGCAGCATCACCTCCTGCGGATGCCAAGATAATCAACTTCATTTCGGGAGGATCCGACATTTGTGGAACTTCGTATTCGGCAGCAAAGAGACATGCAAAGGAAGCCAAGGCCGAAAGGGGAGACAAACCTGTCAGGATGACTACCCTCACAACTGACAAAGTGATCACTTTTGATGCTGATGACAGGGATACTGTCCAGGATCCTCACCATGATGCTCTGGTAATAACGTTATATGTGGCTAACCATTTTGTACGCAGGATATTGGTTGATAATGGCAGCTCCGTCAACATAATCCAACTAGAAACTCTGAAGAGAATGAATGTATCTCCAATGGATATCACTTCAAAGTCTACCGTGCTTGTTGGGTTCAGTGGAGAGGCTAGAAACACAGTGGGAGAGATAAAGTTGCCAGTATACGTTGAAGGAGTCAACTCAATACAACGTTTCTGTGTGATGGATTCTCTATCCTGCTATAACATCATACTGGGAAGACCGTGGATTCACGATATGAAGGCTGTGCCATCAACATATCACTAATGCATCAAGATACCTACACCTTGGGGAGTTGTCAAAGTCGATAGTGATCAGCAGGAGGCGAAAGAATGCTACTCATCCTCGATGAAATCCTCAACCAAACCTAGTGCAGCATAGCAATTAAAGACGCGGGCCCAGGATATCGTGGAGGATCCGGAGCAGGATGTGAAGAAAATTATCCTGGACCAGGATAATCCCGATATTTCGGTGCTCGTAGGGACCAATATCCCTCAGGATATTGAAGAACAATTAATTAACTTTTTGAAATGCAGGATGTCAACGTTTGCATGGAAGCATGAGGATATGACAGGCATATCCAAAGATATTATCACTCACAAGCTTGGAATTGATAAATCATTCAAGCCTGTGCAGCAAAAAAGAAGGAAGTTTGCTCCTGAGCGGAACACGATTATCCAGGAGGAAGTTGAGAGATTATTGAAGTCCAGGATGATCAGAGAGGTTAAGTTCCCAAGGTGGCTAGCAAACGTGGTTGTAGTACAGAAGAAAAATGGGAAATGGAGAGTTTGTGTGGACTACACAGACTTGAACAAAGCTTGTCCTAAAGACCCATTTCCTCTTCCCCACATTGATGCAATGGTAGATGCCACTGCCGGGCATGAAATGCTGACCTTCATGGACGCATCCTCAGGATTTCAACAGATCCAAATGGAGCCTTCTGACCAGGAGGATACTGCCTTCATGACACCAACAGGTATTTATTGTTATACAGCTATGCCTTTTGGTTTGAAAAATACAGGTGCAACATACCAAAGATTGGTAAACATGATGTTCAAAGACAAACTGGGGGACACCATGGAGGTATATATCGATGATATGGTGGTGAAATCTAAAAAGGCTGAGGATCACCTCCAGGATATCAGGGGAGCATTTGATATCCTGGATCGATACAACATGAAGCTGAATCCTGCTAAATGCCATTTCGGAGTGGGGGCAGGAAAGTTTCTTGGATATATGGTGACAAAAAAGGGGATAGAAGCAAGCCCAGAGCAGATCAAAGCTATCCTGGATATAAAATCACCCTCAAATATGAAGGACGTACAAAGATTGACAGGCCGAGTAGCAGCTTTAAACAGGTTTATCTCGAGATCCTCAGAGAAGTGCAAAGATTTTTATGAAATCCTAAAGAAGAACAAAAGATTCGAATGGGGGGAGAAGCATGAAGCAGCCTTGCAGGATTTGAAACGATATCTCTCAACCGCACCTTTATTGATGAAGCCTGAAAATGCTGAACCACTATCCCTATACCTTGCTGTATCAGGGAATGCTGTAAGTGTCGTTCTTGTAAAAGACCATGAAGGTCAGCAATATCCTGTTTACTATGTTAGTAAAAGTTTGCTAGATGCTGAAACTAGGTATTCTCATTTAGAAAAATTGATATTAGCTCTAGTTATGGCATCGACAAAACTTAGGCATTATTTCGAGACACATAGGATACATGTTAAAACAAATTATCCTGTCAAAAATGTGCTCAGGAAACCAGAGATGTCAGGCAGGATGGCCAAGTGGTCAGTAAAGTTAAGTGCTTATGATTTAGTATATGAACCTAGAAATGCCATAAAGTCTCAAGCTTTAGCTGACTTTGTGGCTGATTTCAGTAGTGATATTCAGGATGAAGTAGACCTAGAAGTTCAACAGTTAGGAGAATCCTCAGGATCCTGGACATTATATACTGATGGAGCATCTAATGTAAGAGGAGTAGGATTAGGAATACTACTAAAATCGCCACAGGGGGACATATTACCCCAGGCTATTAGGTGTGAATTTCCTGCTACTAATAATGAAGCAGAGTATGAGGCTTTAATTGCAGGATTAGAGTTGGCTAAGAGCATGAGTATAAAAAATTTACAAGTATATGTTGACTCTTTGTTAATTACTAACCATTTTAATGGATCCTATGCAGTTAAGGGTGAGAAATTAATCGAATATCTCGATATTCTCAAAAAATTAGCAGGATATTTCGATGTTTTTATACTTGAACAGGTACCAAGGGAGGATAATGCTGAAGCGGATGCTTTAGCAAATTTGGGATCATCGATCAGGATACCTGAAGGGACCCAAATACCAATATTACATGTCTTATATCCTGCAACGAATCCTCAGGATAAAGAAGTAGCGGGTATTCAGGATCCTGGAGCAGAACATCCTGAAGAGGATCCTAAATCCTGGACGGCTCCAATCACGAGATATCTCAAAGAAGGACACATCCCTGGAAATGAGAATCCTAAGGCATTTAGGATGAAGGTATCACGATTCACTATTATAAATAATATTTTATACAAGAAATCTCTTGCAGGTCCGTACCTAAGGTGCTTGGAAGATCCTGAAACCAAGGAGGTGCTTCAGGATATACACGAAGGAGACTGTAGCAACCATACTGGGGGCAGATCTCTTTTCTCGAAGGTGTTGAGAACAGGATATTACTGGCCGACCATGAGAAAGGATGCCGCGGAGTAAGCTCAGAAATGCGATGCATGTCAAAGACACGGCAACATCCTGCATCAGCCTGCAGAACCATTATATCCTATCGTATCCCCTTGGCCGTTTATGAAATGGGGTATGGATATAGTAGGAAAGCTTCCAAAGGCTCCAAGAGGAAAGGTTTTCATGTTGGCAATGACGGATTATTTCTCCAAGTGAGTTGAAGCAGAAGCCTTTGTCCAAGTTAGAGATCAAGAAGTGGTATCCTTCATAAAGAGGAATATCCTGACCAGAGTTGGGGAATTAAAATGATCACATCTACACCGGTACATCCTCAAGCAAATGGACAAGCAGAATCCTCAAACAAGATAATTGTCAACAATTTGAAGAAAAGACTTGGAGCTAAAAAGGGAAGATGGGCAGAAGAACTACCATTTGTCCTATGGGCTGATAGAACAACCGTGAAGAATGCTACTGGGCAAACCCCATTTTCCTTAGTATTTGGAGCAGAGGCAGTAATCCTGACAGAGATGGTAATACCTACAGCAAGATCCAACCTCCGGGATGCTGAGAAGAATCCTGAAGCCCTATGTCAAGAATTGGATACTATTGATGAAACAAGGGATGCGGCAAAGTTGAGAATGATAGCATATCAACAGAGGATATCCAGAGCATATAACAAGAATCTAAGGACTAGAAGGTTTCAAGTTGGCGATTGGGTACTAAGGAAGGCTTTTCAGAATACTACTAATCATGCCGATGGAAAGTTGGCTCCAAAATGGGAAGGACCCTATGAAATTGAGTCAGAATCTGGGAAAGGAGCATACCGACTCAAGAATATGGATGGGGATATGCTACCGAGATCTTGGAATGCTATACACCTTAAGCTTTATTTCAAGTGAGTTTAGAATTTAATTTCTAACTCAGGATGGTATGAATTCTATCTTTTTAAATATGTTTGGTTTAATTTGTTCTTTGTAACCCAATACTAACTTAAGCATCGGAGGGGTGTTAGCCAAGCTAACACCCACCTTAGTTTACTGTTGTTTTGCAGTATATGCTTCGGGATATAGCTCCAGGATACACACTCTGGATACTTCGAAAGATTAGAGGATTGGCCCCCTCTCTCACGTTTAAGGGATCCTGATCCCTTCACAGGTTTAAAGGTATTCACCTTTCTCCCGAATTGGGTTTAAACACCCCGCCTGGAGCGCAAGTTATCCAGGGATAGTTCAAGGTGGCGGGACCAGTTCATGTAAAAGTGGCTGACAATTTCGTTACTGTTGGCTATACCCTGGATCCTAAAGGTATATGAGGATTGATCACCCTCTCTCACGAAAGGGTATTTTCATACTCTCTAAGGTTTAAAGGTTTTCACCTTTCTAAGTCTTGGAGTTTATACACTCCCGCCTGTAGCGCATGAAAATTTGGGATTTTCCCCAGGATTAAAGGTTTTCACCTTTCTAAGTTTTGGGGTTTCCACACCCTCGCCTGTAGCGCACGAAACGTGGGTAAAATCCCCAGTAAAACTCAAAGACTTAAAGTTTTTCACCTTTTCAAGTCTTGAGGTTCTTATACTCCAGCTTAAATGCCTGGAAAATGGGTTTAGTCCCAATAAAATACAAAGTTTTTGGATAATCCCAAAGTATATTTTCAAAAAACATAATCATTTACAAGTCTACATAAATTTTTGAAAAAAGATTGCTAAGTTTAAACAACTAGTTGAAGAATTGCTGAAGGATCATATCCTGATACAACATACTGGTCCTGCACAGACAGGGGACATCCGTGATAGAACATGACGTATGCTGATACTATATCCTACTGGGGACATTTATGCTGGAGTAAGAAGGAAACCTATGCCAACACTATATCCCACTAAGGCATTGTGAGGAACTCAAAGGATCAAGTTTGGGCATGATTCGCCAAGTATCCTGGACTGGGGACACCTTCGTTGGAAAAGTTGCAAAAGGATTGAAGTTTGAGAATAGGGTTACACTCTATTCCTGGTATGATCTTTCCTTTGTAAACGATATTTAAATAACTTGAGTTTTTGAAACTATGTTTGACCAAAGCTTAAGCATCCTGATTAGGATATATTCTCGGGATATATTCTCAAAATATATTTCAGGATATTTGATTGGAATATTTGGGACATGATGCTTGGGTTAAAAACTGAAACTGTGTTCTAGTCAAATAAGTGTTCTCAAAACCAACTTTGTAAAATAAAAATGAACTGTCCTCTTTCTCTGAAAACTTTATCTGAATTGTTTGAGTTATAAAAGCCCTGTTTGATGGAAGTCTTAATAGGATATTTGTGAGTATATTGATCAAGATATTTTCATAAAAAGTAATAATTGCACTAAGTTTGGAACATTGGAATTCAGATTAAGCAATGCATAACAAATAACAACATGTAAGGCTAAAAGGTTAGTTTATTATTAATTGTATTCTTGGTTTCATCTCAAAAAGAGACCCATCCACCAAGAACACAGTTAAGTTTTTAAAGCATATTTACATGAACAGTTGAAGGCTTCGTCCTGAAAACACGAGAACCCATTCGCCTTCAACTGTTATATTATTCAAAATAAACCATACTGATTGCTGACCAAAGGCTTCATCCTGAAACTCAGGACCCATCCTTGGCCATCGTATTGTCTTAAGTGCAGGAAATATAAATTGTTCTAAGTACAGGACGACCAGATGATTCAGACCCTACAAAGCAAAATACAGGTATCATTAAAGTCAAACTAACCAGGATACAAGTTCAGTATATGTGTACGGGATACCGGATTTGGATATTTACCTTATTAAGGAAGGAGTTCATGGGCTCGATGGATTCCATGAAGCCAAGGTCATCATAAGAGAAACCTTCGGCAGCAACAGTGGAGGGCTTAGAGCAGGTGGCAACAGATGATTCTTTTTTTTACCAGGACATGCTTGGAGTAACTGTCAAGCTCCTCAAGATCGAAGACAGCAGGGACCTTAGCAGAGTCTACAGAAAAGGGAGTAGTTTCAGTCTTATCATATTATATGCTGATTAACCAAACATATGCAGGAATGTTCAAAATAGATATCCTTACCAGACGTGCCAGAAGACTACCTAGTTATGAGAAAGTATAACCTTGGAAGTTGCGTGAAATCACATCAACATCTACATCCCATTAAGTGCATCGAACAACACAACGAAAAATATACCCGTTTGAATTTCAAGATCCTAACAAATATATTTTTGGGGACAATTGTTATGGGTGGAATTTCGAGCTTATATCCTGATATTATATGCTTGATGCTGCGGCCAGGATACTGAACCAGGATATTGGTAACATCCTGTGGGGGTATCCTGCTTGCTATTAACGATTTTCTTTGGTTGCAAGGTACCAACGTTAAAGGACTTGATCTACCTGAAGATTCGCTCAAGGTGGTTGAAAAATGGACGTTGATGGTGGAAGAATGGGTCTTGTAACGGTCAGAATAGAAGAAAGGCATATTCCGCGAGAATATCGGAAGCTGGTCAATGCTATTGACGTTGTAACGGTCATATGAGCTGAAGACCCGGTTTTATAGTCAATAAGCAAGTGGAAAACAAGTAAAAGCAGTCCCCCAACGTTCAGAATGGAATATTCCAAAGTATCCCGGAATAATAGGATAATTTGTTAGTTTTTGTTACTATAAATGGGAGCGATCGGATCATAGGCAAACACAACTTTTTCCACACACTCTCTTTCGCACACTTTACTCTCTAGCTTCTAGCAATCACTACACACCAACACTTGTAATCAAATCACGTTGTAACACCTAGTTGATCCGCATCATATCCTGCACTGTATCCTGATATTTGAAGTAATAGAAGAACAAGGCAGCTGCGATTGTCAGCTCCCGAGGTTTTATGCCGGCGATCTAGATTGATCAAGGGCTTTCCTCGTATATCCGGTGTCACCCTTTACCTTATCTGCTCATTGTTTGATCATAGATACAGCTCTATATCCTGAGCCGTATCCTGAAACTGTTTTTACAATTAACTTGATTAACATATTTTCGACACTCATTTCTAGCACACTACCTCACTTAACTAATTTGATCACTTAATTACTTCGGTAATTTTTGACCAAAACAACCCCCACATGTTAAAAAATGGAAAGTTAGTACCATAGGAAGTGATTTTAAACTATTAGTACCTTAGATTGTTAGTTTGTGTAAACCACATAGACTAACTATGTAATTAACTCTAATAATTATTACTGTTCACAAATTGTTTTGTTATATATATAACTAGTGGGATTTCCGCGCTTCGCAGCGGACTTTTGGTCGGTATTGGTTTTGTTCGTTAAGGTATCGATGCGAATCAGGCACTCGTTATAGGAACCGAAGGAGACAAAAACGAATACCAGTGTGAATACAACTCCATTTTCACGAAAACATTGAGACAACCATAAAAAGGAATGTCGGTACCGATATTCTTTAGATGTACAATTCGTCACAGTAAAGAATAAACAAAAAAAAACATTATATCTGACCTGCTCAATCTTTAACGAAATTCAAGCATACACAAAAGTAAGAACTTCACAACAACTTTAACAAAATTTGTAAGAATATATTTTATTATTAGAATGAAGAAAGTGTAAACGCCGTATAACAAAAAAATAAACACGATAGCTTTGATTTGTACATTGCTATTCACAAGTCAGTTTTTAAGTAAAATTTATATCGAGACGTAGCTAAAAATAAATATATTGCAAAGACATGCCCGGAAGTTTATAAAGTGTCATATATTAAAAGTTAAAATAGAAAAATATATACTAAAAATTAATTATAATAATAAACACTAATTAACTATTATATTCTACTAACTTAAAAGACAAAGTCGGTGGATGTCCAATCCATCGACTTTGTTCTTTAATATCTATATATCTATATATATATAATAAACAAGCAACGTTTGGGACACGTGTCGCGTTATGGTGCAACCTCACTAGATTTTTGGCGGGAAAACATGGGAAACCTTATATTCTAACACGGGATCCGGATGGCAACAACCATACCCGGATTTTTTACCCGTCGTATATATTCATCTAAACAAACCCTCAATGTTCTAATCACTCATTTTTTCACACCGTCATCCCAAAAACCAAGAATTCCTCTGTAGATCATTCCTTCTTATCTTGAGTACATTAATTCATGAATGTGTTAAGAGTATCTAAAATACCACACATCGCGATTAGGGTTGTATCTACTCCTGCATTGCTCCTCCGTCTCTGTGTGGATCTGATCGTTAATATCATCATAAAGGTTAGATTTCAAAAATTAATCAACTATCATTCTTGATTTTCTTAGGTTTTCTGACTATTTTTCTCTTAGATTTCGAAAATTAATCAACTATCATCATTTGATACCCAATTGGAGCAACATGCTTATTCTTCATGGTAACCCAAATTCTTCAAGCGTAGCCTTTTCGTGTCTGAAAATCAAGGTACCCGTATCTCTAACCCTAATTTTATCAAATTCATTATCATGTATTCAAAATCTCATTGTTCTATTTGTGATTCATGTTGTTCAACATCGCAAATCCGACAACTGGATGCCAAAAGAAGTTTTAAATCGATGATGACCAAAAGTTGTAAGGGCTCGATCCGTACTCTTAATTTGAATTTCAGACTTGCTATATGAAGATTAATGATATAGAGTTGGTGATTGTGTGTGTTTTATAAATCGTAGTTGTTTGTTAATCTAATGTGAGTTTATCTTACAATTATCTCGCTTCGTTTTAACTTTGTTTCACTGATTTGATGTTAAGATTAGGGCTACATCAATACAGATTAGGGTTTTTGCAACTACAAATTTGTTACATCAATTTGTTCATATTAGGGTTTTTTTTGTTCAAATTTGTTACATCATATATAGTGCTGGAAGGGGATCCTATCTTAGTTTAAAGTGGGCTGAACGGGCTTGAATTGCTGTTAACAAGATTCCAGGTATATATGTTCTTCATTGCTATCTGCCTTTGGTTCCATTCAGGTAGGAAATTTTACATCTCCGAGTGGATAGGTAACGTGTCGTTCGGAGGGGATAGGTAATGGGTCAAAATGGATAGAGTATAAAGCAGAAAGTATGGTGATGATTGGCTCCAAGAAACTTCAGAAACTGATTGTGATGATGCACATATGCGTGGAACAGATGAGGTTTGGCATGAACATGCGTCACAGAGAGCCATTGAAGATTAGCCCGACGTGGCTTTTGACCTGCTATGAAGGCCGCATATGGGCGTTGTTGGGAGGGTCAATAGGTTTCACCCACCTGACGATGATAATGCTACAACATGGAACTCCGAGAACTTTTCAACAGGTAATTTGTCACTTTGTATAATATATATTATTTTTTGTTACAGTTAATTATCTTATACTATTACTTAATTCCAGCTTAACTTTATCCGATTCAGACCTGATTACTCAACAACAGTTGGATCAAGTTTCAAGCTTGCCTGGTCAAAGTTTCAACGTTGACTTTGCCCATTATGTTGTAGGTAGATCTGGTGCTTTTTTTATGATTTGCGATATTGTTATGGTTTTCGAAAGCATCTGATAGATTGGATTGAAGATATACACTGAATATTTTGTGATTAATTTTGTATAGGCATTTGATATGTTTCTTCATATTTTTTGTCATTGGCAGTTTGGAGCTTCATGAACGATAAGGTAGAATCAATGGTCTCGAGCTTTTTCTCAGGTTCATCATCATGATTAGTTTTTATTCTTTTATCACAATCATTTAGATATTAATTGTATTATGAGTATTATGTTCGTTGATAACTTTTAAATCATATTTTTCATACTTAATATAGATTATGGGCTCGGATTTAATGGTTGTAAAAGTCCACATTCTATTGGTATTGATGATACAACACCAACTGATAGCCTTAAAATTCAAGCAACATGATTTTTCTCCAAGAACATGCGGATACTGTTAAGGATGTACAGTTTGCCCTTCTAGGTATCTTTGGTCACTGTTCTTTCGGTTCCGGTTGCTCGACACCGGTCTTACAAACCCGTAAGATTGTAATTGCTTTTCGTTTTGATTCATTTAGTTTATTTTGAATGTCCATATTTTGAACACATTTATTATGAGCAGGTTCACATAATTATAATTATAATAATAAATAAATAAATCTATTAATTCACAAATGTTGGAAATAGTAACCTTTGCCAAATGGTGTGTCATCGTTCATTCTTTTTTTTTCTTTCCCACCTTATTTACAGTGTATATA
This sequence comes from Helianthus tuberosus, assembly GCA_030545235.1. Classification (NCBI taxonomy): domain Eukaryota; kingdom Viridiplantae; phylum Streptophyta; class Magnoliopsida; order Asterales; family Asteraceae; genus Helianthus; species Helianthus tuberosus. The sequence goes on along the minus strand of CM060448.1, from coordinate 75,080,534 downwards.
TACGAATTCTGTTCTGAATTCATCGTATTATTGCATTTGGTAAAGTGGTTGTGTGTTTGGTTGTATTCCAATTTGACACAGTTTCGATCCCTCTAAGGTGAATGCAACTAGTTTTAGGTGACGCTTGTCTGGTTGCAACGGAAAATGGATCCACGGTCACTGCATTGTGATTATCTCTGCCAGTCCGACGGAAGACGGCCATAATTTTTACCTAGGGGGGGTGATCAAAGTGAATCTAGCCGCATCAAGTCGCTGTGGTTACGCAATCTGGAGATGGGTAGGATTACTGGTTAATTTTTGTAGCATTTAATATCTTGATATTCGATTTAAAAAACCATAACTTGTGGTCGAGATATAGGGTGTTAATGGCGCCAACGGTCGAGAAGCGTATGATAGCGGTTTCGTTTGAGAAGCAGCTGCTGCTGATAGTAAAAGTTATGTGGTTAAAAACTTGATTTACTATTCATTATCTCTGCCAGTCCGACGGAAGACGGCCATAATTTTTACCTAGGGTGGGTGATCAAAGTGAATCTAGCCGCATCAAGCCGTTGGGGTTACGCAATCTGGAAACGGGTAGGATTTAATCAGAGTTTTCCCATCGCTTGAGGTAAGTTTCTAGTTTACTGGTTAATGTTTGTAGCATTTAATATCTTGATATTCGATTTAAAAAACCATAATTTGTGGTCGAGATATAGGGTTTTAATGGCGCTAACGGTCGAGAAGCGTATGATAGCGGTTTCGTCTGAGAAGCAGCTGCTGCTGATAGTAAAAGTTATGTGGTTAAAAACTTGGTTTACTATTCATTATCTCTACCAGTCCGATGGAAGACGGCCATAATTTTTACCTAGGGTGAGTGATCAAAGTGAATCTAGCCGCCTCAAGCCGCTGTGGTTACGCAATCTGGAGACGGGTAGGATTTAATCTGAGTTTTCGCATCGCTTGAGGTAAGTTTCTGGTTTACTGGTTAATGTTTATAGCATTTAATATCTTGATATTCGATTTAAAAAACCATAATTTGTGGTCGAGATATAGGGTGTTAATGGCGCCAACGGTCGAGAAGCGTATGATAGCGGTTTCGTCTGAGAAGCAGCTGCTACTGATAGTAAAAGTTATGTGGTTAAAAACTTGATTTACTATTCATTATTCATCTTTTAGGGTTTAAAAAAATCTTTGGTTCATTTGTTCAAATATTTTCATCGCTTACGGTTTTAAAAATGTGCTTTGTGTTTCAGATTTGTAAGAACTCCATGATTTCCGATCACACGTTGTGAAAATTGCGATTCATATTTCAATTATATGAGATGAACACCGGAGACAGTGCTGGAATACTCACTGTTTTGATTCGGTTAGTTTTTTTCGGTGAGATTGTGGGATTACATTGATTAGGTTATTGTTAATGATTTTGTTACGAATTTTTGTGAATTTATGTTTTTGGTTGGTTAATTGAAGGTGTCCAGTTTAAATGAGCATTTGTTTGATCATCTACGGTAAGCAAGCAACATGTAAGTTTTTTTCGGTCTTTAATGTTCAAGGAAATTTTGGGTTCATTCTTTTCCGAATTATTTGCGATGTTACAGTTTTGAAACCCTAGAAGCAATAGTCAAGAAGGTTTCTTTCATCGCAGATAGTCAAGAAAGTTTACGGAGATGAAGATTGTTCGATTTTTGGGTTCCATCATAGGTAATCAACAAGGTTTATGGTGTAGAATGATTTCTTTGATCGGGACTTCAATATATGTTTTTGAATCTGGAACATTTTGAGTGATTTTTAATTTCTTGAAACGCTATGATCAGATAGGTGTTTGATTTATACCAACTTGCCTTCGTCCTTAAACAACACGTTCTTGGTAGGTTTTTAATTTTGTTCGAATCTAATAATTTTTAGGTTTTCACTTCGTTGCTCATCTAAATATGTAAAACACTAATGGTGATTTTAATTTCTTGAATCACAGCTTTTTCCATTGAAATATGTGGTGATTTAAATCTCGTGGGATGGATAATATACACCATTCGGTACGTTTCATTACCTATAACCGTCCATTCGTTGTGTAAAAATTGTTACTCGCATTTTTTAAATTTTTAGAACTCTGTGCCTAACTGGTCTATTTTTTTTGAAGAAAGAGTTGGTGTTATTTGTATTATTGAAGTCAATGTTATTATGGTTTAATGTTACGATGTCAGATGCTTTGTGGAAAAATATGGAAAATGATTTGTTTTGTGGTAAGGTCACCTGCGGCATGAAGGCTTTTGGTTGGTCGTGTGGAAAGTTGGAGCCAGTAGTGTAAGTGATGCGGGTCTCAACTTAAGCATCAAATTCGAGCAGTACGGTTTCGTTTTCGATAGTAATCGTTAATTGCAGGTATGGCTTTCTGAAAATAATTGTGTTCATGTGTACTTGGGGAATATATTCAAGTATGTTTCACTAATTACCAAGTTTTCTAGACTTTTGTGTATCGAAGAAGACTTGCTGTGTTCCGAAAACCTGTGATATTTGCAACCGGATTCATGAGTTTCTTTTTTGTTGTTATAGCATTGGTTAAGGTAAAGTCGTTAATAACTAATTATCAGATACTTTCACTAAGGTAAGCCATAAGCTTGATAACTGCAAATCATTATGTTATTGATCATTGATGGGATGGCAGATTATATAAAAAGGCTTCAAATGTGCAGCAAATGGTTCCAAGAACTTGAAAGTCAATTTGTCAGTGGCCTCCAAGAAGGTTAGTTTTTTCCCTTTATTAGAAAGTGCACCAACACTTGCAGTGTTAACTATGTTCTATTTTTATGTTGAAAATAATCGTTTGAAAAGTCAACTTTGCTAACTCTGAAGCTTTTAAACCCATCTTTCACTAACTAATAGTTTCATTTTATGATTTTATTATAGTTATGTTTAGGTTATATGGGTTGAAGCACAACAGTTTCAGTCTTTCACTTTATGATTTCATTACAGTTATGTTTAGTTTATGTGACTTGAAGCACAACAGTTTCATAGAACGTGATGAGCTAATCGAAAATATACTAAATTTTTTTACATTTACTCAAAGTTTGACTTTTTATTGAGGTCTGATCTTGGAAATGTTTGATAATTTGAAGCTGAAGGAGATGGTTTTGGCTCTTTTAAAGGAAATGAATGTGGATTTATCAGATGATGGAGTTGAAGGTATCTTCAATTAGGTAATAATCACGGGTTTGACTTTTTAGTCATCAATTTTGACTTTTTAGCCTTCGACTCTTTTCTTATTTGTTTGCTCAGACAATTCAGGATCCCGATCTCAATCAAGATTGATTTAGACGAGTGGAAAATGTTTTTCTCAAAAAAATTCCAATTATCCTAAAAAATATGATGCTTCCCATCTAAGGCAAGTTTAAATTTTCGTTTCTTCATTTAACATAATATTATTTTTATAACACTAGAGCATTTCCCTTTGAAATTTGGTTAGATGTTGAGCTTTACTATAATCTTGTAAGATCATGATATTTATGATCACTTAAGCTACTAACCTAGGAAAGTAAAACAATAACATGCACCATGTAGATGTTTTTTATTATTTCATTACTGGATGGAGTAATTATGCCCTTTCCTACTGAAACAATAAAGTTTGGGATATGACTGGCTAAAACTTTTGAAAAAGGAACCAGATATACCCTTTCTTAGATTTGTTTAACAAACTCTTAGATGGTATTCTCAAATTATTTCTTTTTATTTTATTTTGTATATGTGATATGGTTACAGGTTGATCTTACTTATTGTGGCTCTTATCAAGACATTGCATAAGTTAGATCACAATTCAAGAAAAGATGAAATGAGCGGACTTGATGAGTGAGCTGGACAAAAAACATAAAAAGCAAAATGTTAAAATTACGCCCAATATTGACATAATTCACAAGAACATTATGTAGTCTTAGTAAGCATCTTGACTTTAACTCACTCGGCTTTCAGGTTAGTAAGGTCGGGTTAGTCGGGTTTTAAAAAAACTCACTTGCAACCCGACCATATTAAGTTTCAGATAAGTCGGGTTTATCAGGTTAAGAGGAAGAGGATAGGTTTGATTGGGTTAGTCAGATTAATTTAAGTTATATGATTATTTAAATTATCGTCACATTTTTACATTTAAGTAACCTTTAAAGATGTAATTTGTTAGGGAGATAATTATATCTATAGTATTTTTTATATTTGCAGCAAAATATCAAAATTCATACTGCTACTAACAAAATTTCATTAAAATTCAAGCATCGTTTGACAATATGATAATTAAAAGTCTCAAAACATAATGTTCCAAATACCATAGACTCTAAACTATAACACATCTACAAAAAAAAACAACAAATGTTCGGGTTTTTTCAGGTTTCGTGTTTTGAGGTTTTTGGGTCGGGTTTTCGCATGGAAAAAGTGACCCGATGACCAACCCATATAAGGTTCGGGTTGGTTTGGTTTGGGTTTTTTGGGTTTCTCGGGTACTGTCTAATTCGGGTTTTGGTGGCTTCGGATTAGGGTCGGGTTTCGGATAAAAATGAACAACCCTACTCATGTATATGGAATCTTTATTTGCAAAACCGATATGATCAATGATTGATTAGCTGTTGATATATTGCCGTTTTGTGATAGTTTTAGAATAGTTGATATATCACCTGCTAAAGGAGAGTCATGTGTGAAGGCCTGCAGTGAAATAAGATCGAAAAAAATTAAAGTTGACTTTAGAAGTCTAATTTTTTGTGCAGAAAGAGTATGTGGCTTCCAAGGTCAAAGTCTAGATTTTTTATTTGGTTCAAGTCTAGATTTGACTTCTAAAGTCAACTTTTAGATCTGCACTTATATGTGGGTGGGTTGGTGAAAAACGATTCAGGCTTGAGTTATCTATGGGTCAAATGAGTTTCTGGTGCAAATGGAAGTCCCGAAATGATGCAGTGTTTAATCAAAGGAAATGTTCTACTCAGAAGGTTTCCAACCTCGGGACAAGCAGTTGAGTCTGGAATGGGCCACTTGTAGTAATTTTAATGTTAATAATCTTTGGTGGTAGTGATCTGTTTGTATATGGTTGTATTTGGGAGTTTGGTGTAGATTTTTTTGGTTGTATATATGTATTATGTTACAGATGAAGGTACTTGAGTCATTAGGTATGTGTTGCATAAAGTTCCTTTACATTATTTCATTAGAAGTTTCACCAGATATTGTTACTTTTAACTTTTAAATTCTATTTATTTTGGGAGCGTTCGGGACCCAAAAGCTTAAGCTGCTTTTTACCCTCTATGTTTTGCTTTTTTTTTACTTTGTTTCCGTTGTATTAAGTCTATCCTTTCCTATAGGGCTAACTTTGTTTCCGTTGTATTAAGTCTATCCTTTCCTATAGGGCTAATTTTGCCCACTTCGTTAGTAAATTGTCGTTCTAAAAAATCGACTGTATAGATGTTTAATTTCACCACTAATATTACAATTTTCATTTGGGTCTATGCGTAGGCTTTAAATCACATCTTGATTGAATTTAAAGTAATTTTTCCTGCTCGGGAGGTTTTTGAGGAATTGATATTAAGTACCAGGTATTGTATGGGTAATGGTCAAAACAGGTCGGGTATGGGTTAAAACGGTTGGGTGGGGCAAGGTTGGGAATAGGTACGAGTCGGGTCAAAACATGTATTTTTATTTTATTTGACGACATAATTCGATTAATATGCATTAATTTTTCATGCCTGGGAGGTTCCCGAGTTATGTAGTAAAAATTTATGGGCAATATGCCCCTTTGGCTATTCATCCATCATGGCGTGTCTTCTTAGGCGTATGGGTTTCGAAAACATTCTTATACAGAGATTTCATTATGAATTAAAAGGGAATTAGCTTTACATGGAAACTTTCAATACATACGGAGGCAAAGTTAGGATATTTATGAAACCGAACTAAAAATTTGTGATGGAGAAGGGAAAGAGGATACTTTAGAGGTTCAAAGTGTTATTTATGTATTTTTGTTTATTGTAATTAAATTTTCCTAGCCCGGGATTTTCCCGGGTGATAGCCTAGTATATATATATGCGTGAAAACAAAGTTGTAACTAAGTGGGATACAATGTAGTTTGCCAGTATGTTGTTATTTGATCACAAGATCATAGGTTCGAATCCAGGGTTTGCCTGTTTTCAGTTTTTGTTTTTGCTTTTTTAAGTTTTCATTTTCCATGTTTTTTTACTTGGTTACTTTTATTCAATTTTTATATTAGGAGAGATCACTTATTAGGGAACCTCTTCAAACTTTCATTTGAATCAACTGAAAGTTTTGTTTTGTTTTGTTTTTTTTTAAGTTAAGATTTAATTCTTTAGTTATATACCTTTTGAAAAATTCAATGGAAAAAAATTAATACTGTTTTTTTTGGGTTTTTTCCTTTGTTTGCTATGCATCGAAATAGACGGGGTTCACACCCACCGCAACGCATAGGTGTCATCCCAATAAAAAAAATTTGAGTTTGTCTACCTTTGATGTAAATTTGGTGCACGCTTTCATGCTTTCTTTTGTACGTTTTCTAACTATGAATCGGGTTGCGTATAATTCGCTTTAACTTGACGGTATAAATTCAAGTTAGTCGGGTCACATATAATACGTTATGATTGTATGGTATAAATTCGATTTACTTTACTTTTTGATCCAATCTCAATGTTTATATAGGTCACATTGAGTTAAATCGGATACATCGAAACATGCGTGTTAATATGGTTAACACATCACATACCGCTTGGACTAATCCGTTCGACGTTTGCGATATATCCGTGCCGCAACGCACACGGGTCTTATTACTAGTTATAATAAGTTAACAAAAAATAAATTATATAACCTAACAATTATATTATATAACCTAACAAATTTGAAGGGGATGTACAGTAGCAATTCTTTTTCCCCAATTTTCTTATAATATTTAATTTTTGTAGCATTAATGTTTTTTTACTTTTATATGAGAGTTTTAGGTTTAATTTAACCTATTTCTCTTTTTCTTTCTTGGCCCACTTCTCTGATTATCTTTTTAAATAACTAGTGGGGAACCCGCGCGTTGCGGCGGAGTCGACAATACGCGACGAAAACATGATACGCGTCAAACAATCAGGAGTGAAATGAGGATGTCATGGGACGTCGTTGTACAATCTATTACAAATATCAGATTTAATTATACAGAAGGTTCATCCGTTTAATAGTGTAAATCGCATTCCTACAGTTTCAATTGCAATGAAGTAATTCAAACAATGGTTCAAGTTGAAGATAATTAAAAGCTTCAACACCACAACGATCATATTCCACATAACGAGATTACAACTACTTCTATTTACTACAATAATACTCTACCAACCACAAAGCGACATACGCAGAAATAACCAGCCTACTAAAATAATTACCTTTCACATTTCACAATTGGTTTTCTTCCACTTTAGGATCACAACGGGATTCTTACAGAGTAACTTCTGCAGAAAGGGAAATGCGGGTTAATGAGCAAAATGCCAAAATGTATGCATGTTAGTTTTCGTCAACGTTCCAACGATAGAAAAGTCTTCGTCGACGTTCCAACAGAGTAGGTTCTCGGTCTCGCCATGTGACGTCATTTGGTGAAGAAGAGGCCTTGAATGTAAGGAATCAACGGCGTCCATATCTTCCGATGAGGTTGGTGTTTTAAGCAGCACATGAATTCAGATAATGCAGATGCAAATTCTATACAAATATAAATGAAGAAATTTTGTTAGATTGCATCAGAAAAACAACTCATTTACATTGATCTGTTTTCAGGTTGTAATACCGCAAATTCACAAAACCATAATTACCTATAGTTATGACTTATGAGATAGCAAAAAAAAGATTCATCACATATCCAAAACTTTGACGAATAATCAATAAATCATAATAAAAACACACAATTCTTTTACCTGCTTATTAACATTAGACATGTAATGATTTTGATTTGCTTGAATGATTGTCATCTAACATCCAACTACAAAACAACAAATGAAACAAAGTTTGTTATCAAGGCATAAGCAACAATTTCAACTAATAAAAAACATGATTTTCTTATTTTACTTGGACATTTATCAAAGACTACCATTCAAGATTCAGGTGAAGGCAACCTCTTTATCTTCTTGTTCGCCACATTCGAAATCGAAAAAGCAAGTCTTTGAGGTGATTAAAAAACAGTTTGGTTCGTTTCATCTCCAACTGGATCAAGTCGAGCTATTTCGCCATTTCCATGTACACCCTCTCTACACTCACAAACTCATCCCCATTTAAGATAAGTAAAGTAAATAGATAACTACAATCAATAAAATAAGACCAAACTACCAATCACTTGCTGACATAATAACAAATTTGTTTACACATACCGCATTTGAGCAGACATCCTCTATTCGCATTCAAGAATGGATTCTCCTTTTAGTGCTCAGGGGTGGGCATGTAAACATGGTTTTAGAAACCACTGCTGATGAAGCAATGGTTGTAAACCAGCTGCAGCTCAGAAAACTTCTTTTCCAACATGCATTTTACGTTCAATAATTGCCCTTCCTGATACGATCAAATCCAAAGTTATAAAAAATTTATTTCTATACATGAAATGAAACAACAAATAAACCAATGGCAAACAAGTAGAACAAAACATACCCTGACACTTGCTAAGGTAAATTGTTGTCTAACATACTGGATTTCCTCCTTTAGAGCTTTCAAGTGTGCAAGGTGTTCCCAAGAAATTAGCAATCACAGAAAATGTATGAGAAAAATAATGGGTGCAAACGAGCCAAGCTACTCAAGTCGGCTCGAAACGAGCTCGAGCCCGAGCCTAAAAATAAGTTTGTTTGTAAACAAGCCCGAGACCGAGCTTCACTTATCGAGCTCAAGCCGGCTCGCGAGCCTAAACGAGCCCGTTAGTTATATAATTTTTAATTAATATATTAAATATATATTTAAGTAATAATAATTATTAGTTATCAAATTGTGAAAATATAACTAAACTATATACAAAATAATAATTATAATTAATATAAATAATTGATAAATAATAAACGAGCCGAGCTCGAGCTTGAAAATCTACCTACAAACCGAGCGGAGCTCGAGCTTTCATAAGTTAAACAAGCTTGAGCTCAGGCTCAGCTCGTTTGCACCCCTATGGGAAATACAAATTTTATTATAAACAGGTCGCTTCAGGCTGTAGTCAGTTAATAAAAAAGTTTTACAAATTTTATATAACGGGTCGCTCGGCTCGTTTGCACCACAACTGCAATAAAGTCTGACTTTCAAGGTCAATACGGACACATATTAAACTAAAATAGTATATGTGGTTTCATTTAATTACTACAAGTGTTAAAAAAATCACATGTGGGAACGTTTGAGTATAGAATTACCATAAAAGTCCCACGTGATTTTTGAAGTTAAGAATAGTAGGGTTAACCTCAAAAGTCAAGTGTTCATATTTTCTTGTGGGTACAGTGTAATTGCTAAGATCCAAGTAGAGAGTAGACGAAGTATTACTTGAAAGATAAAGATAATTGACCTGATATGGGCATATATCAGGCCTTGCAGAGAATTGTTTCTTTAGTCTACATGAGTCACCACTGTAAGGATTTTTATATTGTTCAACGGAGACAACACACACACAGAAATTTCATATGAACAATAAAAAACTTGCTTCTTCAAATTGTTCATTGGTTTAATAAAAACTCAAGAATTCCCAAAATTGATCATAAACACAAACCTTTTAAAATCTTTTATTAACTTAAATCAACCCCAATTCAAAACAACAACTTACAATCCAAGAGAATCAAGCTGAGAAGTTTCATTGCCATCAAGAAAAGCCAATGAAGATTCAACAGTACCAGCGATGAGACGGTGGCGCTGAAAAAGTCGGTCATGGTGGGCCATAGCAGCATAATAATCAACTGAGGTAAATCACGATCATCAATATCCAAACCCCCTTCACACGATCAGGATATTTGTGATGTATGGTGAACCCAAATGTCCCAAACCCTTCGATCAATCCTACTGAACCACCCGCAAATATTATTATTACTAATATCAAAATCGAATTAGGAACAAAACCCTTTTCAATAATCCGAAGAGTTATGCAATTCAAAAGGGGGTGGCGGCGCAGCTTGTTGCCCGTCTACCAACCCATGATTTGTAATTTGCTCTAACTTATGTTTATTAAAATCGAGTTAGGAACAAAACCCATTTCAATAATCTGGAGAGTTTTGTATATTGATCGGAAAAAGTATGACAACACCAAACTCTGAAAAGAATAGATCTATTATTATGTATGTGTGATGAGTATGGGTGTGGATATGTATAGTTCTAGAGAGAGAGAGGATTTACCTAGTTGATCAGCTCCGATCTCCGAATAATGAAAGAAAGTGGTGAGAATCTTTGACGTCTGCGTCAGATGTATGAACACGAAAGCAGTTTATTTACCGGAAGAGAAGGGGAGGGGCCACGACTCTCCCTCTTACCTTACTTAGGGCTCCATTGATTAGGGGAAGAAACAACTACCATGAGTAAATGTCGTCATTAAACTAATGCTTAAGTTACCATACTGCCCCTACAGGCGTCTTAAATTAATGTTTACTGCCTATTTTACCCTCAAAATTCTAGTACAATTTCTTTGTACATATTGCTTCAAAATGTGTACGCGATGAATTTGTGGTGGAAATGACCATTATAGGACAAGGAAATGCTTTATATAGGTCTATAGATATACTGAACCTTCATTATACTAACTACTAATGCAAATAAACTTTATTCTCTCTAACCATGAATCTTCATTATACTAACTACTAATGCAAATAAACTTTATTCTCTCTAACTAATATTACCTATAAATTTGAGTATAGAATTTTCACTCCACAAACGAATGAGCAAACGTTAGAATTTAGTAATTTTATGTTTCACTAACAACTTGCTTTCGTTATTTTAAAAATAACTAAATACATCGATAGTTTTTTTCTCAACTTTTGGATACAAAATTTAATCAAAACATAATTATATTCCAAATAAAACATTTTTATTAAAAACAAAACAAACTATGTAGTTTTTTTGTTTATCATAATACCGTAGGCGTATATATGATAATACGATATAAAAATGTTTTCATCACCTTTCTTACAAGACACCCCGCCGCGTAGCTCGGGTGTCTCCCCTAGTTTTAAACAAAAGACATTGTTCAACCAGTTGCCTTTTTATTTTGTAGAGCATTGTGGTGGGTTGTGTTTGAATATTTTTTTTATGTAAAAACACACTTAACGACAATATATTTAGAAAGCACGAATTACAAGGGTTACTGTACAACCCCTTGTAAAATGTATGGTATAAAAATAAGAATATCGATCGAAATGGCACTATTTAAATTTGATTTTTTTAATGGATTTCAGCCCAAGTTAATAGTCAATCTTTCTCTAAGATTCTGAACTAGGATAATTATCGTTTACAACAGTTATAATTTACTTACCAAAATACTTATCCAGGAGCACAAGTCTAAGCAAGTTCGGTGTATGAAACTCATTTATCAAACATATCACAATTTAGCCTTTCGATGTATGAAATTCATTCATCAAACATATCACAATTTAACCCTGGAGCCCGGTTTGATATGAGCTTTTAGCGAGCGGGTATCGAGTAGGGCATAAGAAGCACGACTTTGTTTATACCCTAGGTACATGCAATGTTTTAAAAACCGGTTTTTAAATCATATCGGACTTGGATAAAAAATGGTTCAACCAGTTGAACCCGTTTGTATCTGGCGGTTCAACCAGGTTGACAAGATAACTCTATAATTCCATAAATTACACACATACATCGAGATTTATATACACTAACTACTAGCATACACATACATGATACACCATATATACATGTTGACTCACTAAGACTACATAACATACACACATCATACTACTGTCAACAACAACAAAAATTTGTAGGAATCCGTTCGTGCAAAATAAATAAAATATTTTATTATTAACTTGAATTACAACTGAAATAAGGAAAGCTGAAATACAATACTGTTACAACTGAAATAAAAAGAAAACAAGAACAGAATTACAGAAAGAAAAACGGTTCTTGGCTGAGGATCGTGTTAAACACGGGTCCCTTAAAACAAATTTCGAGTCTCCTAGGAGAACTCGTTTGTTTCTAGGATACAACAGCTTAAGCAGTTGCACTGCCGGTCTTGACTCCAACCCGAAGGTGTACCTTGCTGCTTGAAGAAGATGAAAAGATTCAGAGGAGAGAAGATTGTATTTGCTGTGAATTTTAGTGTATCTGGTTCTGCAGCAAAATTAAATGGGAGAATTAAATTGCATTAAACGTCTTCATTGCACTTTAATTCGTCGTTTAATTCTCAGTCAAAACCGTTGACTCTTCAATTTCAAATGCTGAAATGTAACTGCACTGACATTAATTGCCGAAAGCACTTGCGCGCGTGCAGGACAGACTGGCGCGCGCGCGCCTTTCTTCCTCATGCGCGCGCAGGTCTTGCACACTCATGCGCACGTTCCCCATTTTGGCTCATTTTCATACGCAAGCAGGGCCCCTTGCGCGCGCGCTGGTTTGGCTCACTTCCATGCACGTGTGCGCCAGCCACCAGTGAGCCTATACGAGCACGTCACACAGTCGCGCCGTATTAGCTCACTTTGGGGCGTCCGCGCGCGCCAACCTGTGTAACACCTCGAAAATTTATGTCCCATAAAATAAAGACACGTGTCACATAGGATAAATGTGTCATAAATTTCGGATCAAGTTACAAGATGTAAGGTAGAATTTAAAAGCGTCGACATGTTAATAAATACCTCTGAGCGACCTATGTATAAATCCCAAACCTTAACCTGTGTTATAAACATCTGATATACATTCAAATTCGGTTAATACTAGTAATAATTGATTCAAATTGCAAAGATGGGATCCTATGAGAATGTATACGACAAACCTTCATTCATGGCCCATTTCAAAAGAATCCAAGACAATTTTAAAGCATGGCAAGGTTGTCATAACTGTTCAGACATGATCAAGTGGCCCCATACTGATAATAAAGGCCCTAATTCGTAATATCAAAGTTGCATGGTCAAACTCAAGAGATTCTCAATTTTTGTCTTCTGGTCATCGGTTACGGACCGTAAGGGCTTAGCCTTACGGTCCGCAAGGATGTCATCTGGGAGAAATAAACCAAAGTTGATTACGGACCGCAAAGCCAAGGACTTATGGTCCGTAATAGGTACTTACGGTCCGCAAGACTCTTATCTTACGGTCCGTATACGGTCCCCAGCATCAGAAACACCCACAGGTGTCTGTCCAGCCCGTTTAACCGACTTATATTGCTTGTTTTCAATACCATGGGCGGCACAAACAAGTTTTTAGGCTCTAGGGACACTTGTATACATCAGGGAACAATCCTAGACTTGTTTGGCAACATCTTGATCAATCAAGATCACTATATAAAGACCCACATTGTTGCAAACTTTGATCATTCATTCATAACTTCACTTCTTATCATTTCTGGAGCACAAGAGCCTTCCCTAAGCATCACTAGTCGTGCATAGGACCTTGGTAAGCTTCCTTGACCTTCCTTAATCGTGTTTTACTTAGTTTATTAGCTTAAAGTCAAACCGTCGTAATTAAGGTTTGACTTAACGATTAATCACTAATGGTCCAGTGATTAGTCAAATTGAAAGTAGTTATACGTTGGTTTTTATGTGGGCAATAAACCCTTAAAAGGGCACCCTCTGATTCCCGTTCTAACTAGGTCATTTGTCGGGTCAAAGTTGGTTATAAAAAGTCAACAGAATCTTAATTTTCGAATTAACACATAATTAGCAATGTAGAAGACGTGTAACATGTTTTACCACTCATATAACTTGGTAATCAATGCAAGAACATGTCTAAGCATGTCCGACCCGACAATTTTCAGTTTAGGACCGGTTCAGAACCGAAAGTCTTATAAATTGACCATTGTTTTGACTTTCAGTTCTGACCCATATTAGCATGATTTAGAAATTCCTTAGAGCTCCATTAGGACCAGCTTGTATGATAGTATAACCCTCTGTGATTATACTACTTGACTCGTGATTGTCCGATGTTTCCGTTAAATGCTTAATGTTGACCATAATGCCCTTTTTACCATAAAACGAGATTTTTGGAAATGTGAGAGGACAATAATCTTTGTTACTGATTTATAAACATGTCCCTAAAATTTCACATCAGTTGGAGGTCTAGAATAGGAGTTATGCTCAATAGCGTAATTAGAAGGCCTTTTATTAATTAAACAGCATAATTAGTGTAAAGCCTATCTAAACCAAATTTTTGACACCAAACCTTTTACCCACTGATGTAATATAATATTTTGGGATTTTTGAAGATTTTTAATTATTTTTAAACTGATCATAACATAGGGTTATTACCTTGATTCGGTAATTACCAATTATACCCTTTTCGTTTATAAAATGAGTTTTACATAACAATTTGATACCAAATCTTTTGCTACTGATTTTATATGATAAATGAAGTATTTTGAACTTTATAACCTGATAAGAAAACTCAGATTTCCTGTTATAACCCGGAAATCGCTTAAAACGACTTTTTACGCGTATTAAACAAATAGGAGGGGTTAAAACCATTCTTGTCACATAAGACTTATCACCAACTGATATAACCTATTAAATTAAGTAGTTTTACTGATTACTTCAGACCCGAATCTCATAATTTTATTTAATCTTTTTTATAATCTTTAAAATGACCAAAATACCCCTACGAGGCTTAAATTGAGATTAAACTCGTTTTGGGCATAATGGAAGGTATCCTACTGATATCACAACATATTTAAATCATATTAACTTAGGAAACCTGTTCGTGACTCATTTGGTTACCCATTATGCGTTATTCGCGTTCCGTTCGGTTTATGTAACTAGTTTGCATAAATTGACCGAAACGGGTCAAACCCTATCACTTTCACCTCAAAATCCAGAATGTGTTTAGTTTACCCATATTATACAAGTATTCAAACTTGTCGGGACTAAATCACATTCTAATCCGGTCTTCGCTTAATCTTGCGTTTTGAACCGTATACCTTTCTTTAAAACTAACCGGTCTAAGTTTAGGCTTAATCAAGACCCGTTAGGAATCTAATAGGTTATTAAAAACCTTCGTTCCAGATTAGGAGCCAGCAAAAGCTACGTGCACTTGCTGTTGTGATTTTTTACTTTGCTCAGGTAAATACTTTTAACTTATTTTCCCTATACGGGCTTGGGGTACGATATTATAATAATACCGCTTGGTCGGGTATGAAGTCGTACAATCAGATATTGATTAAAAAGATGCATAACCCGTTTTATTATGTCTTGTTTGATGCAATGCCTTTGGGGGGTTAATGACCGTGTCTTGGATATCCTCGGCTCATTCATTAGAAATGGCCACGACTTAAGCACGGGGTGTAGGCATACACCTGACAGCTGCGTATGTGAAAAGGTAGTCCACAAGAAGGGTATCTTCTTGTGGGTATTATACCAAGTGGTGTGTCTATTAATCTTGTTAAACCGACTCTTCTAACCGGGTCCTAAATGGACGACAAACATGTAAAACTGTATACAAGTTTATTTCTAAATAATTGTCCCAAGTTATAAAAAGATAATTTTGTGCCATGTGCATTCAAACTAATTTTCTTGAACTCTTTTGAAAATGAGTCCGTTAATTGTATTTACCAGTCTAAACTGACGTATTTTTCCAAAAAGGTTAAGTGCAGGTACTATACGAAATAGGCTGGCTACCCCAGGCATCAATAATCAAGTCTTGCAAGCTCTAGATGTTAAAGTCTGTTGAACAATGATCTTATTTATATTTTGATCCGCCTGTGAATCTTTTACAGTCCGTTGTAATACTCTGATATTACTATTTATTCGGTTTGTAATGTGATTCATACTTTTTTCTTCCGCTGTGCATTTATAATTTGTGTTGTTTGACTTTGATGATATCAACTACGTTACGATACTCCCCACCGGGCCCACCGGTAATACGTGGAAATATCGGGGTGTGACAGGTTGGTATCAGAGCCAACACTGAGTGAATTAAACACTAGCCTTTTGTGTTTAATCTCAGTTACACAGTTGCACATTCCTAAATTTTCGAGTCTAGACAAAGAACTTAGGGCTAATCCAAATTGTTTTTAATTCTAACTTTGTCCTTTATATTTCTTTGTTGTATCTTTCATTTGTTTGACAGGAAATATGCCATCGAGGTTCCGAAGAGGAGGACGAGGCAAGAGGCCAATCCACGCCCCCAACGATCACGAGGCCGGGCCTTCACATCGGCGAACTCCCTCTGCTACCATGAGTACCGGTCCTCAAGGAGACTGGAGGATCTATTCGGAGCCCGCTAGGCGATCTACTTCGTTTAGCTCAACGCCTCCTTACCGCCATTCCTCTGGGCCGCAATCAGAGAACGAGCCCGAAGACTCACGCCACTCCTTCTTGCCGTTGCAGCGATCCTTTTCGCACCATTCCTTCGGCGACCCCACTCCTGTCTTCCAGGGCCGGTTCAACCCGTCAAACTATATCGAAGAACCAGTGGGTTTTAACCCATTGGGCCCTGAAGACCATTTCCCCGAAGCTCAGGGAATGGATATAGATGAAGACACGGATCCTGTTGAACCACCTTCTGTGACACCTACTCACCCCATCGAGATTTCGGATGGGTCATCCTTCCATGGATCACCTTACCGTGGCCCAGACAGCTACCAGGCAAGATTTAACCAGTATGAATGGTACTTTACACCCTCTCACCATTCATCGCCCCACCACCAGCAGCAGCAGCAGCAGGATCCCTCCGAGGATTCGCGTTTCGTGGCAGTCACGCCACCGCCACCACCGCCGCCGGTTCATCAAGCACCTCCAGAACCACCAAGGCGTAGAAGAACAGGAGCACGAATGTCCGTACGAGAAGGGGGTTTTCACTTTAGCACCCCCCAACACTCAAGTGGCAGTCACTATCCGCCACTGCATGAAGACCCACAAATGGGTGGGCCTTCAAATCCAGTTTCAGAGGTAGATTCTGCACCTATTGCGCCGCCACCATTGGGTTTTGGTAACCCGATTCCTACATACGCCGGTTCAATGGCATACAATCCATTTGAGCAGCCGGCTCACACTAACTACAACTATGCTGAAGCCGACCCATACCGTGTAGCAGCAAACTACAACGCCCTTCATCCTGAAGGACCATATGGAGCCCCCTGGGGAGTGGGATACCCAACTCATGGGTATCAAATACCTGCTCAACCTCCGGTTCAGCATCAGCCACCACGGTTTTCCCCACCGGAACAGGAGGAAATCCTCCACAGGCTAAACAGGGTGGAACGAGAATTTCAAGAAGAGCGTAGGAATAACCGTGGATTTCTCAAGGGCCTAGCAAGCTTGTTAAAAGGAAAGAAGAAGAGGGATCATTGAATCTCTATATGTATTGTTGTATTTCCTTATTTCAATCAAGTCCCTGCGTGGACATTTATCTATGTACTTAGTCCCAGCGTGGACTTGTCTTTCCTTAGTCCCTGCGTGGACTTGTCTTTTTTTAGTCCCTGCGTGGACTTGTCTTTTTAGTCCCTGCGTGGACACCTATCTTAGAAACCAGTCCCTGTGAGGACTTGTATTATCAGTTTAGCCCCTGCGTGGGCAAGTTATTTCTGTTAAAAGTCCCGTTTAAGGCAATGTGTACTCCTTTTAATGCTTAATGGAATGTTAAGTTTAAAAATTTTCATTTTTGTCATTATATGCATAATATATTATACATGAATAAATAAATCAAAAATCATTCCACTTAAAAATAATCTGCCTATTTAAATATTAAAAAAGAATCTTAAAGGTATAACCTAGCCTGCATGTCATTATAAGACTTGGCCAAGATTGTAAGACCTGTTTAAAAAAAATCAAATCCTTGTTAACATCTGAAAACATGTTAACACTCCTGGCAGACGTGATTCGTTAAAATCACACACGTCATTCTTATAATAGGATTCTTCAAAAGATTCATATCCTAACCTGACGATCTATAAATCACGGGTTTAAATCATCAGTTAAGATGATCTCATATTAAACATCCATTGGTGATGTAGTGCCTACGGGCCATAATATATGTCAAATAAGACAAAATACAATTGTAGTCTACGACTCCCTGTCAGATAAAGGTAAAGAACTATGTTCAAACCTTAATGCCTTGATTCTCTGAAATCATGGCTTATGATTTAGAATGTCCTTGTGACTAGGCCTTTTGTGCCATTAATAATACTGTTATTGTTTTATAATTAGGATAAGTTATAATAAAAATCCTAAATAAATATGATTAACAAATTAACCAAATATGGTCTATGTTTACCATGGTTAATGAATTGGCATAAAAGACAATTCCATAATAAACTCCCAAATAAATTATTGTCAATATCTTATGTAACAGTTCAAACTACATGGCTGACTCGGAAGAGATCAACAGTCACCCAAGGGAGGATCATGATAATACCCGAATTAACATAGCGGGTGCAGAACTACAAGCATTAATAGACAATGTTGTTACAAAAGCTATAGAGCGGCAATATAATGAATCTAGCGGGACTCGAAGTAGGACCCTATCCGCACAGCATTCCAAGCCTAAGACTCATTCAGAGGCTCACAGCAAGCCGCCCTCTAAGAAAGATGAGCCAAAGAAAGATGATGATCAACATTCCTCAAACCAAAATAGTGTTCCATCCAAGAGGATAGTATTTGATGATAAACCACGTACCAAGTCCTGTACCTATAAGTACTTTGTTTCCTGCAAACACCGGGATTTCACTGGGGAGAAAGGGGCAATTGACTGTATGACTTGGTTAGATGAAATGGACACCGTGGTCGATATCAGCGGTTGTGCTGAAAGGGATGTAGTGAAGTATGTATCCCAATCATTCAAGGGAGAGGCATTAGCATGGTGGAAATCTCTCATTCAAGCAGCTGGAAAGATCCCACTCTACAATCTGACATGGGATCAGTTTGTTGCTCTTATTAAGGAGAATTACTGCCCTCAGCATGAGGTTGAAAGAATTGAGTCAAATTCCTTTTCGTTGGTTATGAAAAACCTAGATTGCCAAGCTTATCTTACAAGCTTCAACACGATGTCAAGATTGGTTCCTTACCTTGTGACACCAGAACCCAAAAGGATTGCTCGCTTCATTGGGGGTTTAGCCCCAGAAATCAAAGCCAGTGTTAAGGCTTCAAGACCTGCTACTTTTAGATCAGCATCTGATCTATCTTTGTCTCTTACCTTAGATGCGGTCAGGTTGAGATCGCTAAAGAATTCTGAAGAAGTTAAGAGAAAGCGTGATGATGATAACTCACGTCGTTCAGACAAGAAACACAAAGGGAACCATGAGAACAAGAAGAATTCCGGGTTCAACAAAGGTAACCAACAGTCGGGTGAGAAACCCAGATGCAAAGTTTGTCAGAAACATCACTTTGGAAAGTGTAGATTAGAATCGAACTCGCAGACACAATCAAGGACTTTTGGATGTGGGATCTGCAAATCTAAGGAACACAAGACCTTAGATTGCAAAAAGTTGAAGGATGCGACCTGCTACAACTGCAACGAGAAAGGGCACATTAAGTCGAACTGCCCAAAATATGCCAAGAAACCAGAAGAAGGTAAAAAGACCAACGCTAGGGTCTTTAGAATGGATGCTAAGGAGGCAGTGCAAGATGATAACGTGATAACAGGTACCTTTCTTATAAATGATATTTATGCGAGGGTATTGTTTGATTCAGGGGCAGATAAGTCGTTTGTAGATAATAAGTTTTGTAAGTTGCTGAATTTACCTGTTAAAACCCTAAGTGTGAAATACGAGGTGGAATTAGCTGATGGTACCTAAGAAACCGCCTCAACCGTGTTAGATGGATGTTTCATATCCATTAGGAACCACTTTTTTCCGTTATCCCTACTCCCTTTGAAGTTAGCTGGTTTCGATATAGTAATAGGCATGGATTGGTTGTCTCACAACCAAGCCCAGATCATTTGTGCTATGAAGCAAGTAGTTGTCAGAACTCCTCATGGCGAGCCTTTGACAATCCAAGGAGATACTAAGTACGGAATGCCTGAGCAAGTGTCCATGCTCAAGGCATCAAGGTGTTTGACGAAGGGTTGTGTTATCTACATGGCACAAGTAACTATTGATGAACCAAAGCCTAAGATCGGAGACATACCTATTATCTCTGAATATCCAGGAGTATTCCCTGAAGAACTACCTGGTTTACCCCCAGATAGGCAAGTGGAGTTCAGGATTGACATTATTCCTGGAGCAGCACCTGTTGCAAGAGCGCCTTATAGGTTGGCACCAACAGAGATGAAGGAATTGAGGACACAACTAGATGATTTGCTAGCCAAAGGTTTTATTAGACCTAGTTCGTCTCCGTGGGGAGCACCAATCTTGTTTGTCAAGAAGAAGGATGGATCGATGCGTCTATGCATCGATTATCGTGAACTTAACAAAGTTACTATCAAGAATAGGTATCCATTGCCCAGGATCGACGACTTGTTCGATCAACTTCAAGGAGCGAGTTATTTTTCCAAGATCGACTTAAGGTCAGGATATCATCAACTGAAGGTCAAAGATGAAGATGTACATAAGACTGCATCTAGGACTCGTTACGGTCATTATGAGTTCTTAGTGATGCCTTTTGGACTCACTAATGCACCAGCCGCATTCATGGATCTCATGAACCGCGTCTGCAAGCCCTACATGGATAAATTTGTCATCGTCTTCATCGATGATATTCTTATTTACTCGAAGAATCAAGTTGACCATGAGAAGCACCTCCATTGCATTCTGAAACTACTTCATCGAGAAAAGCTCTACGCCAAATTCTCTAAGTGTGAATTTTGGCTTCGTGAAGTCCAATTTCTTGGACATATGGTTAGTGAACGCGGAATCCAGGTAGATCCCGCTAAGGTTGAAGCTATCATGAATTGGCAAGAGCCGAAGACGCCCACAGAGATTCGCAGCTTCTTGGGATTGGCAGAATATTACAGGCGTTTCATTGAAAATTTTTCAAGGATTGCTGCACCCCTAACTTCTTTGACTAGGAAGAATATTAAGTTCGACTGGGGACCGAAACAACAAAAATCCTTTGACATCCTTAAGCAGAAGCTAAGCAATGCACCAGTGTTAACATTGCCTGAAGGGATTGAAGAATTTGTGGTATACTGTGATGCATCACACACCGGTATGGGGTGTGTGCTTATGCAGAAAGGCAAGGTTATTACCTATGCTTCTCGACAGTTAAAGGTGCACGAGAAGAACTACACCACCCATGACTTGGAGTTGGGTGCCGTTGTATTTGCACTAAAACTGTGGAGGCATTATTTGTACGGAGCAAAATGTGTGATCTATTCTGATCACAAGAGCCTCCAACATTTGTTTAATCAGAAGGACCTAAACATGAGGCAACGACGTTAAATGGAAACTTTGAATGATTATGATTGTGAGATAAGATACCATCCCGGCAAGGCGAATGTAGTCGCCGATGCCTTGAGTCGAAAGGAAATAGTGAAGCCTATAAGAATCAATGCCAAGAGCATTGAGATAAAGAATGGTTTGAACGAAAGATTGTTAGCTGCGCAGAAGGAAGCTGTGCTAGAAGCTATCCTGATGAAAAGCTAGGAGTAACTGAAGAACAGTTATCCTATGGCAAGGACGGAATTCTGAGGTTAAATGGACGAATATGGGTTCCAGTTTATGGACGACTTCGGGATGTTATCCTCTAGGAAGCCCACAGTTCTAAATACTCCATTCATCCTGGAGCTGACAAGATGTACCAGGATCTGAAAGCAAATTTCTGGTGGATAGGCTTGAAGAAGTCTATAGCTGCCTATGTAGCTAAATGTTTGACGTGTGCGCAAGTCAAAACCAAACATCAGAAGCCGTCAGGTTTGCTACAACAGCCTGAACTTCCCACTTGGAAATGGGAAATGGTAACTATGGATTTTATCACTAAGTTACCAAAGACAAAGAAAGGAAATGATACTATATGGGTGATAGTAGATAGACTGACTAAGTCAGCACATTTCCTACCCATTAAGGAGACTTATAGCTCCGACATGTTAGCCCAATTATACGTAGATAAGATTGTATCTCTGCATGGCGTACCAGTGTCTATTATCCCCGACAGAGATACCAGATACACATCACATTTTTGGAAAAGTTTCCAACAATCTTTGGGCACGCATTTAAATTTTAGTACGGCTTACCATCCTCAGACGGACGGGCAGAGTGAGCGTACAATCCAAACTTTGGAAGACATGCTTCGTGCATGTGTGATTGACTTTGGTGGTAGTTGGGATAACCACCTGCCATTAATCGAGTTCTCGTATAACAATAGCTATCATACAAGCATTAAGGTTGCGCCCTTCGAGGCCTTGTACGGTAGAAAGTGCAGAACGCCCGTTTGTTAGGCGGAAGTCGGAGATGTCCAACTGACAGGACCTGAAATAGTCCTGGAGACGACAGATAAGATTGTGCAAATACGCGATCGTCTCAAAGCTGCCAGGGATAGACAGAAAAGCTACGCGGACTTAAGGCGTAAACCTCTCAAGTTTGAGGTTGGTGATAAAGTTCTACTTAAAGTATCACCCTGGAGAGGGGTAATGCGATTTGGTAAGAAAGGAAGGTTAAGCCCGAGGTACATAGGACCATTCGAGATCATCGAATGTGTTGGATCAGTCGCTTATAAGTTAAACATACCTGAAGAGCTCAGTGGTATTCACAATGTATTCCACATCTGCAATCTGAAGAAGTGTCTAGCTTATGAATCACTAGTCATACCACATACAGATGTGCACATAGAAGAGAGCTTGAAGTTTGTTGAAAAACCTGTGTCGATCGAGGATCGACAGGTTAAGAAGCTTCGAAGGAAGCATGTGCCAATTGTAAAAGTTAAATGGGATGCCCGTAGAGGTCCCGAGTACACATGGGAGGTAGAGTCCACAATGAAAGAGAAATACCCTCATTTATTTCAGTAAATCTCGAGGTCGAGATTTCTTTTAAGGGGGTGAGGATGTAACACCTAGAAAATTTATGTCCCATAAAATAAAGACACGTGTCACATAAGATAAATGTGTCATAAATTTCGGATCAAGTTACAAGATGTAAGGTAGAATTTAAAAGCGTCGACATGTTAATAAATACCTCTGAGCGACCTATGTATAAATCCCAAACCTTAACCTGTGTTATAAACATCTGATATACATTCAAATCCGGTTAATACGAGTAATAATTGATTCAAATTGCAAAGATGGGATCCAATGAGAATGTATACGACAAACCTTCATTCATGGCCCATTTCAAAAGAATCCAAGACAATTTTAAAGCATGGCAAGGTTGTCATAACTGTTCAGACATGATCAAGTGGCCCCATACTGATAATAAAGGCCCTAATTCGTAATATCAAAGTTGCATGGTCAAACTCAAGAGATTCTCAATTTTTGTCTTCTGTTCATCGGTTACGGACCGTAAGGGCTTAGCCTTACGGTCCGCAAGGATGTCATCTGGGCGAAATAAACCAAAGTTGATTACGGACCACAAAGCCAAGGTCTTACGGTCCGTAATAGGTACTTACGGTCCGCAAGACTCTTATCTTACGGTCCGTATACGGTCCCCAGCATCATAAACACCCACAGGTGTCTGTCCAGCCCGTTTAACCGACTTATATTGCTTTTTTCAATACCATGGGCGGCACAAACAAGTTTTTAGGCTCTAGGGACACTTGTATACATCAGGGAACAATCCTAGACTTGTTTGGCATCATCTTGATCAATCAAGATCACTATATAAAGACCCACATTGTTGCAAACTTTGATCATTCATTCATAACTTCACTTCTGATCATTTCTGGAGCACAAGAGCCTTCCCTAAGCATCACCAGTCGTGCATAGGACCTTGGTAAGCTTCCTTGACCTTCCTTAATCGTGTTTTACTTAGTTTATTAGCTTCAAGTCAAACCGTCGTAATTAAGGTTTGACTTAATGATTAATCACTAATGGTCCAGTGATTAGCCAAATTGAAAGTAGTTATAAGTTGGTTTTTATGTGGGCAATAAACCCTTAAAAGGGCACCCTCTGATTCCCGTTCTAACTAGGTCATTTGTCGGGTCAAAGTTGGTTATAAAAAGTCAACAGAATCTTAATTTTCGAATTAACACATAATTAACAATGTAGAAGACTTGTAACCTGTTTTACCACTCATATAACTTGGTAATCAATGCAAGAACATGTCTAAGCATGTCCGACCCGACAATTTTCAGTTTAGGACCGGTTCAGAACCGAAAGTCGCATAAATTGACCATTGCTTTGACTTTCAGTTCTGACCCATATTAGCATGATTTAGAAATGCCTTAGAGCTCCATTAGGACCAGCTTGTATGATAGTATAACCCTCTGTGATTATACTACTTGACTCGTTGATTGTCCGATGTTTCTGTTAAATGCTTAATGTTGACCATAATGCCCTTTTTACCATAAAACGAGATTTTTGGAAATGTGAGAGGACAATAATCTTTGTTACTGATTTATAAACATGTCCCTAAAATTTCACATCAGTTGGAGGTCTAGAATAGGAGTTATGCTCAATAGCGTAATTAGAAGGCCTTTTATTAATTAAACGGCATAATTAGTGTAAAGCCTATCTAAACCAAATTTTTGACACCAAACCTTTTACCCACTGATGTAATATAATATTTTGGGATTTTTGAAGATTTTTAATTATTTTTAAACTGATCATAACATAGGGTTATTACCTTGATTCGGTAATTACCAATTATACCCTTTTCGTTTATAAAATGAGTTTTACATAACAATTTGATACCAAATCTTTTGCTACTGATTTTATATGATAAATGAAGTATTTTGAACTTTATAACCTGATAAGAAAACTCAGATTTCCTGTTATAACCCGGAAATCGCTTAAAACGACTTTTTACGCGTATTAAACAAATAGTATGGGTTAAAACCATTCTTGTCACATAAGACTTATCACCAACTGATATAACCTATTAAATTAAGTAGTTTTACTGATTACTTTAGACCCGAATCTCATAATTTTATTTAATCTTTTTTATAATCTTTAAAATGACCAAAATACCCCTACGGGGCTTAAATTGAGATTAAACTCGTTTTGGGCATAATGGAAGGTATCCTACTGATATCACAACATATTTAAAGCATATTAACTTAGGAAACCTGTTCGTGACTCATTTGGTTACCCATTATGCGTTATTTGCGTTCGGTTCGGTTTATGTAACTAGTTTGCATAAATTGACCGAAACGGGTCAAACCCTATCACTTTCACCTCAAAATCCAGAATGTGTTTAGTTTACCCATATTTGTCACACCCCGACCATGTGAGACAACGAAACGTGGCGGAAACGTCGGGGAGTGTTGTAACAGAATTAATTGTTTCAAATCCATGGCAATTAAAGTTTCGTTTTATTATTCAAACAAGAGAGTTACATTGTTTTAAACAAGAAACAAAGAGTACATAACAAAAATTAACTAGTTCTTGTCTCGTTTTAAGTCACTAAGGCACAGGTCCGCCTAAGTATGTCTCGATAAGTCCTATGCATCAACTCCTGAAAACACATGTGAAAATAGGTACGTCAGCATAAAAATGCCAGTGAGATACATAGGTTTTGTGAAAATAGAATTCATGACTTAGGTTTAAGAAAATGTTTAGTCATGAACCTTGTAATTTGCTTTGTCTTGTAAATCATTTGAAAAGTGATAAATAAACCAAATGATATATATGTATAAAATAATAATACATGGTTAAGTAAATAACCAAGTAAAATGAGTTTGTATTAGATAAGTTGTTTGTAAAACAATGTATTGTGAAAAGTATGTTATTTGTATAAAATGTTATATGTCTAAATCGAAATGATTCAAATAACGCTACGATATGTAATACCATACAAGCACTTATATATAGGAAGTACCAGCGGCGTATCCACCATGCTTGTATCATATTACACACGCCTCGTTACTTAAATCACTTACTCAAACCAAACCACCAAGATGTAATGTTTAACAATTGTAGAAATGTTTATGTATAGTCTAATGTCTATTGTCAAATGTAAATCATGTCAACAGATAACAAAGGTTCACACGGTTCAACAGTTACAAACAGTTCATATAATCAAATGGTTACGACGGTTCACATAGTCAAATGGTTACAACGGTTCAAAATGTAATATAATGTGTTCATATGCTGGATGAGCATATGCAACGGAAATGCAATGTAAAACAATGTCTAGTGTGCTAAGTAAACATACATAGCAGAAATGTAAAGTAATGTACTAAGTATGCACTAAATGGACATACATAGCATAAAATGTATTGTAAAGTAATGTACTAAGTATGCACTAAATGGACATACATAGCATAAAATGTATTGCAAAGTAATGTACTAAGTATGCACTAAATGGACATACATAGCATAAAATGTATTGAAATCATGTACTATAAATGTACTAATGAACATAGCAAGTATATGATGTGAAAACATGGAAAGCATGAAAGTAACAAGTAGGCACATGTGTTTCACCCCAAAACAGTAAAAGAGGGGTCTATGTACTCACTTGAGATTGCTTAGTAGTCCTTGAGTAACAACCAAACAATGCTAGAGATCACGGATATCAAACGGCACCTAATATAGGTAACTATGTTAATATACCGGACCTAAAATCGGAGGATTGGATAGAATGAGGGTTCGTAAACCAACGAGTATGGAGACTCGTGTAATATGGTTTAACAAGGCCTACATACTACAATGAAACCTAACCTAAGTGCTTACGACCCATTACGACCCGTTTAGGTAGCTTAAGCTACTTTAACGCGTCGTTCGCTTGAAACGCGTTCGGACCGCTTAACTAGTCCTATGACAAGTAATATATGCCTTAACATGTCTAATATTGTTTCCAAATCAGTTTAGATACCAAAAGTTATGTTACATATGCTTAAAATGAATTTTGGCGCAAAAAGGGTATTTTGGTAATTTACCTAAGGCATATATACTACCTATCATATAACTAACTAACGTCGTGACCATAAGGTATAACCTCGGAAGGTTATTCCCTATACAAATATGGTCACCTAATGTGTTTGGTCGGATCCTAATGATCGACCAAACGGGTCGGGTTCGAAAGTATAAGCGATTGATTAGATCGCTTACCATTCGACCCTATATAAGCACTAACTAAAAGTGACGAGCTAAGCATGTTAAAACATGCTTAACTAAGTTTGGAAAACAGGTTTGGTATCAAAACAAACGGTTTTGATACCTAAGAGTAGTTTGGTTACAAAATACGCAAGAATACGCATTTTGGCCGAAACTACGACTCGTCACTGAGCCTAGATAACGTGGTAATCAGTAGGTATAGTCACTAGGGACTATAACCATCGTGATTACGCTCACGTTATGAAGTTCAAACGAACTTCGCATTGACCATAAACTGGTTAATGCAGAAAGTCAAACAAAGTTTGAATTTAATGCTAAAAGAATAAAAGAATGAAGGAACACTTACAAAGGGTCCAAGAACGGAAGGTTTGAATCCGAATACTCTCAGGTATGAAGTGTTAAACACAACAACTTAGAGAGCAAATTCAGATTTCAAAGGTGTGGGTTTTTGCAAATGAAAGGGTTGGGCATTTATAGGAAATGGACCACCATTAGGATCGTTCCTCGAATACCGTGCTTTGATCTTGTCCCTACACTTGTTGCAACCCTTGGTACCCAAATTTGGCCCCCCATGATCAGGTAATGACAAGTGGCATTGGCCTTTGGAGTGTTTAGCAGCTGTTAACAACTGATTAAACAACTTTTGCTGATCTGAAAGGGCCTCGCGTGACGCCTAGGGGGCTAGGTGTCACGCCTAGGTCCTTCTGATCAGCAAACAGTTTCCAAAGTTTCCATTTCAGTCCCCGTTGTGTATTAAGGCCATTTACAACATGTTTAAGGCTCGTTAAGTCAACTTTAAGGCCCTAAAATGATGCCTAAACATTGTGGACATGAAACATGCTCAAAAATATCCCGGATGTCGGTTCGTTTGGTCGTACGATCGCGATGTTTGCTTAATTACGACGATATGCGCATAAGCGCGAAAAACGATCCAAATTGCGTGACGAATGGATTTTTCTTATGCCAAACACTAAAATAAAATATTTTAGTGCTTACATAAATTTTTGGATGTCCGGATGTATTCAGAACGTAAGTTATGCGCGAAAGTGCAAACTTGTGCATTTTTTTTGACGCTTTTAGTCCCTGAATGACCCAAAAGTTTATTTTAGCACACCAAACCCCTCAAAGCCTATTTCTAAGCTATATAAAGGATATTTACGGTATGTTTAACTCATGGCCATGTTCCGGAATGTCTGTTACAGTTCAAATTGGCATACTTTCACAGTTTGTCAACTTTAGTCCCTGTAAGCGATTTAACTTGATTTTGCCATACCAAAGCCTTCGAAACTTATTTCTAAGTTATGTAAAGGTTATTTAAGGTATGTTAAGCCTATTTCACTATTCCGGAGTGTTCGTTTCATTAAACTGGTTATATTTACGCATCAGTGCGCGTATAACCTTCCAGAAAGTGATTTAAAGCTTGAAATCGAACATAAATTGATATGTGCAAAAGATACACATATTTATACAGATCCCAAGTATGAAATACAATATTTAATTGGCTTGGTATTTGTTTGATGGTCGCAGTGACCCAGGTGTCACAATATTATACAAGTATTCAAACTTGTCGGGATTATATCACATTCTAATCCGGTCTTCGCTTATTCTTGCGTTTTGAACTGTATACCTTCCTTTAAAACTAACCGGTCTAAGTTTAGGCTTAATCAAGACCCGTTAGGAATCTAATAGGTTATTAAAAACCTTCGTTCCAGATTAGCAGCCCAGTAAAAGCTACGTGCACTTGCTGTTGTGATTTATACTTTGCTCAGGTAAATACTTTTAACTTATTTTCCCTATACGGGCTTGGGGTACGGTATTATAATAATACCGCTTGGTCGGGTATGAAGTCGTACAATCAGATATTGATTAAAAAGATGCATAACCCGTTTTATTCTGTCTTATTTGATGCAATGCCTTTGGGGGGTTAATGACCGTGTCCTGAATATCCTCGGCTCATTCATTAGAAATGGCCACGACTTAAGCACGGGGTGTAGGCATACACCTGACAGCTGCGTATGTGAAAAGGTAGTCCACAAGAAGGGTATCTTCTTGTGGGTATTATACCAAGTGGTGTGTCTATTAATCTTGTTAAACCGGCTCTTTTAACCGGGTCCTAAATGGACGACAAACATGTAAAACTGTATACAAGTTTATTTCTAAATAATTGTCCCAAGTTATAAAAAGATAATTTTGTGCCATGTGCATTCAAACTAATTTTCTTAAACTCTTTTCAAAATGAGTCCGTTAATTGTATTTACCAGTGTAAACTGACGTATTTTTCCAAAAAGGTTAAGTGCAGGTACTATACGAAATAGGCTGGCTACTCCAGGCATCAATAATCAAGTCTTGCAAGCTCTAGATGTTAAAGTCTGTTGAACAATGATCTTATTTATATTTTGATCCGCCTGTGAATCTTTTACAGTCCGTTGTAATACTCTGATATTACTATTTATTCGGTTTGTAATGTGATTCATACTTTTTGCTTCCGCTGTGCATTTATAATTTGTGTTGTTTGACTATGATGATATCAACTACGTCACGATACTCCCCACCGGGCCCACCGGTAATACGTGGAAATATCGGGGTGTGACAACCTGCCACGTGTACTCGCGCGCTGCTGCCACCCCACCCTCCAAGGTCTACCTGCCACTTGGTCCCTGTAGCCCATGTGATCCACCACGTGCATCGGTAAAAAATACAAAGGCGGCTCTCAAACGGCTCGCGGCGATGCGAAGTGCGCCATCATACAAAGGCAGCTCGTGGCGATGCGAAGTGCAAAGTGTGCCATTAAAGCGCCACATCACCCAAGTCACGCGTGCGCGACTCATGGTGCTCTGCACCCTTCGCGAGTACACTTAGTGCGTGCTTCCATGAAACAATAAGGATGGAGAGTTCCTACTTAAATACCTCTTTAAGTTTCATCTCTCCTCCTATGTGGGACAAGGTGCTACTTTTCCACTTTTCAGCATTCTATGTTTGAAACACCAAACTTTGAGCATCGATATCTCATTCATCTTAGCTCCGTTTTGGACGTGGTTTAGTTTGTTGCGAAGCTCTTCCAACATAGAACACAAACCACAAATAAATATATAAAGAAACCTCAGTTTCTTATATTTATTTCTAGTCCAAAATAGGAAAAAATCATTTTGCTATATTTGTGAAAAATGTTATTTCCACAAATTTCCAACAAAATTCAAAGAAATCAAAAATTTAAATGACCTACCAATCGTGAATGTGACTCTGGAACGAATTTAAGTGATAAACTATGAACAAACGATGAAGATGGAAGTCTGGAACGAAATTGGTGGATGAATATGGAAGTCTGGAACAAACGCTTGAGTGATGGAAGTTTGGAACAAACGATTGAGTGATGGAAGTCTGGAACAAGTCACGAACGATGGAGTGTTGAAGCAGGTTTTGAGTTTCGATCGATGGAGATGGAATATTGAAAGTCGCTACTCGCTAGATTAAAAATGGAGATGAGCCGATTAACAGTAAAAATCCAAACCCAAAAGCTAATCTGGGCCGGTACCGGTATATCGGTTCAAACCTATACCATATTTTACTGGCGTTACAAAGCAGGGGCAGATCTACCTTAAAACACCGGGTTCCTAGGAACCCAGTCGATTTATAATTTTTAGTGAAAACATATATAGAAAATACAATAGGAATCCATAAATAAATTATGGATGAACCCATATCAAAATATGTGTAGTGACAAACTGGATTGAGACTCGCTTTCCAACTTTCAGATCGCAAGTTTGATCCCCACATCAGCCTGTGTTCTTTTTATAAGGGGGAGACTATTTGCACACTTGGTGTGTAGATAGTCAGCCCAAAAAGGGCTTTTTTGTCCTATATGTATACCCTGCAGTGTCGAGTTGTGGTCAAAGCGCGGCGTTTTGGTCCAGTCAACCAGACAAAAACTAACGGGTGTCTGACGGGTCTGTTGACCGGACCAAAACGCCGAGCTTTGGCCGCGTTTTGGTCCTGTCAACCAGACACCCGGTCAGTCTTTTGTCTGGTTGACAGAACCAAAACGCGGCCAAAGCTCGGCGTTTTGATCCGGTCAACAGACCCGTCAGACACCCATCAGTCTTTTGTATGGTTGACCGGACCAAAACGCCGTGCTTTGGCCACAGCTCGACACTAAAGGGTGTGCATATAGGACAAAAAAGCCATTTTTGGTGTGCATATAGGCATTTGGGTGTGCCAATAGGTACACCCTTTTATAATTATAAAGGCTATATATTAGGGTTAAGCTGAAAAACAAAAAGCGTGAACAGCCTCCACAGCGAACAACCTCCCTCTCCATCGAATAGCAGCCAGCCCAGCCGCCACAGCACCGTCCACGCTCCATCTTAGCCATTTAGGGTTCTTAACGAGTTTTAGACTTAGAGGTGAGCTCTTTCTATTTCTTTCAAGCGGGTGCTTTGAACTTGTTGTGAATCTAAGAATATCAATTTTATGAATGTGCTATTGGAATGATTTTGTGAATATTTGAATGCTATAATACTCAACTATATGCGGCCAAAAGCCAAAAATGAGATAGT
Source organism: Helianthus tuberosus (assembly GCA_030545235.1). NCBI lineage: Eukaryota > Viridiplantae > Streptophyta > Magnoliopsida > Asterales > Asteraceae > Helianthus > Helianthus tuberosus. The sequence continues at coordinate 75,048,765 of CM060448.1, read as the reverse complement.
CTGTTTGTTTCATGAACTATGAATTCTTCTGCTCATATGATTCAATCTATTAAAATCTTATACAATTTGAACTATGAATTCCTAAGTTGAATATGGTTACCAAACTATGAAATATGGTGGCTGATGTTTAAGGTTATTTATTTCTAACATGATATATTTATAAACCCATGTGATTTCAATCTTTGATACCTGAGTTTGCTTGGAAATCTAACACAAGTTTTAGTTTGAAATAGCTCACCAGATTGAAGATGGCTCCTGATGAACTCCTTATTCTTGATTGTGTGTTTTCTAATGATTATTATATCATATTAATATACTTGTTGACCCGACCTGACCCGACGTTTCTTGTGAGAAATCCGACTACCATAAAAAGTGAACCCATAGAAAAAAAATCATGGATCCGCCACTGGGTACATGTATACGCTATTTATACCCGTTTAATATTAACGGCCATTTCAGCATGGGGCTATTTATACCCGTGTATATATATTAACGGCCATTTCAGCATGGGGCGAATAGCCCAAGTGAGATGGATTATGCATTTAGGCCCACCAGGCCCAATTCAAGTTTTTTAAACCCTTGTCTAAAACCTTTTCCTTTTCATCCATCTTCAGGTTTTCTCTGCAAATTCTGCTTCAAAGTCAGCTCATCAATGGCGTCAATTCAACCTTCACCAAAGAAACGAAAGAACAACAACAACAAACAATCAACAGAAATCAACAAGAGCAATAAGAAGAAGAAGAAGAATCAGGATCTCGCTGACGTCAGAAAACTAGGTCAACAACTGCTTTCAAACCGATCTCACATCAACAACCTCCCGCTTCTACTCAATATCCTCAATCCGACGTCGTCTTCTCCACCTGAATTCATTCTTGAAGCTATTCTCTCTGTTCAGTCGTTCTTCACTCCACTCGTTGCTGAACTTCCGTCTTCCTCCGCTAAACCTACTGAAGATCCGGAATCGGTTTATCGAGTTTGGTTGCGGTCGAAGTTCGATGAGTTTGTTGAGTTTTTGATTCGGTTATCTGTTTCCACAACACTTGTTGAAGAAGCTCTCAGAGTAATTATGGCTTTTATTGTTTTTGTTATTTGCAGATTAGGTTTAGTTTTATAATTTGTGATATTTAACTGTTTTTTTTAATAATACGTGTTGTTGAATGATGTGGAAATGTAGGAAGTGGTGGTGGATACTTTGATGGATTGTGTGAAGGTTGGAAATGCAGGGAAATTTCATTCTTCTATATATCATAAGTTTATTCATACTATGGTGAGTTTGCTACTCTGTTTCTGTACTATTTATATAATCTGTTGTTTGCTTCCCATGCTGTTTTTTAGTTCATAGTGTCAACAGCGTATAGTGGATGCTAGTGACAAGCTACCTATACTCTACATAGAGATAGCGATTAAATAATGGGTGCTATTTTTTGTTTAGCGATGCACTAGAAGAAAGTTTAAGAAATATTTTTTATGTGTATTTTCTATGCAATTATAGCTGTCCAAATCCAAAAGCGGTCAAGTTCCGCTATATGATATATAGGTTATAGTGGTGGTATAGGGGTAATTTTTATATCATGCATAGTTTATATATTTATATATGTGTGTGTGTATATATATATGTTTGAAAAATATTAACATTAATAATAATATCAAAATTCATAGTAATATCGTGCAAAATATTAGTAGTAATATCAAAATCCAAAACATGAACTGAAGAAGTCCAGCGATTTAGAGATTTAGGGGCTGTTTGGCAAATTCTGAATGGTTAAGTGCTGAACCAGTAAGAGGTCTGAACCATCAAGTGTTGAACCAGTAAGAGGTCTGAACCTAAGAGCCAGTATAATGCTTAACTGTTCAGAGACAAATGTCTGACCAATTCAGATTAGAGGTCTTAACCATTCAGACTCAGTAGAATGCTTAACCATTCAGAGGCAAATGTCTGAACCATTCAGACATCTGCTCGCGAAACAAACAGTCTGAACCACTAAGTGCTGAACCAGTAAGAGGCCTGAACCATTAAGAGCCTCATTAAGAACTAAACAAACAACCCCTTAGGTTTACTTTTGTTGAATGATGAAATGATGAAGAATCAACGTCCAGAGAATCCAGCGAATGAAGACTTTTGGCCTCGATTTAGGTTTAATTTTGGGTTTGGGCCTTTACTTTTGGGTTTATTTCAAACAAAAAGTTGATTAATGTGGGTTTTACCTTACTTTTGGGCTGAAATATAAAAACCGCTAAAAGCAGTGCTATGACCGCTATACGGGTTCAAAATAGCGGTCTAATAGCGGGATTTAGCATCGCTAATAGCGGAATTGCTATAAGAGACCGCTATTTGGACCACTATGGGTTCGTATGTCCGCTAAGCGCTATAGCAGTGGCAGACTGGCAGTGCTATAGCACGCAATTGAATGCGTAGTATATGTTATTAAAATACTTTGTTTTTCATCTAAATACGCTACGTATATTAAATGGTAAACAAAAAAACACCTTAAATCCCGCTATTTTCCCGCCATAGAGTCGCTAACCATCAGATTGCGACATACTGCCACTTTGTTACGCTATTCACTATGGCGGGCTATGCTCGCTATTAACAAGTATGTTTTAGTCACAGTGAGACTTGTTTGATAGTTCAAAGTAAGTAGAAGATCCATTGCTTGAATAAGTTGGGGATTCTGTAATTTTCTAATCTTTAAAATAGTCTAGAACAGGTGTTGGAGTTTTTGTATAGGTGGTGCAAAGTTATTACAAGGTGCTATGCACTCTTTACTTTGATTAAAAGCTACCGAAAATCAATAGATAATATGCTACAGCTCATTAATATCTCTACTTTTTTTTTTTAAATTTGAATAAACAACATTTCATCAGTGATCAGTCCCTTCCTTAAGCTGATAACGATTCATCTTCCAGTTAAGAATTTTTTGATCTGGTAAATGATAAGTTAAAGTAAAGAACGTATAATAAAAGAATTGAAAAAAAGTATTTCATTTTGATAGGACGCTCTTATCCACAAACCTTATAATTATGAACTAGTTAAACGAGAAACTGAGCAAATTAACAAGATAACTACCAATGGTTCATAGCTTACTATAGCTAGAACAAAACATTAAAGGAAAGGATTTCATCATTCATGATAATTATTAGGCAAAATATAGTTGATACCTCTTTTCTTTGTTTTACTAGCATGGTGGATCCCTGGAGGGGATTTCATGTTGTAAACTTGCACGATTCTTTTTAAATAGTTTACCTCAGCTTACTTTCTTCATGCTTCTCTGTATGTGGATTTATTTATTATACGACATCTTTGATGGTTTACAGGTTTACTCCATCGAGGAGGCTGATACTTTGTTAGACTTGCTTGCATCAAAATATTTCAAGTACATCGATGTCTGGTAAAAAGATCTAATCATCACGAACAAAGTTGATTTTTTTGTTATAGTTGTTTATGTGAACATCTGTTTAAGTGATACTCAACTTCCTTTCTTTCTGACAGCTATTTTACTTACATAAGTTTGGAGAAGCTAATTCGAACACTTGGTACTACTCCTGTACATTCATTTTAATGGTTTTATTACAAAGTTCAACAATGTTTTCAGTTGATATATCTTTTTTCATCGCTGATTTCACTACGATCGGAGGATAATGACTTTTTTGTTCACCAGATGTCAGATCTACGAGTGCGGAGTCTGAAAAGGAAAGTCCGGCAAGCGCCAGGTTGGTATATGCTGTTTAGCTGTGCTTGTTAGTTTCATAGTTGTGAAAGTTTTTCTATTTCAGTTAGTGGTTTGACACATGAGCATGCATACCTTCTAGTTCTTTCTTTAAAAGCTTGTCATTCTGTCTCTTAAGTTAATTGTGAAAGTTTTCCTATATGGTTAAATGATCTAGCAATGCTGTTGCATGATATGAATCTAACAGCATGCTTTCGTAAGTGCAGCGGAGAGCTTTTAATACGCAATATACATCATGCACTATCTAAAATTCCTCCCCTTCAACAACTTGGTGAAAAATCTGAATTTGAAATGTGGAATGCATCTGGTGAGAACTCTTGGTTTACATATAAAGCTGACTCCGTTTATTTAACATCCAGCTCCATGTTTAATAATTCATAGATTACAGATGTTCTTATACTTTCTCTTCACGTTAGGTGTTTTCACTAAAGACCGTAAAACCGAGACAAAGAAGAAGAGTAAAGACAATAAAACCGAGATCAGTGATGTTAGTCCTTGGCTTTCTCTGATCTTTTATTTATTTTTTGTTCCTTGTGATGATTAAAATCCTGAGATTGTACAATTAAGTACATTATATGATTCCCCTTTCATTTAAATTATGGGTGAGCAGAAAAACCGATTAACCAAACCATAACCGAATAATCGAACCAGAATAACCCTAGTTAAAATATATAGTATTTTCTTCCATATTGCTCCATGGATACGTTGCTTTCTTTGTCAGGCGTTTTATGCAAATACATAACGCATCAGGTTTTTTTCTTGTAGGTTCCATCTTCAGCTATTATTTCGAAAAAGATGAAGTTGAAGTTTTCTAAAGCATGGATGGCATTCCTTACATTAGAACCACTTCCTATTGACGTGTACAAGGAGGTAACTTTGTCGTGATTCGGTTGTATTGTGCGTTGAATTTTACTATTCTATGGTAGGTGACTACATTTTTGTCTTTTCGTTCTTAGGTTCTTGTTACTCTTCATCAGGCGGTGATCCCTTATTTGTCTAACCCCAAATTGTTGAGGTGGGTTCCATTTGAAGACATATTCTTTAATTTTTTTGACACACATTACATTATATTATATACATGTCTTTTAACAAGAGTGGTTCACATGCAGTGATTTTTTGACAAAATCTTACGATATCGGAGGTGTTATAAGTGTAATGGCTCTTAGCAGCTTGTTCATTCTAATGACCGAACATGGTTTTGAGTATCCCAATTTCTACGTGAAGCTTTATGCACTCCTTCAACCCTCTATATTCATTGCAAAACACAGAGCCAAGTTCTTTCAGGTTACTCTTGCTTATTGTCTGTTATGTACCAATCGGTTGATAGATAATCCGTTGAGTGGATCAAACTCAAAAGAAATTAGCAAGAAGCAAGAGTAGCAATTTAGAGAGAATATTAGACTTTCATAATTTTCCTTCCTAATCAAAACATTAAACATACTTGCATATTTATAGGCTTACAAAGAAATATAGAACTACATCCTACTAATAATAACTAACAAATAATAAAAAGGAATATGCCAAATTATAAGGAATATTCATGGAATGTGGGAGAGTGGTGTGCATGGCAACATGTGCTAATTGTGCAATTAGAAAACATAGAACAAGGAAATGGGGGTGAACGTGGGTACACATCAATCCCGCGCGCTTCAAAACGTTCTTGTCCTCAAGAACGAAACGGGTTTGCCAAGGTGGTCGCCATTCGATTCTTTTGGTTGCATTTGGTGAGGTCTCAACGGGTCGCCACGGTGGGTGCCGCTCGCGTCTTCCGCTTGTCGTGATGAACAATGAGAATTTCATCTTTTTCGTAGCTGAAATCATAGTTGTCGTTTTTGATAGTGGGGCGAAACGTGTAAACGATTCGGTTTTGCGGGCTGATGAGTTGGTATTAGGCTTTGGTGGTCTCAACAGTAAGGAACTTGGGTTGGTGTGTATGGTGACAATTTTAGAAACAATTTTGGGTTGAAGTTCTAGTGTGATTGGGCTGTTAACAATGGTGGAGGTGGAGAAGGTTGTTGCCGGTGTGGTTGATGTGTAAATGGGATATCTTGCGGTGGAAACGGTTTGCCTTGGTGTTGATGCTGGTTTCGGGGTTGGGTTTTGAACAGCAATAGAAGACGTAGGGGTGGGATTTGGTGGTGGTGTGGCAGATACGGTTGATGGAGGTGGTTTGGCGACAATGGTTGATGGTGGTGGTTTGATGGTAGTTGTTGGTGATGGTGAGGCGGTAGCGGGTGACGGGGCGATTGGTAGCAATCGAGGTCGGTTCTTGAGAAAATCAATGATCTCAACAATCATTGACTCAATTCGAACCATCGACTCGTTCCATTGTTGAGCGTCCATAAGTGTGGATCAAGACCGCTCTGATACCAATTGTTATGTACCAATCGGTTGATAGATAATCCGTTGAGTGGATCAAACTCAAAAGAAATTAGCAAGAAGCAAGAGTAGCAATTTAGAGAGAATATTAGACTTTCATAATTTTCCTTCCTAATCAAAACATTAAACATACTTGCCTATTTATAGGCTTACAAAGAAATATAGAACTACATCCTACTAATAATAACTAACAAATAATAAAAAGGAATATGCCAAATTACAAGGAATATTCATGGAATGTGGGAGAGTGGTGTGCATGGCAACATGTGCTAATTGTGCAATTAGAAAACATAGAACAAGGAAATGAGGGTGAACGTGGGTACACATCATTGTCACGCTTAGGCCTGTAAACAAACCGAACGAACACGAACAACCTCTGTTCGTGTTTGTTTATTTAACTTTAACTGAATATGAACAAATAATCGAAGAATTTTTTTTTTGTTCATCTTCGTTCATTAAGAAAATGAACATGTTCGTGTTCGTATAAAACCTAAATGAACTGTTCATGTTCACGAACGTAAACAAACATAAATAAACAAACTTAAACGAACATTGTTTATAAAAACATCAAAAACACAAATGACCAAACATAAACGAACTCCAACAAACATAAGGTAGTTTTGTATAATCAGTGATTAATTACGACAAGTTCCATTGGAAAGCGTATTTTCATTACTAGAAAACCCAATTACTAATTAGTTATGTTCATATAAGTAGTTAGAAAGCCACTTTTATGTTTATATTTATATAAATATATAACTACTTATGTATTTGTTGAATTTAAATGAACATAAACGAACGTTTACGAACATAAATGAACGAACAAAATGTGGGTTCATGTTCGTTCGTTTAATTAAATGAACAATTCTTTTGTACATGTTCGTTCGTTTATTAAACAAACGAACTTCCCGCCGAACAAGTTCACAAACAGTTCATGAACGTTCGGTTTGTTTATAGGCCTAGTCACGCTATATGCTTCAAGGTTTTTTTTTTGCTTTGAATCTGGATTTCTATCTATATAAATGTCGCTATTTATTGGGCAAATTGTAATAGCTTTGTAATGCTAATAAACGTTCATTTTTTTGCAGCTTCTTGATTCATGCCTGAAATCACCACTTCTTCCGGCTTATCTGGCTGCTTCATTTTCTAAGAAACTAAGTAGGCTAGCGCTTACTGTACCTCCTTCAGGAAGTCTTGTCATTATTGCTCTAATTCATAATCTCTTGCGAAGGCATCCTTCAATCAACTGTTTAGTGCACCAGGTAATAAAATATGATCTGACCATTTTTGTAAATCTTTTTTTTAGATTACACATACTTCTACATAGTATGCTTGAATGATGACATGCATTATGATTTCGTTTATATCCCCTTAGACAATTAAACCCTTTGAGATGTGGGAACTGATTCGTGATTTTTTTTATTGTCATAGGGATTAGTACATGTTGATGTTATATTATCGCTAAAATTCGGTACCGCTACCGAAAACGCTTGGTACGGTACGATACCGGTATTTGAAGGTAAAAGTTGGTAAAATACTGGTAACGTACTGATCTGAAAGTACTGGTAACAAAAATGCCAAAAAGTGGGTACTGAATCGAATTATAATCGGACTTCGGTACGGTGCCGGTACCCGGTACCAAATGCTCATCCCTGGGTATCGGTACTATCAGTACCGGTACCAAGCTCATCCCTAGTTATATACTTGTATACATATATATTAGGTGCATTCAATACTAACAAATTTTGATCTCATACGCACTTGTATGTTGTGAATGTTCGATATAGTGGGAGAGAGGAGCGGTTATGTGGTTACATAAGGCCTCATCACATTGTTTCTTCAAAATTCTGTTTATTTTTTCAGGAGGAGAAAGATCAAACGGCCAAGAATGACATCAGCGCCAACCCAGGCATTGATCATTTTAAAAACGAAGAAACCGATCTTACGAAAACCAATGCCTTGAGTAAGTGCAAGTGCAGTTGAGCTTTTCTCGAAAATAATCAAACTTTGTTCTTCATGTTACACAACTTACAAGACTGTTCTGCATACTACTCGGTTTTTTTTCCTCAGTTTACTGAATATTAACTTTTGCAGGGAGTTCTTTGTGGGAAATTGATACCCTGCGCCACCACTACTGCCCCCCGGTGTCCAGGTGAAGTATACGTATTTATTTGCGACCAGTACGCTGTGTTTGTGCAAGTAGTCACACGCAATATTTATGTAGGTTTGTACTTTCACTGGAGAACGATTTAACGGTTAGATCCAAAACAACAGAAGTTGCTGTGAAAGATTTCAGTTCAGGTTCATATGCAACCATATTTAGAGATGAGGTAATATAAATATATATATTTTAGATTTGAAAACCATGATAAATTGATTTTAGGGTGGTGATTTCATATGGTATTGTGTGAATGCAGATGAGAAGGAGAGTTAAGCAGGTTCCATTGGCTTTCTACAAGGGCATACCAACTTCATTGTTTTCAGAGAGTGATTTTGGTGGTTGGACTTTCCAATCTGAAGAACAAAATCAATGAAGAAAATGTTACAAAATGATTCTTTTGAGGTAGAAGTTGATTGTTGTAAGAACAAGAGGGATGAGTTTTGCCGACTATTCAAAGCTGTTTTTTTTATTTACCAATTAATGTATCTTTTTTATTTATACTGTGTTGACATTCATGGGATAATACGTTAAGGATACAAACATCAATTTATTATGGGGAGAAACATGTTTGTGGGTTTTACCTTAGAATTACTCTATTAACACATGAAAAGTACATATGTTTCATTGTTAATTAAACCTGTTTCAAAAGTTAGAAAATTAGAAAAGTGACAATATGAGTTAATAATTACTATTTTTGTTTAAAAGAAGAGGTTAATGACAATATTTTAGAATTATATTATATCTGTTCGTTGTTCTATATATTATGTGTATTTCATGTGTAAGATGTGAAGTATGTGTGTGTGTTGATTTTAGTATGTATGTTTTTTTTTATGTAAAATGTGTATTTTCCAACTTTTAAAATTCGAAATTTTTAGAGGAGGATATATGGATTTAGTAGAAACTGTTGTTACTCTCTAGGTTGGCGTTTTATTAAAATTCATGTTGCCTTAGACCATGCGTACTGGGGCGTTGTTTTTAAAAAATTTTCATTTAAAACGCCTTATAACGCCCCGCCGACCACTACGGTAGGCGTTATAGGGTGTTATTTTTGGATAAATTTGTTGTTCGCGTTTTCATTAAAACGCCGAATTTGCAATGTGGTCTCAGACATCCATGCCACTTTTGTTGACAATTACTTTTTCCACCAATGACTTTTGAGTACCCACATGCCACTTCACTTTTCAACCTGACATCCTTTTAATTTTTTTTTTTTTTGCATTAAAAATAATATGGGCGTTATTGGAATAATGCCCCACTACACCACTTTATGCTATAATGCCCAACGCTGACTAGGATGCCACGTGTCGGATAATGCCCCATGGTGGGGGCATTATAACATCTTACCACTACACATGGTCTTAACCCATGCTCGAAAGGATGATAGCTTTGATACCATTTGTCAAATTATTTGCGGCTTAATTTTGTTCCCAGTTCGTTTATAATAAACAAACTGTATTTCAATCATATTTTACTTCTAAACCTCCTACTATTTGTTACCAAACAAGTAGACAAGTCTACCACTCATCACAAGTAGTTGTTTATAAAGTTTTATACTTCATTTATCAAAACTATTGTTAGATTAATCTATGCTATAAATTATATTATATTATATTAACCCCTCTATTAATTATCAACTTTGAAGCCTCCTCTTAATTTACTGTTCAATTTTTCTTGCATTCTATTGGTTTATCACTACACTATTTTAATAATTCTTGGTTTTCATTGGTTAACACTCCACCACATCTCTCTACGTGTGTGCTAAAAAGTAGTCAATTAAAGATTGTATGTTTTTGAATGAGAGATAGTATATGGGTTTGGTGTATTCTTCATATATAATAATAATAATAATAATAATAATAATAATAATAATAATAATAATAATAATAATAACTAATTCAAATGTGTATGCTCTATTTGTGTATATGCATGATCTAAAAAAATAATAATTAAATTTAAATGAGAAGTGTGTGAAGGGATTAGGTCTTTATTCGAGGCAAATATAAAAATTATAAAGTGTTTAATATAACTAAATTGCTAGATTATTCAATGAATTCTTTGGAGAATTGCTTAAATGATGTATAGTATGCATTTTATTTGCTCGAACATTGCAACCTACAAGTAATTTAAACATATTTATTATGGTAATAAAATCTTATAAAATTATTTTTTTGCTTTCTCTTTTTGGCATGGTTAATATAACGTGTGACAGTATTTGTAATCGTGTTGACTTAGTTACCCTTTTCTACGATAGTGTTTCACGTCTCGCTCTCAATTTGAGAAGTTAACATTCCGTAATGTGTGTACGTAGTTCAATGTTTGTACGTCTGTTTTTGTTCGGCTTAACAGTCTTGCCGCAACGCGCGGGTCCTAAAAACTCGTTATACATATAAATTTGAAGTGATCATGAATAGTGATTAAAATATTAAAATATTTATTTTAAGTTTTGATCTAAAAAATTTATAATATGTTATTATCATTTAGTTTAATATTTTTAATAAACTGAGTACGTTAACATTTTTAAAATCTAACTTTGCAGTATGTTTATTTTTTATCCAACACTGCGATATAAATGAATACCGTGCCGCTATCGTACCAAATCGAAAAAAAAGCTGACCTTGAATACTAATTTATTTTTTGGTATTCAAAACAATGTATTTTTTGTATCGTACACTATATGAGTGACGGTAATAATATTAAAAAGAAAACTTTTTTTTTTGTTTCCTAAACTATACGAGTATCGATCCGTGACAAACCGAACCGATTTCGACCGAACAACATCAGTACCGATACCGGTAGTATAGGAACGGTATTCGTTTTTATGGTTTTCGATTGATGTAAAACACATGTTGATTTCCTTTTGGGCATATCACGACTTTATTTTTTTAGTTTTCTCTTTCAGTCGCTATATATAGCGAGTGTCGGTATCATAACAAACACAACCGATACCTACTGAGTTCCCACCGCATAGCGCGAGGGAAAACCTCTAGTTAATAACTACATTAGACAATATAAATTTCTATATTTTCTAATTATATGATCAATGATGCTTTGACCGGTCATAAAGTATCAAAACATTACTTAAAACCTAAATATTAAGTATATCAAACACTTTTTTTTTTTTTTTTTTTTAACAAAGTTCAAAATTAAAGTTGGAAGTGAGCTTATCGATTCATTATGTGTGGGGCAAGTTTGCATACCGCCATGAAGTCCAGCTGATCATACATACATTTAAACATAAAACATAATTTCTCACACACGTTACCTAATACATGTCGAATTTGACCGTTTATTTTATTTGATCTTACCTAAATACATGTTGACCCAAAACCTAGGCCTCCACTTCCACTTCCACCTGCAACACTCTCTCTCTCTACAACTCAACAATGGCAATCTGCCACCACCACCACCACCCCACATTCCACACCCACCACGCCTTCCCACCCACCACCACCACCACCCCCCACCCCCACCTCCGTCTACCCTCATCTTTCCGCTGCAACCTCTCCGTCACTTCACCCCCAAAACTTGAACCCGAACCCGTTTACACCTCCGTCAAATCCTTCGCCCCAGCCACCGTAGCCAACCTGGGTCCCGGCTTCGACTTTCTAGGCTGCGCCGTTGACGGAATCGGAGACTTCGTCACCCTCAAAATCGACCCACAAACCCCACCTGGAGAACTCTCAATATCCGACATCACCGGAACAGGTAACTCCGCTAAAAAATTAAGCAAAAACCCTAACTGGAATTGTGCCGGAATAGCCGCCATTTCTGTTATGAAGATGCTCAATATTAGATCTGTGGGTCTCTCTTTAGAACTAGAAAAAGGGTTACCGTTAGGTAGTGGTTTAGGGTCTAGCGCCGCCAGTGCAGCCGCTGCAGCCGTAGCTGTTAATGAATTGTTTGGTGGGAAGTTGCCGGAATCGGAGTTGGTACTCGCCGGACTTGAATCCGAGGCGAAGGTGTCCGGTTATCATGCGGATAATATTGCTCCGGCTATAATGGGTGGGTTCGTGTTAGTAAGGAGCTATGATCCGTTGGAGTTGATTTCTTTAAGGTTTCCAAATGATAAGAATTTGTGTTTCGTGTTGGTGAATCCCGAATTCGAAGCACCCACGAAGAAGATGCGGGCGGCGTTGCCAACGGAGATATCGATGTCGCAACATATATGGAATAGTAGTCAGGCGGGTGCGTTGGTGGCGGCTGTGTTGCAGGGGGATTTGGTTGGGTTGGGAAAGGCGTTGTCGAACGATAAGATTGTGGAGCCGAAGCGGGCGCCTTTGATCCCGGGGATGGAGGAGGTGAAGAGGGCTGCGTTGGAGGCTGGGGCGTTTGGGTGTACGATTAGTGGGGCGGGGCCCACGGCAGTGGCGATTGTGGATGATGAGGAGAAGGGGAGGGTGATTGGGGAGAAGATGGTGGAGGCGTTTATGGTCGGTGGGAATTTGAAAGCTCAGGCTATGGTTAAGAAGTTGGATAGAGTTGGTGCTAGGCTTGTTAGCAGCAGTTCAAGATGATTATGAATATGATTGTGTTTGGATCTTGAAGATGTTTGTGATGGTGGGGTAAGTTTTTTTTTTTTTTTAAGGTTTTTTGTTTTTGAATAGAATAAGTGTGACCATTGTTATGAATTTTGGTCTGTTAATTTGGTAAGACTATGATGCATTGATGTACTATTTGATTTCTTGGATGATTGTGATGATGGGGTAAGGTTTTTAATCACTTTCTTGAAATAAAAATGTCATCTTTGCATTTGTCTTTACTTATTATGATTGTTTCTTTTTCAAAACAAAAAGATAAAAATGTTGATTAATTGGAAATGATCCAGAAAGGGTACAACTTCAATTAGTATTAGTAATGACCTAGAAAGGGAAATTTAAGTTTATTAGGGACTTTCCTATTTGTGATGACTGATGACAGTGTAATCACGATTTGGGTCTTAAACCGTGAGTTTTTCGTGTTTGGGCTATCATGCGGTGTTCTGATTCGATATGCTCTTATAGCGAAAAGTGTAACTATTTTAAAGTGTCACATTGTTACATTTTGAAAAAATGCAATCAAATGGCGAGTTAGGTAAAAGTTTCCAGTCAAAACGGCGTTCTACTTGTTTTTCACTAGATTTTTCGGGTTGAAATCAAGATGTCAGCACTGCCCTCCTACTGCATCAATAGAATGGAGAGAGTGCTGCTTTTAGGATTAAGCAGCTGATGTTGTTAACAATGTGCCTATTGTAGTCATAAACCACATATGCTATTCTTTACAACCGAGTGTAAGTGGGTTCAAACGGGTCAATGAGTTTAGAGTTGAAATGGGTTAGTTGTGTATGCAAGATAAGATCTTCAGATTAAAAATGAAACCCTGCAGTTTAGTTACTATGATTTAAACGGGTCGGATTGCATTCGTCTGGAATTAAAAATTTCATTTTAATCCAAACGGGTCGGGTTTTAAATTTAGTGTTCGGGTCATACTGCATGAACCCAACATAGTGCGATCGACAATGTTGGTAGACTTTTGACCCGTTTCAACTTCGGGTCATACTGCATGAACCCAACATAGTGCGATCGACAATGTTGGTAGACTTTTGACCCGTTTCAACTTTCATGTGTGCTTTGATTCATCTTTCTTTGCCTCGTGTCTTTTCTACTAAAAAGACGATCTTTGTTTGATAGAGATTGTTTTGTATAAACTACACATGAACATGAGATATCCAAACAGTGTCCTGGTAGCATAAATAAGATAGCGCACACAGGAAGCCAAGCACCTAAAAATGAAGCGGGTCAGATTAACAAAACTGTTCCACCAGGTTAATATGATTGTATCCTGCTTTAATACTAATATTGTTACCTGGTTCGATGGTTAAGTTGTTTGTTGATTATACGCAGGACGCCCGTTCGACCCGCTACTCGTCCATTTTTAATGCACTTTTGATTCTTTGCAGTGCTACGTGTCCGCAGCTAAATCCTTTACTTTGCCGCGCGTCATTTCTTTCTTGCTTCAGACACTTCCTTTTGGTTATTTTCTTTGTACAATCCTTTGGTTTTGGCGATTCTGTTGCTTTCGACATCTGCCCGTTCTCTTGCGTACCACAGAAACAATGGCCTGGTAATCTATTTGTGATCATTGGATTGGATGATTTGTGATATATGTTTTCATAACGGTTATGAAGTTTTTAAGAAGTTTACAATGTTACTAAAAAGTATTCGCTTTACTTTCGAGGTTCTGTTCTCAAAATTCATTAGGGAGTATGTTGCTATCTACAGATTACCACCTTACACTATCTTTCTCAAAATTAACCCCTTTATACTAAATAAAAAATCTGTAAAACAATCTGTTTCTGTTTCTATCCAACAGAGAAGAAGCCCCACGCCCATCTCACTAGAAGCATATTTCGGTAGCCTTGATGCACATTTTTGGCCAGAATACACAGAACACGTCAAAATACAGACTTAGATTAATCTTTCTTTTGCTTGCTAAAACTAAACTAGTACTTTTACCAGCCGCGCATTGCGGCGGCGTACTCGATTTGTTTTTGAAGACATGTTTCGTCGAAACGTGTGTCAATTGGAATTTATATGGTCGAATGAACACGTCTTATATTTTACCCCGAACATAATCAAAACGTACATTTCCGAACAAATAATTTACATTGAGACGTAAAACCTACCTGCCGCGTACTGCGGCCGGTCAAAACACAAATTAACTCGAATTAACACCGTCAAATCAAAATATATTATATATGACCTAACAAAATGTAATGTGTTATATATGACCTAACGCATACATAGGAAACATACATAGAAATAAGAAAACATTATAGCAAACACGCTATGTGCACAGTAACACAACCCATGGCATAATCCAATGTGATCCAGATTTCAACAAACACCATTATTTTCTTTAGTGAAACGGTATATAAAGAAATAAGTAGTTGTGATTTGGGAGCGGTGGATGGAAGAATATGATTGCAAACCGCCCTTATCAACCAATGAAGACCACCCATGTCCCCAAACACTTCCCTATTATTCAATGGGTTCATGGTGGAAAACAGATGTTGTATCAGTCTGCATGGTTGATTTATCAACAGAAGTTATAACATAATCCTATTCTGCAAGAGCATATAACTGCAGTTGGTACTAGTAATGACCCATAAGGGGAAACTTAAGTTATTTAGGGACTTCCCCGGCAACCACTGAGGACAGCATATTCGTGGTTTGATCCCCAAGCCGTGAGATTTTCATGTTTGGGCTTTCGTGCTAAGTTCTGATTGGATCATCTGCTCTTACAGTGAAAAGTGTAACCATTTTAACGTGTCACATTGTTGCATTTTGAAAAAATGTAGTCAAAATGGCCAGTTAGGTAAAGTTTTCAGTCAAAACGGCGATTTACATGATTTTAACTAGATTTTTTGGGTTGAAATCGGTAGTCAAAACAGCATCACCAGAATGGAGACGGATGCTGTTTTTTAGATTAAGGACTTGATGTTACCATTTGCCTACTGTTTTCTAAGATTAAGGACATGATGTTTTTAAGATGGATTCAAATGGGTCAATGAGTTTAAAGTTGTCCTTGGCTAATTTTGTATGTATATCTTTAGATAATAATGAAAATCTGCAGTTAGTTACAGGTATTTAAATGGGTTGGATTGCAATTGACTGCGAATAAATATTTCAGTTTTAATCCAAACGGGTTGGATTCTATATTTACTGATCGCGTGTCAGACTCCATATAATCCCGACAGAGTGTAATTGACAATGTTGTCTGCAGTTAGTTACAGGTATTTAAATGGGTTGGATTGCAATTGACTGCGAATAAATATTTCAGTTTTAATCCAAACGGGTTGGATTCTATATTTACTGATCGCGTGTCAGACTCCATATAATCCCGACAGAGTGTAATTGACAATGTTGGTAGAATTTTGATCCGTTTTCACTTTTCTGGTAGCATAAATAAGATTTCGCACACATGAAGCCAAGCGCCTCAGAATGAAGAATGAAGCGGGTCAGATAAAAAAACTAAACAAAATGATCCAACTGCTCATCTAGGCCAACCCGCTAGATCGTTTTTCAACATAAATTTAGCTTAAATTGTGCTACAAGGTACAATTTGATAAACTGAAACCAAAGAATGGCTATAGAATTACAGTTTCTTCTATATGATCATATACAAGTTACAACAAACCATACACTGCTAATGTATTCTCACAGACCCAATTTCAGAAGGCAAAAAATCTTCTACAGTTGATCTCGACAAGATTTTTCAATCTCGTTTACAAATTCATGACTGCATGAAAATAATTGATCACTTGACGCCTTACAGATGATCGATGGCCTAAATTGTGAATTTGGATAGAAGGAATCCTGACACGCCTGGGTGACTACCGATTTTGTTTTTTGAAAAAGCAAAACGCAAACAAGTCACATGTGATCTAGTCAACATGGTTAACCAAGTTTAAGTTTAAGGGGGCTGAAATGGCCTTTGACCTTAACAAACTGGAGTCAACTGCAGACCAACTATAGTGCATAGATGAGCTTTCAACAATTATGCAAGTGGTAGAATCTTTGTCCTGAACAAGATTGGGTGAGGTTGCCTATGAGTTCTATGTAGAGGTGGCAAGAGGAATGGGTCACACAAGTTTTGGTATAGGGTCATGGAGCTGAATTAAAATGTAGTTTTTTACTGAAATAGTGCTAATATAAAAAATGAAATCAAAACTAACGCCAGTTCCCAAATTATTTCACAAATACTGCCATTGCCAATAAAAATGGCGATTTTTTTAGAAGGTAGTAGGCTGTGCAGGCCAATGATCTCTAGATCAAGTGGTGGAGGGCTTGCATTTCTCTTGAGAGATGCAGGTTCGACTCCCACTTGGTGCAGAGTGAGGCACTGGTGGGCAATGATAGGAGACCCAGGGAAACCTGGGTTGGATCCTTGAGCCAAACGGGTTTTACCGGTAATTTCACCGTCGTGCCTACGGGCGGGTGGATTATCGGGTTTTCCCCGGAATTGGTGGTGGACTCGGGTTACTCTCGGAGTACTCCGTTTGTCCAGTGGGTGCCCCGAGAGTGCTCGGGATTGAATTTGTTGGCCGTTCAAAAAAAAAAAGTAGGCTGTGCAGATTTATCAGGTCTGTGCAGGCTTTTTGCAGGGGAATTCCCAGACCAATCATTGCCCAGGAAGCTTACAGGCATTACCAATCATTGGCCTGTACCTTATCAGCCATTTGAAATGGCGAAAGGCTTTAGTCTGACCATTCAGCCATTAGAAATGGCGAAAAACTGCAGAAATTGCCATTTTTATTGGCGAAAATCTGCCAAACCTGCAGACAAGCCATTCTTAATGGCAAAATTGTGACCAATTTGCAGAAAATGCCATTTTAAATGGCGAAAAAGTCTTAAATTGCAGAAAATGCCATTTGAAATGGCGAAATATTTAAACAATTGGAGTATTGCCATCAATACCAACCAGAATGTGGTTCGTGTTATAAGGAAATTAAAGTTTTCGCCATTATAATAAACTTCTGTTTGGTATATCCATCATACTTGAGTGGATCAAGAGCGTTCATGGAAGATACCATTGAATCGTCGCTGCAATCAGTTACAGAAAATGGATGTCGACATGTATTCATCAATCTTTTCTAACTTGGCTTTCTATTGTGGATATTTTTATTGGGAATATTTCGCATATGTGTACATGGCGAGACCTTTGCATCTTTTACTTCCCCTGTTATTAGACTTTTTGTCTAGGATGTGCACTTTTCAATGGGTCTTGTTCCTTAAGGTAGGCACAAGGAGGGCCCTTTGCACCTTGTGACTTTGACCACTTTAATTAGTTACAACACTAGACTCTCCTTGGGGTTTCGACAAGATGCGATATTCTTATAAGTTATAAAGACCGATTAGAATAAAGTCCCGTATGCGATGTGCTCATATTCTATTTTTTGCTCTAGGGATGCTCCCCTATAACAATCCCCCGGGCCAAAAAACTCCAACGCACACACAAAAGCACTTAAGACCATCTGGTACCATGTTATCTTCACAACTTACAAAAGCATCTACACTAGAACTATTAACAGAGCTTCATAATTCATATAATAATTATATTATGCACGCTATCTCCGTCACCAAAATAATGACAATCTCTCTCAAAGGCATCAAAAATCTCATGTAGCGAGTCTCTAGTTTTTTATACTATTGCACAAAGTAGGCTTAAGACAACCAACTCCATACATAAGTGTATTGTTAGGAATAGTAAGTTCTCATAGCCAACTTAATTAGTTGTAGCACAATGGGAATGGATGTGTGCTACAACTCTGGTGTTAAGAGTTCATAAGTTAAAGATCACACTCGACCCTAGTATGATGCATATAAGCATATGCAGATATGGTGCTTCCAAAATATGTGTTAATCTATGCAAAGGATCGACCCTTTCCATTATTTATCAAACACTAAACATTAAAATGGCATGGCTGAAGGCCCTTTCATGGGTTATATAATTCGAAAAATATTTTCACAAATAGAACATTGGTAAAAGTATCCAAAATTTGTGAGGATATAGTTTGTCCCGGCTCTAGTGTTTGTTATGCCACATTCTGAGAATTGAACATGCATTGGAATGTTAATGTAACTCGAAAATCAAGGGAGACGTATTCTTATTTTGATCTCGAAATACTTCTTGTGGCCTTGGGTTTCATAACCAGTGGTTTTGTAGGATAAAACATCCGAACTGGTGATATATTCGCAGCTTGTCTGATGGTATTTTGTAGTTATAGCTCATGTCCCACTTATATTGCAAAACCGATATGGGTGGTTTGTCATTAAACAAGAGGACAGAATCGGTTTTCGGTAAGAGTTTATAAATTGACTTTAGTTTGGATTTTGATGCAGACACAGCTAATGATGGAGTACATATCAACCCTTAAAGAAAAGGTATGCTTCTACTAGTTCGATTTTTCTATATAATACTCTTGAGGTCCGTTGCACAATTTTGTATACATGAGTGTGTTGGACCCCTGGATAAGTGATCCCTCCCAACTCCCAAAATATATGTCTAGGAAAGTATGCTTCTACTAGTTCGATTTTTCTGTATAATACTCTTGAGGTCCGTTGCACAATTTTGTATACATGAGTGTGTTGGACCCCTGGATAAGTGATCCGTCCCAACTCCCAAAATATATGTCTAGAAAAGTATGCTTCTACTAGTTCGATTTTTCTATATAATACTCTTGAGGTCCGTTGCACAATTTTGTATACATGAGTGTGTTGGACCCCTGGATAAGTGATCCCTCCCAACTCCCAAAATATATGTCTAGGAAAGTATGCTTCTACTAGTTCGATTTTTCTGTATAATACTCTTGAGGTCCGTTGCACAATTTTGTATACATGAGTGTGTTGGACCCCTGGATAAGTGATCCGTCCCAACTCCCAAAATATATGTCTAGAAAAGTATGCTTCTACTAGTTCGATTTTTCTATATAATACTCTTGAGGTCCGTTGCACAATTTTGTATACATGAGTGTGTTGGACCCCTGGATAAGTGATCCGTCCCAACTCCCAAAATATATGTCTAGAAAAAAAAAACATGTAGCTTTTGAAATGCATGGAACAAAAACCCCAAATTACAATGACCCAAACCCTCTACTTATACTACAATAACGTGCTAACCAAGACAACTTATTAGACTCCAACTGGACTTCTAACTCCTCATAACTACAATAACTTTCTAACCAAGACAATTCATTAGACTCCAACTAGACTCGAACTCCGCATAACAACTCTTAATCCACATCAACATAAACAATGTAACAAACTTCTGTTTTTCGGTCCTTTTCAGCAGCTTAGCAGCTTTTTGTTGGGGATATATCACACAAACAACAAGAACAAACACACACAACAGCTCGCTCACTCACACACTCTAAATCACAAGAACAAGAACACAGGATTTATAGTAGTTCGATCAAGCTTGATCTACATCCACTCTCCACAACTATTTCTTTCTTTGTATTAGGTGCTCAAAAGTACAGTACATGAATGAGAAGTATTTATAGGAGGTACAATTAGAGTTGTTGACTTTAAGCTACAGTAACAAATAAACCTCAGCGAGCTGGTCCAAAACTTCACAACCCACATCTGGGTTATTAGTTGCCACAACCCAGACGAGTTATCTGGGCATCTAGGTTATCAGTTGCAGCTAAGGCATAACCCAGACGAGTTATCTGGTCATCTGGGTTATCTGTTGCTTTGACACTTTCTAGTCAAATCCTCCACAACCCAACAATCTCCCACTTGGAGGCTTTGACAACTTCAAACTGCACTCCATGCAACTTCATATTCATAAGTACCTCTGTAACTGTCACACCCCAACCGATGGCGGAATCATCGGGGCGCGGCACTAGGCGAATCAGATTGCTCAGGAGAATCCATAACAACTATTAGCGACAATATTTAATGCGTTCATTATCCCATACTAATAAACAAATACAGTCACATAAGTTATCACAGATTTTGTGTTCTCTCGAACAATACAAATCCGACAACCTAGATTTTTGTTAAGTTTCTAGACTTCCTAGCTTGATTTGATGTAGTCTGCGTCTAAACCTGCAACATACGTTAAAATAAAGTCAATACAAAAGTATTGGCGAGTATACATGTTTGATATGTAATAGCATAATAGATTAAAAGTGTTGCGAATTCCTACATACATAAACGGGATACACGACATATATACTCACAAAACCGATACTACCAGCTAAGTCCTCGATGCTCGAATACGCGATGGCAAACTAGACCCCATCGGGCGCAATAGTACTATACTAGTCATGGTGAGACGTCGCGAGTATAAGTCCTAGCACATATGTAACTAGCATCACGTATAAATATGCACGTAAGTCATTCGCAAGTGATAAATAGTTTAAGCATTTGATGTGATTCGATTTGATAGCAACGTATGTTACACCCAAAAGTGCAAAAGCAAAAAGGGTTCAAGTATACTCACAGTGCGTATTCAGGGAGAACGCAACTTGATTGGATCGGTTGAGGGCGCGCCTGATTTAGCCTAAACATTGAATGGTCTCATAAGCGATGGCGTGCAAAACGGAGATAGTATCGTAATGACAGGTATCCGGTTGGATGAAACCCATCGGTCGGTTGACATATGTTTGGTCGGATGATAGGTATCCGGTCGGATGACACCCATCCGGTCGGTCGACACATGTTTGGTCGGATGACATATCTCCGGTCGGATGACATATGTTTGGTCGGATGACATATCTCCGGTCGGATGACATATGTTTGGTCGGATGACATATATCCGGTCGGATGACACCCATCCGGTCGGTTGACAGATGTTGTTCGGATGACATATATCCGGTCGGATGACCTTACCTGGTCGGATGACATGATCCGGTCGGATGGTCTGTTTGGTGGTTAGTTCGTTCCAACGTCCTGGTTAACTATAACTGATGGTTTTTGGAAAGAATACGAGTGGTTTAACTGGGACGGTGTGACACCGTGTTAAACAAATGAAATTCCATCAGTCCTGACCCGTTCTAACGGCCGGGAACCACCCCGTTCCATCAGATCTGGCCGTTCTTAACGGTTTCTCCAGGTTTAATCCGAAATCACGAAATACATTGAGTAGATACATAGATTTTAGGTGAGATTGTTGTAAAACATGTGGAAATCTCTCAGATCTGAGTTGTTTATGGTGAAATGAGGTCACGTTTTAAAGTTCATATGAACTCTTGATGACATCATCTTTAAACTCCTCAAATCAGTAGATTTCATGATTAAAAGTTGAGTTTTAAAAGATAGAAAGGTGTAGATTTGCGTGTAGATCATAGAAGTACAAGATTTAGGTTGAGATCTTACCGGAATCGCGAGTAATCGAGGAAAAAGGGTCCAAGAGCGTGCTGGTTGAGTGGGAGTTGTCACATCTCTGTTCAAGTGAAGTGACAGGCTATTTATAGGCAAGAGAGAAGAGTGGAGGTGATTTGGTGATCCGGGTCGGATGGCCTATCCTCTTGGATCTTTGGCGCGACGAGCTTCATTGTTTCGAGCGTTGCGATAGTTTTGGTTACACATTTCCTATATTTAATTATTATCATTTTCATTATATATATAATTAATCGCAAGGGGCCGTATGTACGTATACATATTTCAAAGTTGTGATACAATAACCGGGTCTCGTTTCGAATATGCGTTACTTTGCGACGCTTCACGGTTATTGAGGAGGGTAGAATAGGTCCTCCCTCAATGTCATCGTGAACGTTAATGTGTGTTTTGAGTTATGAGTTGCACTGCGACACATCACGGCTATCAAGGAGGGTAGAATTGGTCCTCACTCGACATCTTTGTGGTGGTCAGCAAGTGCAATGTGATGTGATAGCGATAAAGTATGCGTAATATGCGAAAATACTGCGATTTAGCGATTTATGCGATATAATTACATTATGATCCGAATCTCTGGTGCTAGGCGTAATGAGTGTAGCGAGTAGTAACAATGCACGAAAGTGCAGGTTGTTACAGTCTCCCCTACTTTAGGAAATTTCGTCCTGAAATTAATCCAACATGTAGACTTGTGAGAGTTGTCCCGTATAAGTAGCGTTACAGCGAGTTGAGCGACTGCGAGTTGACAAGTGTGATTGTCTCGAGTAAGACGGAGAGATCGACCGCGATAGCGAAAAGGCGACGTAATGACAAAAGTAGTATCCCACGAATTGGCGTTCCCAAAAGCGTATCGAGGAGCTTGTTGAGTTGATGCGAATGAAGTTTAAGGAAGGATCTTGAAAATTTTCCTATAACGTAGGGTCAAGCTGAATATGTTAACCAACATTGCAGGAGGATTTAAGTTTAAATTTTTAAAAGAACTTGGAAGGAAAACACAGTTTAAGATGACTTCCTTGTGACATGGTTTCAAGCTGAACGCGATGTTGAACCAACGTCTCAAGAAGGTCTTGTTTTAATATTGCAAAAGGTTTTAGGGAAAAAATTGGACTCATGAAAGCTTCCCTTGGGCATGGAGTTAAGCTGAGTCGATGTTGCCTCCACGTTGTGAGGAAATTTCACTTGTCTAATGGTTTTAATCAAAAATTTTACAAAATAGGTTTTACAAAAAGGTAGTTGACACCGAGCCCCACTTGGCACTTTCCCACGAAAGTTCGTTAATATGGTTAAAACACTTGTATATAGGAAGTACCAGCGGTGTATCCACCATGTTTTGCTCATATTACTTCCGTTTCGTGAGGCGGTGTCAGGTGTGCCGATAGGACACAGATAGAATTGCGTTCCCTTGGTCCAAGCGATAGGAGGTCGGACCAAGTCGAAGATAGAATCAAATAGGTTAAACAGGCGAGTTGAATTGCGAACGTAGCTATAACAGCGTGCGCGAGTAGCCTGGTGACACAAAACATTGATGTGTCGTGTCTGGATAGGCGTTGAGCGATAAGCGATAGGCGAATAGCGCGATTGGATTCCACATTAAACCCACATGGCACGTTTCCACGAGAGTTTGCTAACATGGCGAAACACCACGTTCGACCAGGTTAGTTTTGTCCCGTGAAGCGATGTCATGCATACTAATACCACACAGACTGCGATGTATACCAAGAGATGAGCGACGAGCGATAAGCGGTACGCGACAAGCGAATAAGCGATAGACGATACACGATAAGCGATACGTGATAAGCGAGTAATGCGATTCGATTCAATTGATTAACACTACAGAGTTTAACTAACATTAGACCCCACATGGCCTTTTTCCATGAAAGCCGGTTGATATGACTAAAACACCTTGCTTTAACCATACGAGCTTCATCTCGTGAAGCGAGGTCATGTGTGCTAACTTAACACAAATATCACAGATGACGGTAGGCGATAGCGATGGTGATAGCGATAGAGTGACACACAGCAAGCGATAGCGATCCACATAATAAGTGATAGAGATTGCGAGATACGCAAAATAAACAATGGCGATTGCGAGGTAGATTTAAGCGATGATGCGATAGATTCCAACAAAACTGCGATTGAGTTGTGATGTGGACTTACGACCAGTCTTGCGTCGCTGCAATTGCCCTGCGGGGGTAGACTTACCAAAGTCCATCGATGAGGCGATTGCATTGCGTTGGCAGACTTACGAAAAGTCTCGCTGTGATGCGGTTCGGTTGTTACGCCTTGCGATTGAGTGTAGTGTGTTGAAAATAACCACAATAGTATAATAGGTCTAATAACGTTCAACTTCACGTGGCACTTTCTTCACGAAACTTCGGTAGCATGGCAAAGCACACCTTGCCTGACCCCTACTACTTACATCCCGTGATTTGGTGTCACACTTTGTCGAGACGCTTATGGCACCTTAGAATTCACAACGATCTCCGTGCACTGACCAAAATAATCCTGTGTGCACCCGTGATTAGTTGTTCCTTACACGTTTATCGTACCTTATTCTAAGAGTGCAGTGAGGGTAAAACACATTATCTCGTGATATAGTATATAGTATGTGCGAATCTAGTCTAAGTGTGAAACGCAAGAGAGAATGCGAATCAATGTTGCGCATAGCGACAACATCAATTAGTAGGGACAGTTTTGCACATGAAATTAGGTCGAAAATTTGTTTCATTACAACGCTATCCTACGTCTTTCTGATGTCGAAAACTTTGCTGGAGCTGCGGTTGTTGTACTCAAGTTCTTGATCCGGTGTGGCAGTTGCGAGTGAAGTGACCGTAACGGTTGCAGTTATTGCAATAGCGACAATCAGCTCCGTCCTGATGATGGTAGGTACATGAGTAACACTGGGGATGAGCTCCAGTGTAAGCTCATTTTGGAAACACCGGAACTGCTTGAAGAGGCTTCGGTTGCGGCAGTTCAGTTGTTGATGAGTTCGGGCTTGAAATCTTTCATTTGCGGTTGGGTTTGTCGGTGTCTTGCAATGAGGTGTTGTCGTTGGATGATTCGTCCGAGGACTCACTTGCAGAATCTTCGGCCGAGTCGTCGGAAGAACCGTCAGCAGCTTCATCAGAAGAATCGTCGACAGATTCGTCAGAAGAATCATCGGCAGATTCGTCAGAAGAATCGTCGGCAGATTCATCAGAAGAATTAATAACGATTGCTTGATAAGTTTGCTTGACAGGATTCTTGGAGAAAAACCCTTCCATGAGTTGTTTGTTGTTGATTTATGCGGCTAAGCGGTAGGCTTCTTCGACGGTAGTAGGTCTTGCAGCTTTGACAAAATCGCCCACACATTCAGGCAAGCCACGAATGTATTTCGCGATGGCTTTTTCTGGAGTGTTGACTTGACTGGGGCAGATTAAGCTAAGCTGTTTGAACCTTGCGGTGTATCCAGTATTGTCACCTTTGACTTGTTTGATTTCCCAAAATTCGTCTTCCAACTTCTGGACTTCGTGTGGAGGGCAGTACTCTTCCTTCATGAGCTCTTTCAACTCATTCCAGGAGAGAGCATAGGCTGCGGGAATCCCACGTTTGTTGCGTTCGGCGGCCCACCAGTCGAGTACTCGCGATTGAAATACTCCCGTTGCGCAAGTGGTTTGGAAATGTTCGGGACACCCACTCTGACGAAGGGTAACTTCGGTAGAATCGAACCACTAGAGTAGATGAGAAACACCTCCTTCACCCGTGAAGACCATCGAATCACAGGCTTTGAAGTGTTTGTAGAGAAATGTAGATTGCAGCGCTTCTATCTTGACGTCTTCCGAAGTTCGAGAGTTGCTAAGAGAGTGCACTTGAGTGACGATCTGAGGAATCATTTTGGCCACTCCCTTGACCATAAGTGAAGCAATCCTCTTTTCGTCCCTTCGTTTGGCTCGTCTCCTTGCTGACATTCTCGAAGCAGAGTTGTTGGAAGGCATCTAGACAGAGAGAGACTTGGGGTGAGATTCGATCATAATGATTTTTTTGAGTTTTGTGATGCGATTTGAGCGTGTTCAAAACTTGTTGCATGTAGTATAGTAATACGTATTCACATAGGAAACACGAAAATCCTGAGTTTTCACGTAGGACACATAGGCGATTTCGTTCGTATATATATATATATATATATTGTTGTGACATTTACTTAGATGCGTATAGATAATGCGAGGGCGCGATGAAATGTGAGGGCGAATTTGTTTTGTTGCGTGCATTCGGTTTTCGTTTTAGATTGCGATGGCTGTGCGTGTTGTGTGTTCATAAAGCGGGGAGGGTAAATCGAAAAATTGAAAAATCATTAAAGCATAAAATTCAAATCGTAAACACGTAAGCGTAAATAAGTTTAACAATCGTAAAACCAGCGGATTTGTAGGCTAGAAAATTCGATAGAATGCCCTGGGTGTTTAGGCGTCGACTGACCAAAGTCATCCAACTATACCTTACGAGTTCGTGCCCGCACGTTGACCTAGTAGACTATGCTCCCACTGGGATGCAGCTCATGGCATTCGTCCTTCTATTCATCACGCGGCTCGAGTCATTTGGTATGGCCGAGTCTTTGGTGAGAGCTTTTCGAAAACCATTTGAGGAGTGGGACGAGAAATTAAGGTATGGGTTTCACCCATGACTTAACAACTTCGCTCCTTGTTGTGGTTGAGCTCACCGAATAAATCTGGGAGTTCCACTAGATTGAAATGGAGATTTCTGTCGAGTTATGGATGTCACTCCTGACACAACAGAAGTTTCTCATGCTAGAATAATGCGCTGAGTGAGCGACCTATCGAGAGTTCCTGGTTTTCACACCTCATCTCGACACGATCACGTTGATGAAATGTGAGTATCGTAAAACGTGTGTATTGCATTAGCCTTAGGAAAGGCTATGTAGTATTAAGCTTTAGAAAAAGCTTTCCTCGTGCAAAGCTGTAGTATGCGGTGTTCACACAAGATGTAGTTTTAGCGAGTTCGAACGAGAACATCAAGTAGGCCCGTACAAACCCTACTGGGTTCACACGAAGTCAGCCCGTTGGTACTTAGACTATAGACTAGGTCATTGCTAAGACTTCAACCCGGACTAGGTCGGATGTCTTACCTAATTCCCTATAGTTATGGCTCTGATACCAATCTGTCACACCCCAACCGATGGCGAAATCATCGGGGCCGCGGCACTAGGCGAATCAGATTGCTCAGGAGAATCCATAACAACTATTAGCGACAATATTTAATGTGTTCATTATCCCATACTAATAAACAAATACAGTCACATAAGTTATCACAGATTTTGTGTTCTCTCGAACAATACAAATCCGACAACCTAGATTTTTGTTAAGTTTCTAGACTTCCTAGCTTGATTTGATGTAGTCTGCGTCTAAACCTGCAACATACGTTAAAATAAAGTCAATACAAAAGTATTGGCGAGTATACAGGTTTGATATGTAATAACATAATAGATTAAAAGTGCTGCGAATTCCTACATACATAAACGGGATACATGACATATATACTCACAAAACTGATACTACCAGCTAAGTCCTCGATGCTCGAATACGCGATGGCAAACTAGACCCCGTCGGGCGCAATAGTACTATACTAGTCATGGTGAGACGTCGCGAGTATAAGTCCTAGCACATATGTAACTAGCATCACGTATAAATATGCACGTAAGTCATTCGCAAGTGATAAATAGTTTAAGCATTTGATGTGATTCGATTTGATAGCAACGTATGTTAAACTCCTCAAAACAGTAGATTTCACGATTAAAAGTTGAGTTTTAAAAGATAGAAAGGTGTAGATTTGCGTGTAGATCATAGAAGTACAAGATTTAGGTTGAGATCTTACCGGAATCGCGAGTAATCGAGGAAAAAGGGTCCAAGAGCGTGCTGGTCAAGTGGGAGCTGTCACATCACTGTTCAAGTGAAGTGACAGGCTATTTATAGGCGATGGCCTATCCTCTTGGATCTTTGGCGCGACGAGCTTCATTGTTTTGAGCGTTGCGATAGTTTTGGTTACACATTTCCTATATTTAATTATTATCATTTTCATTATATATATATAATTAATCGCAAGGGGCCGTATGTACGTATACATATTTCAAAGTTGCGATACAATAGCCGGGTCTCATTTCGAATATGCGTTACTTTGCGACGCTTCACGGTTATTGAGGAGGGTAGAATAGGTCCTCCCTCAATGTCATCGTGAACGTTAATGTGTGTTTTGAGTTATGAGTTGCACTGCGACACATCACGGCTATCAAGGAGGGTAGAATTGGTCCTCACTCGACATCTTTGTGGTGGTCAGCAAGTGCAATGTGATGTGATAGAGATAAAGTATGCGTAATATGCGAAAATACTGAAATTTAGCGATTTATGCGATATAGTTACATTATGATCCGAATCTCTGGTGCTAGGCGTAACGAGTGTAGCGAGTAGTAACAATGCACGAAAGTGCGGGTTGTTACAGTAACCTCTTCATCTTTATTAGTTGTGGGTGGCCTTCTCATCAGTTAACCTGAAGGCCAGTTGAAGCTATGCAAAGCTTCAACTTTTCTAAGGTAACAACCTTAGTCAACATATCAACTGGATTTTCAGGTCCTCTGGTCTTCTCTAACTTCAGAGTGCCATCACTGACTTGATCTCTGATAAAGTGATATCTCAACTGTATATGTTTCATCTTTGAATGGAAGACAGGGTTCTTTGCAAGGTGTATTGCACTTTGATTGTCACAGAATAGTGCACAATCAACTTGTTCCTTGCCAAGCTCTTTGAGAAAATTCTTCAACCAAATAAGCTCTTTGCTTGCTTCAGCAACTGCCATATACTCCGCTTCTGTGGTTAATAGGGCAACACTTTTCTGAAGTTTGGACATCCAACTTACAGCAGTGCCTCCCAATGCAAAGACATACCCTGTGGTGCTTTTGAATGACTCTTTACACCCACCAAGGTCAGCATCCGCGAAACCCTTCAAAATAACCTCTTTCCCCTTAAATTGCAATGCCACTTTGGAAGTTCCCTTTAAATATCTTAGCAGTCATTTAACTGCTTCCCAATGTTCTCTTCTCGGATTGGACATAAACCGACTAACAACTCCCACTGCATGAGCAATATCTGGTCTCGTGCATACCATTGCATACATGAGGCTACCAACTGCAGATGCATACGGAACTTTAGCCATTTCTGCTTTGTCTTCATCTGATTTGGGTGACTGAACTTTAGAAAGCTTAAAGTGACTTCCCAAAGGTGTGCTTCTGATCTTGACATCTTTAAGGCTGAATCTCTCTAACACTTTCTCAATGTACTTCTCTTGAGATAGTATCAAAGAACCATCTTCTTTGTTTCTGAAAATACTAATTCCGAGTATTTGGTTTGCAGCTCCAAAGTCTTTCATCTCAAATTCTTCAGACATTTGTTTCTTCAACTTCTTGATCTTTGTCATGTCTGAACCGGAAATTAACATATCATCCACATAGAGTAGTAGAATGATATAAGAACCCTTAAACTTCTTAATGTAACAACAATGGTCATTGTCACATCTCTCATAACCAACTCTTCCCATGAAGTTATCAAACTTCAAGTACCATTGTCTGGGCGCTTGTTTCAGACCATACAAGCTCTTCTTCAATTTGCACACCAAGTTTTCTTTGCCTTTTACCTGAAAACCTTCTGGTTGTGTCATGTAGATGTCTTCTTCTAGGTCACCATGTAGAAAAGCTGTCTTGACATCTAGCTGCTCTAGATGC
Source organism: Helianthus tuberosus (assembly GCA_030545235.1). Taxonomy (NCBI): domain Eukaryota; kingdom Viridiplantae; phylum Streptophyta; class Magnoliopsida; order Asterales; family Asteraceae; genus Helianthus; species Helianthus tuberosus. Next base: position 75,018,855 of record CM060448.1, on the reverse strand, counting down.
AAGCCCTCTACTGCTACAATACTGAGAACAAGTCTGATGGTAGTCATCTTCACCACTGGAGAGAATATTTCATTGAAATTAATTCCCTCTTTCTGTTGAAATCCCTTGACTACTAATCTTGCTTTGTACCGTTTGGTACCATCAAGTTCATCCTTGACCCAGAAAACCCATTTGTTCTGAAGAGCCTTCTTCCCAGATGGAAGCTTTTTCAAGTGCCAGGTCTTGTTCTTCTCAAGCGAATTCATTTCATCTTTCACTGCAAGCTCCCACTGTAATGAATCTTTCAACCCCATAGCTTCAGAGTAACACTGGGGTTCACCATTTTCTGTCAAAAGTATGTAGTTGACTGATGGTGAGCATGGGCGAAGGATAGTGGGGGCGGGAGGGGGTGGCCGACCCCCCGAACTTTTCGCTCAGTAGTGGAGAGTATGTAGTTTTTGTATAGAAATTTTTGGGTATATACGTTTTCGACCCCTCCGGTCGGAAATCTCAAGCTTCGCCACTGATGGTGAGTATCTGTTTGGCGGTCTAGTGGCTCTAGACGACCTTCTTGGTTGAACTTGAGGTGTTTCTGGGGAGTTTGGATTTGAAGGAGTAGCTTTTTCTTCCTCCGAATCATTAAAATCATCCCCTAAGCTCCCACTGTCGCTTGACTCATCCCCATTTTCTAGAATGTCGACTGAAGCTTCTTTTCTTGTTTCACCACTTTCGAATTCAACAGAATCTTTCTGAACTTCTGGTCCTTTGGTGTTTCTTTCTTTATACAATTCTTTTTCATTGAAGATGACGTTCTTGCTTCTGATTACTTTTCTGCCTTCATTATCCCAAAGCCTGTAACCCATTTTTTCTGACCCATAACCAATGAATGTGCACTTCTTGGACTTTGAGTCTAACTTATCCCTATCACCATCTTCTAACAAATCGTAAGCACTACAACCAAAGACTCTTAAGTGTTCGAGACTTACCTCCTTTTCTTGCCACATTTCTTCTGGCAGTTTGAAACCCAAGGGAACGGATGGTGAACGGTTGATCAAGTAGGCTGCAGTGTTAACTGCATCTGCCCAGAATGTTTTAGGCATCCCTGCATTTAACCTCATGCTTCTTGCCCTTTCATTCAGTGTTCTGTTCATTCTCTCAGCTACACCATTCTGCTGAGGAGTTCCAGGAACCGTCTTGATCATCTTTATCCTTTTCTTGGCACAATAGTCAATAAACTTCTTGCTTATGTATTCACCACCATTGTCCGACTTTAAGCACTTTACCTTCAAATTAGTTTCATTTTCAACAGTAGATTTCCATATCTTAAAAGCATCAAATACATCAGATTTATGTTTAAGAAAATAGACACATACCTTGCGTGTCGAATCATCGATGAAGGTAACATAGTATCTCGAGCCTCCTAGAGATGAAACTGATGTTGGTCCATATACATCCGAGTGAACAAGCTCCAGCTTCTGAGCTTTCGGTGTCCTCTTTGTTTTCACAAAAGTGACTCTCTTTTGTTTACCAAAGACACAAGATTCACAGAATTCAATTTCCACTTTCTTCAAGTCTGGAAACTTCCCTTTCTGAGCCAACATCTTCAATCCCTTCTCGCTCATGTGTCCTAGTCGACTGTGCCATAAAGTAGATGGACTCGGACTGGTAGTCATGGCATGAACACCTTCGGCTGAAACTTCTGCCATGTATAGAGTGCCTTTCTTCTTTCCTTTGGCAATCACTAAGTTGCCTTTGATTACTTTCCATTGTCCACCCCTAAAGTGAACATTAAACCCTTCATCGTCCAATTTACCAACAGAAATCAATTTTCTCCTCAAATTAGGAATAACCCTGACATCTTTCAATGTCCATATAGTTCCCAATGAGGTCTTCAAGTCTACATCTCCAATACCCGTAATATCAAGCATTTGGTCATCGGCTAAATGAACTTTACCAAAGTTACCTGTTTGTAGATTCTTGACCATATCTGGGCATGAGATAGCATGGAAAGAAGCACCAGAATCCATAATCCAGGATTCCACTGAATTCTTAACACAACATATGAGAGCATCTCCTGATTCTTCAGAGGATACACTGTTTACTTCTTTCTTTGCAGCTGGTTTTGTACATTGGCTTCTAAAGTGACCTTTTTCTTTACAGTTCCAACATTCAATGTCTTTTCTGTTCTTTGACTGCCCCCTTTTTCTGGACTTTGATCTACCTCGATTAGTTCCTCTATCATTTCTTCTTCCTCTACTTTCTGTGTGCAATAAAAAACTTGAACCGGAAGTTTCATTATTGCTTCTCCGTCTGATATCTTCATTTATAATCAAGTCACGAATACTCTCAAAAGTGAGTTTGGTAGTGCCGGATGCACTACTAACAGCCGTGACTGTGCCTGACCAACTGTCGTGCAAAGATGATAGGAGGAGGAGCGCTTGTACTTCATCATCAAAATTTATTTCAACTGAGGCTAAACGAGAGATAATCGAGTTAAACTCGTTTATGTGAGAGGTAACCGACATGCCTTCCTTCATCTTGGTGTTAACCAATTGTCGGATGAGGAATACTTTGTTTGAATCAGATGGTTTTTCATATATGTTGGACAAAGCTTTCAATACACCGTAAGTAGTTGTTTCATTGACAATGTTATACGCAACACTCTTTGCCAAAGAAAGCCTAACCACACCCAAAACTTGTCTATCCATCAACTTCCATTCTTCATCATACATGTCATCTGGTTGTTGTCCCAACATAGGCAAATGCAAACCCTTTTGAAACAACAATTCCTCAATTTGCATTCTCCAAAATCCATAATCACTACCATCAAACTTGTCAATCTTGATTATACTATCTTCTGCCATTTTAACAGATAATTATCAACTGCTACAAAGTGAACGAGTTCGTACTGCTAAAGAATAATTATACTAGCGGAAGCAACGAACGAAAACAAATACTTATTTGTTTCAAACTTTAAAATGCCACTGAGCAAAATAGAGATGGTTGATAAGAACTTTGTTAAAGTTGGGGGTTCTTCTTGCAAATAAAGGAAACTTGATTCCCTTAAAAAAGAAAAAAAAAGAACGTCTTTCCTGCCTGCGACCAACTCCCACAGAACAAAAAAAAAATTTCTTTTTCCTTCTGAAATCCGGCGAACCTCAAGCAAAATCGAAACCCTAGACCTTCGATTTTGAAACCCTAGATGCGATTTCCAGTAAGGATGGTCTCTAATTTGGAACCCTAGGCGGCGGCGGATGTACTAGCGGCGGGAAGATGAACAGCGGTGGCGGCGGCTACTGGGTTTCTAAAACCCTAGTCGTGATTTGCAGATATCTTCCTCTTCACCTCTGTTTGTTACTAGTTTGTGTGAATCAATCGAGAGCCTGAGATCTGATACCAGTTGCTGGGGATATATCACACAAACAACAAGAACAAACACACACAACATCTCACTGTCACACACACTCTAAATCACAAGAACAAGAACACAGGATTTATAGTGGTTCGATCAAGCTTGATCTACATCCACTCTCCACAACTAGTTCTTTCTTTGTATTAGGTGCTCAAAAGTTACAGTACATGTATGAGAAGTATTTATAGGAGGTACAATTAGGGTTTTTTACTTTAAGCTATAGTAATAAATAAACCTCAGCTCTGGTCCAAAACTTCACAACCCACATCTGGGTTATTAGTTGCCACAACCCAGACGAGTTATCTGGGCATCTGGGTTATCAGTTGCAGCTAAGGCATAACCTAGACGAGTTATCTGGTCATCTGGGTTATCAGTTGCCTCTGAGGCATAACCCAGACGAGTTATCTGGTCATCTGGGTTATCTGTTGCTTTGACACTTTCTAGTCAAATCCTCCACAACCCAACACTTTTCGCCATTAATAATGGCTATGTGTGAAAGAAATTAAAGTTTTCGCCATTCAGAATGGATTACTTAGCAGATTTTCGCCATTAATAATGGCTATGTATGCAGACTGCAGAAAATAAGCTTTTCGCCATTTAGAATGGTTGTATTGTCAGCCAAGTACTTTTCGCCATTTATAATGGCTATAACTGCAGTAATTTCGCCAATAAGATTGGCTGATAAGGTACAGGTTCAATGATTGGTCATCTGTAAGCTTCCTGGGCAATGATTGGTCTGTCCATTCCATGCAAAAAGCCTGCACAACGCTGAAGATTTCTGAACAGCCTACTAGCTTCAACAAAAATTGCCATTCAGATTGGCAATGACAGTATTTGTGAAATATTTTGGGAACCAACATTAGTTTTGATTTCATTTTTGATATTAACTCTATTTCAGTAAAAAAAAACTCATTAAAACGGTCAATGATAGGTTGGGTCGACCTCAAAACATTAACCATTTATTCTAAAAGAAGAAACTAGTGGATAAGTAGATTTAGGACGCCGCACTCGCTTGAAACTAGATTTTGTGTGATCTTTTATACTACAAATGGATTGTTTGAGATAAGACACAACCCATTATCATATTATTTATTTTAGTTGTTAAAATCATATATATTTGTAAGGGTAAACCTTGTCGATGTCTCTCTACAATGATTTTGTGTGATCTTTTATACTACAAATGGATTGTTTGAGATAAGACACAACCCATTATCATATTATTTATTTTAGTTGTTAAAATCATATATATTTGTAAGGGTAAACCTTGTCGATGTCTCTCTACAATTATTCTTATATTTTTATCTCTCACTGTTTATACAAATAATTTATAACTAAGTTTTCTATTCTAAGAAGCTATATATACTTTTTATTGTAAATATAATAAAATTATATTAACCTATATTATATGATTCGGAATGTAATAAATTTGAGTAGAATATTATCATGATTTGAAATTCAACAAATTTGAGTAGGGTATTATCTTCTCTAGGTGTTACGTAAACTCAAAATTTATAATCATCTATACAATTTATACTTTCTATAAAAGGAGAAATCTCAATAACATAAGAAAAACTGATGTGTCAGCCATAAAGGCTGTCCAACAATGCTTTTCTTATGTCATTATTACATCATAAATTTTAATTTAAAATCGAAACCACTGCCCACATTCAAATTTCAAAGGTCTGACCCACATTCAAAATCCAAACCACTGGCCTACATTCAAATTTCAAAGGCCTGCACTCATTCAAAATACAAACCTCTGCCATTCCTTCAAAATTCAAACATCTGCCCTTCATTCAGAATTCAAATCTCTGGCGATTCAAAATTTTGGCTGCAGATTCAAAATTCTGGCTCCAGATTCAAAATTCAAATCACATACGTATAAAAGGGTAATCTCTGTTTCTCTATGCTTTATCAACTCTCAACTCTCTCTCTCTCTCTCTAAAACCCACTTTCTCTCTCTCAAATCCAGATCACACCATAAAAAGTTCATAATCAAGACTTTCAACAGCATCAAACAAGAAACCCGAGCTGTACCGTCTTCAAGTTCAGTTCCAGTTCAGCATCAAACAAGAAACTCATTTCTCTCTCTCTCAAATCCAGACCTCTCTCTCAGTTCAGTTCCCGTTCGTCGGAAAATGGCATTTCGGCAAGTGTAACGGCAGATCTACTGGCGGATGATGTCACTATTCCAAAAGAAGGTATGAAGGTCAAACAAACCATAATTATTACTGTTCAAATCTGTTTCATTTAATAAAATTGGAGTTAACTTGCTGTCAGTTTCTCCAGATATTTTATCCTCCTCACCTGTCTCATTTATTCTTCTTCTTCTTCTTCATCGCTGCAAACTAGTGTTTTGCTATTTCGACCTCTGGAGGTAACACATCAAATTTTTAAATTAATTCTCTATAATTACAATTCATTGTTATGGATGATTATAAGATCATGTGATTTTAGATTGTGTTTTCAGGAAATTATTTGCCTAATTGCATTTGTTATGGTGAAACATATTGTTCTTTGTTTGGTGAGACATTTGGAGAGACTCTTTAGGAAATATGGAAAACTTGATAGAGTGGATCTGAAGTCTGGTAATTTGGCTTGCTATAATTGTATTTTTTGTATGTTGAATTTTTATTCCTGACAAGATATTGCTAATTATATCTTGTCAAGATATTGCTAATTTCATATCGTAGTGGTAATGTATCCTTCATCTTATATGGCTTAAATAGATATGACTACTGATTTCATCGTCTCAGGATTCAATCGATGAAATTCCCGATTTGGAGAGTTCATTTGCGGAATTTCCTATAAAGCCTCTTCAAGCACTCAAGTACACTTCTCTTCTTAGCATCAAATTTATTTATTTATTTTTGTCATCATTTTCTGTCTCATGTTAAATCTATGTGAGTTTTTTTTATTATTACAGGCAAGAGGAGCTGGTTCAAAGTTCAAGCGTCGTACTGTTTCCGACCCATCGATAAGTAAATGCAGCCGAGTAATTGAGCAAATGAATTTAATTATTTATTTTTGTCATCATTTTCTCTCAAATCTCTAATGTCATCGATGGTTTCAGCACCGTATTTGCTGCCGCGCATCCTCCAAACCCACCATGGCCGCCGATGTGCATCCTCCAAACCCACCATGGTCGCCGATGTGCATCCTCAAAACCCTAGATCTAATACCGGAGCACTCTAGATAGGTATGTACGACGTCATTTTGTAATCATTTATGCTATTGGTTTGTTCATATTTTTATTTAATTACTACATTAAATCGTTTTAGGCTTTCAAAAAAAGTGTAAATAAGTCCAATTTCAAAAATGTGTAAATAAGTTCAGATCTTTATTTTTCTTAATGTATTGAAACTAATTTGATTGATTTAAATCTCTTTACTGAAGAAAAAGGAAAATTAGGTGTAAATGTGTTATACGTTGATTATTGTTGCTATTGATGTATTGATTAACGATCAACATGTCAATGCTTCTAATCATGATTTTGTGTTGTATGATCGAATGAATTCAGGTTGAACACATTATCCAACAATGTAGGATTCATAACCTAAACCCGAAGGAAGTCGTCAATGCCGTCTATAAGAAACATAAGATTAAACGTTTCGTCGCCAATGCCAGTATGTACTTTGAGTCATCTTTAATCTTTTGGTTCCCGTTATCTTTACATTATTTTTATTTATTGCATATATTGTTCAGCAAGTGTGAGGCCCGCAACAAAGGGAATGCCTTAGATATTTGTATTGGTTTTTTAGTTTTTTGAATCTGGAGTGTTTCTTCATCCTTCATTAGGGTGTTCACTGTGATTAATATCTCAGTTGTAATTATATATGCTGAGACGGAATACAACCGACCCTCACGAGTATGGAAAAGCAACTAACAACTTTAAGTCTTTAATACATAACTGTGGACCGTCGGGATGCAACATGCTTTTGATTTTTTTGTTTGAATATGTTGTGGATGATGATACAAGGAATGATTGGATGGGCGTTCTTGCAATGGATATCGAATCTGATGGTTATTCATATGTTCAGTTATTTATTTGGGCAATCTGAGGTTTGTCTATTTATTTATTTGGGCAACCTGAGCTTAGTCTTATTTATTTATTTGGGCAGTTAAAGCTTTGTCTATATATTCATTTAACCGAAAATACTGCCACACGCCTGTTACATTAACATCACGTTAATGTCTTTATCCTAATTTTCATTTATTCCATTCTCTGTTATCTCTTTGTCTAAACAAAGTTGATCGAACGGATGAAACGAGGGAGTGTGTGGAAGATGATTAGTCCTATCTCGTAATCTATCAAATTCTTCGTCAATCGCTCGATTCCTCCAATTACAGGTAAATTTGATCTCTTAAAACTGATCTCTTTACCAACTAACAACTTTAATATATAACTGTGGACCGTCGGGATGCAACATGCTTTTGATTTTTTTTGTTTGAATATGTTGTGGATGATGATACAAAGAATGATTGGATGGGCGTTCTTGCAATGGATATCGAATCTGATGGTTATTCATCTGTTCAGTTATTTATTTGGGCAATCTGAGGTTTGTCTATTTATTTATTTAGGCAATCTGAGCTTAGTCTTATTTATTTATTTGGGCAGTTAAACCTTTGTCTATATATTCATTTAACCGGAAATACTGCCACACGCCTGTTACATTAACATCACGTTAATGCCTTTATCCTAATTTTCATTGATTCTATTCTTTGTTATTTCTTTGTCTAAACAAAGTTGATCGAATGGATGAAATGAGGGAGTGTATGGAAGATGATTAGTCCTATCTCGTAATCTATCATATTCTTCGTCAATCGCTCGATTCCTCCAGTTACAGGTAAATTTGATCTCTTAAAACTGATCTCTTTCTTTATGTGTTTGTTTAATTTGTAGAGGTCATTCTAGGCTATCCTACAAACAAAAGTGTTTGGTACTTTTTTAAAATTATTGACCTTTGAGTGGAGCAAGAAATGATTGAGATAAATTCAAACAAAGTGCTAACATGCTAATGCATATGCAAGTAAGATAATCATATTCCATAAATGTTTTTATTAGATCATCGATCCAACTAAGGTATGTTACTGCAACACAAGATTCTGTTAAATTGAAGGGAGTTTTGTGATTTAAGAGTTAATTTTTATGTTGCGTGGCCTATTTGTTGGGTCAATTTCAGGTGGTGAGATGTTGTCTAGAGCATGCTTCATCAGTTGAAACCTCTGTTTATTGTGAAACATGTATTTGGAAAATGTCTATTTTATGTTTTCAAACCTCTGTTTGTTGTGAACAGATGTTAGAGAATAAAACAGTGGTTGATACATCTGTTGACTTTGGTCAACAGATAAGGTCAACAAATGTTTGAAACCACTGTTTGGTTAAAACAATGTTTTTTGGAGAAAACAGTGGTTGAAACCACTGTTGGGTTAAAACGGTGGTTTGAAACCACTGTTGGGTTAAAATAGTGTTAACAAAGGTTAAAAGGGTTAGTCAACAGAGGTTAAAGGAGGGTTAGTCAACATAGGTTAAAAGGGGTAGTCAACGGAGGTTAAAAAGGGGTTAGTCAATAGAGGTTAAAAGGGTTAGTCAACAGAAGTTAAAAGGGATCAGGCAATAAAGGAGTGTGTACAGGTGTGATTCATTATTTTTTGTTTCTCATTTATTTTTTGTTTCAGATTTGTGGATTTATATTTGTCATCTCTCAGTCACATGATTTAAGTTATACAATGTAAAGGTATGTATTCGATGGTTTGTTTCCGTTCTTACTCTTTTCCAATTGGATATTAGTTTGTGTAGGTTGATAGTGATTCATTTTGTGTTGTGATTTCTTTTATAGTCGTCTTTACCCAGTGAAGCTGTGTATGATTACGAGGGGCATGGCATCATTGTGAGTTTAAATTTCTTCATTTTGGTTAATTTAGTGATGTTTGAGATTAACTGATTTGTGATTACGAAACAAAATGTCGTTTCATTTTAATTCGTTTCATAACCTAGGGTTTTGGTAGTTGTATTGTTAATTTGTTATGCAACTGTTTAAAGTTGATTAGATATTTGGATTTACCATTTAAGTTTGAATGTTAGTTACCGAGGAGCTGGTATTGTGTTTCTATTTTGTGAATGAGTTTTAGATCTGTAGAGTTTAGATCACTATTAGATTTAACTGATTAGTGATTACGAAATAAAATGCCATTCCGTTTTAGTTCGTTTCATATCCTAGGGTTTTGGTAGTTGTATTATTATTTGTTAATATGCTATGCATCTGTTTAAAGTTGATTAGATATTCAGATGTATCGTTTAAGTTTGAATGTTAGTTACCGAAGAGCTGGTATTGTTTTTCTACTTTGTGAATGAGTTTTAGATCTATACAGTTTAGATCCCTATTATATTTAACTGATTAGTGATTATGAAAAAAATGCCATTATGTTTTAGTTCGTTTATGTTTCTGCTTTGGAAAAGAGTTTTAGATCTATAGAATTTGGATCACTATTAGATTAACCGATAAGAGATTACGAAACAAAATGCTATTCGGTTTTATTTCAGTTCATATATCATAGGTTTTTGGTAGTTGTATTGTTATGTATCTGTTCAAAGTTGATTAGATTAATCATTTAAGTTTTGTATGTTTTACTATTGATGAGCTGGTTATTGTATTTCTTCTTTGAAAATGAGTTTTAGATCTGTAGAAATTAGATTACTATCAAGTTAGATCTACGATTTAACATCTGATGTGCATTTCTATGTTTGAATTGCTACAGATCAGCCTCGAATTTACGTTTCGTAAGAGAATAAATCATGTTTCGGCAATCGCCACGCAGAAACGGTAGAAGTAAAGGATTGAAGATAAAGCATGTGTTGCAGATTCTGTGTATTGCTTGGTGTGAGTGTATGGTTGTTGTATCAGCTATACAACATTCTGGTAATAAGAAACCAGGATCTGCGACAAGCGTCTCCGGGAGGTTGCAAAATGATGGTAATGATGATTTGATAAAGTTAGGGAGAAAAGGGGTTTAATCCTAAGGTGGATGAAACAAATGATGACCGTCATGAAGATGAAGAAGTCGATGAAAATAACGCTGAGGGGGTTCGGGAGCATGATAATGAGAGAGGTGAGGAGGATGAAGGTGGCAAACAGGAGGATGAAGGTGGCAAACAGTTTGTTCCGCAAGATCTGTCGGTTTTCTTCCGTTGAATTCCGATCGTCCTGAGGTAACTTAATCATATTGTTATGTTAATTGATTCTGTTTAGATCTAATTAACTTATATGTGCTTTATTATTATATATTTGTTAATATAACCAAGATGTCTGGATGGTAAACAGAATGAACAGAGTGAAAGTGAAGAAACTAAACCGGACGTTGAAGATAACAACAATGAACAAGATAAGATCAGAGACGAAAACGGAAAAGGAGATGAAGTGGTTGATGAATCTCAGAAGACAGCGGAAACGGAGTCGAATGAGCAAACTGTATTTATCGACTCTACGAACATAAATTCTAACCCGAATTCAGAAGAAGGCGAGTCAACACAGACAGAGTCAACGGAGCATACTGAAAGCACGGACTCTACCAACAATGGAGCAAGTTCAACGGAGACTGAGTCAACTCACACAGAGATTAAGGAGCAAACTTTCTATTATAATGTAGTATGCATGGTTTTCTAAAAACCACCCGTGTTTGCACACTGGTCTTACCGCTAGTATAATAAAAGAAACCATCTGAGAGACACATGTCGCTCTATGGAATGATTTCAATTATATTTTCCCACCTAAAAAAAATATTACGACTATTAATTAATTTAAGATCGTCTATAAATTAGTTTAATTATCTTTTTATCTTTTACCCTTTTGTTTTTCCTATTTATTTATCCTATATGCACTAAATTAGGAAGTGATAATTGTTATGTGCAGTTGCAATGTTGAGAGGTGAGTTTTTGATAAACCAAATTTATGTAATTTGGAAACTCAATGGATGAGGATAAATTTAATTGGCTTAAAACGTTTCCTAAGATTATTAAAGAATTATTTGAAATAGATAATAATATTAATAATCAGTAGGTACGTTAACGTACAGACTTTGGAATTAAAATTGATATGCAAATCACAACTATTACAGTAATAATAAATAAGTATAAATAATCTTTGTTAATGCAAAAATATAAGTGAAAACACAAGTAATAATAAAATACATAAATGATAACCTAACAAAAAGTATATTTTTTTAAAAATATATGTCTTGACGACTATATGTATTAATCGATTACATTATATTCAACTCGTGCAATACATGTATTTTTTTTAAATATAACTCTTTTTTATTTACTTAGTGTGTAAAATTATGTGTTCAAAATTATATCGTATGCATTCAATTTACAACATTTATGTACAAATACTTATTATTGTTATAACTAAATTTTCAAATAATTTAATTATCTGTTATAATTATTTAATTTACAATACTATGTACAAATAATTATATTGTAGTTATAATTAAATTTTCAACGGGTTAAGTTCAACATATGTTATATATTCATTTTATTATCATATGTGGCATTTCTTATATAATGGAAGTCACGTTTCAATTGTAACTCGTCCAAAATTTGGTTTAACCGTCTCTTTCTCATATTAAATACTAGGTTAGAACCGGTTGAATAATGTAATTTTATATATTAAATAATAAAAAAGTTATATCTTTATGAACCCCGTATATTGTACGGGTTAAATAAATGTAATTTTATATATCAATAATAAAAAAAGTTATACTTTAAAAAACATGTGTATTACACATATTAAATAAATGTAATTTTGTATACTAAATACTAAAAACGTCGTATCGTTAAAAAACTCGTGTGTAATCGGGTTGAATAAATCTACCAAATAATAAAAAATTACATCCTTAAAACCTCGTATATTACACGTGTTGAATAGATCTAAAAAAGAGTTATATCTTTAAAAACTATGTGTATTACACAGATTAAATAAATGTAATTTTGTACATTTAATACTAAAAATGTCGTATCTTTCAAAAACCCGTTTATAGTCGGGTTGAAAAATCTACCAAATAATAAAAAAATATCCTTAAATAACCCCGTGTATTACACTTGTTGAATAAATCTAATTTTACATAGCAAATGATAAAAATGTTATATCTTTAAAAACTTCGTGTATACACGGGTTATATAAATGTAACTTTGTATAATAATAATAATAAAAAAATTTATACTTTTAAAAACCCCGCGTTTTACACGAGTTGAATAAATATAATTTTGTATACCAAATAATAAAAAAATTATATTTTAAATAAATTAGGATAATATTTAATATTAATTTATTATTTATATATTTAATATAAAATATGTAGGAAAGAGAGGTATTTGTTTTGAAAATATATTAAATTAATAATTTAGATTTGAGGATAATATTTTATTAAAGTATGATAAGATTTAATATTAATTTATTATTTATTTATTTAGTTAATATAAAATAAATATAGATTTTGATGATACCTTCAATGAATGACACGTGTCCAAAAGTTGGTTTCTTTTATTATAATAGATTCGATTTCACGTGCCAACTTCTAATGAACTACAGATTTTAAGAACTATATGACATGTTATATAACTAATATTTAAAAAAACATTTATTCAACCTGTGTAAGTAATACACAGGTCCCTAATCTAGTTTGTTAGTACAATTATCAATAAAAGTAGTAGAAAACTATTTTTGTTTCGAATTAAATATCTATTTATATAAATATTTTATAATATTTGTTTTTATAAGAATATATGATACGAACCCACCAACTAGATTCTTGTGTGTTGTCTTCACCTGACAATAAAGGGTATAAGGTACAAAAGTTGAGGCAAATGGTACAAGCAATTACAACATTAAAAATTAAAAATCTTGAGTTTCCTGTTTCAAGCACAACAAAACTTAAATAAAACCAAAAACATCAAATAAAAGACAAAGATAAACCATAACACACTCCAAAAACGTTGATGATACCAAACAGTTGAACACAAGTCAATTGCTCTTCGATGCAGCAATTTGTTTCGCACCAACAGCAAAGAACTCTGTGATAACTTCAAGCGGCATTCCTTTAGTTTCAGGCACCTTCAAGAAAACAAACACCCACGATATGATGCAGACGACAGCATACAGTCCAAAAACTCCCGAGAGACCAATGGAAGTAAGCAATACGGGTAGGGAGTACGTCACGATGATGTCACAGATCCAAAAAGTGAGCGCGCAAATGGCTATGCAAAGTCCACGCACTCTGGTTGGGAAAATCTCTGCGCACAGGATGTTGGGGATTGGACCAAATCCCATCACAAAACAACAAAAATAGATCACAACGCTAGCTGTTGAGATGGCTGCATTCACAACGCTCCCAAAGTCTATTACACTTCCAACCACCAACACCACTAGGGTCAAAATCAAGACCGGAATTGTAGTCAACAGCAAAGTCCTGCAAATTCCAACACAAATGTAAACACGAGTTCAGATATTTCTTGGAAAAACATCAAAGTCGGTTAACAAAATGATATTTTCCTATAAAATGAAGGGTGCATTGACTTTTTATGGGTCAAATAAGTTCGTATATGTTAACATTAGAAATAGAAATGTATGTAAAGTGTAAACAACCTTCTTCCAGAGATGTCCATGAGCCTCATCGCTACAGCAATGCAAGGAAGCATCAGTAAAGTCGTGATGCAACTAATAAGAAGCGATGATGACGTTGAACTAATGCCCAAATTTGATAAAAGAACGCCAACACCTGCTTCTTCAAGAATTTGAGGCGTGTAGTAAAGAACTCCATTGATTCCAGAAAACTGCAAGCGATTCAACATTAAGATTTTCAAGCAAGAATTTTGCTACAAGAACTATAACATATGTTCCATTTACGTTACCTGTTGAAGTATCTGAAGACCAATACCAACAAACAATGCATGCTTAACTCCTGGTTCAAAAAGATCCCTCCAGCTCGGGCCTTTCATTGCGGCTTCAGATGGGTGAACCATAGCCGGTCCAACTGGGTGCTGATCCACAAGATCTTTAGAGTAAAGTGCAGGCTGACTAACCAACGCTGCAGCCTGGAATACATCACCACCGTCTGCCACCATATCACCGCCAGCGATAGAAATCAATGACCCACGTTGAGATCCGGTTCCAGCTTCTTGGTGCAAATAGATTCTTTTAAACCCTCCTTCCTTCTGACCATCTTGCCCTTCTCGTTCTGTCCATTGCCACGCAAGCTGCCAACCGCCTCCGATTCCCGTGCTACTTAACTGTTCTCCTGCTGCGTTTTGCACCGCACTACCGTTTCTAACACCAAGAATACTGCCATGAGAAGCAGGCTGAATCATGTCTTTCTCGATACTTGTAGTTTGTCGGGAAATTAAGGGAGAATGCAAGTTGTCGTCAGAATCATTCCCGGCACCATCGGATCCGTAATCATCACCTTCTCTACCGACACTCTCTTCATCCCAATCCTCGTGTTTAGCTTGATTTCCAGTAACACTGAACATACTTCCGAAGTGTGGGAACAGCATGCTTCCTTTGCTACCAGCAGCATCCGGAAGCTTCTCGTGGACACTACCGAAGAGAGTGACGAGTGGATCCATAAGGGGGACACTCGGGTTTATAGTACTTCCTTGACGAGACGCAATACCAAGCATACTCTGTCCGGTGACGGGTCGAGCAATCCACGAGACCCCTGCTTCGTGACCGTACAGCTTGATTTTCGCAGCTTCGTCTTGATCCTGTTCGAGATCATTTGCAGGGGCGATTATGAATTCTTCTATTGATGTTTCTCCCCCGACTCCTAGCCCCTCAACTAGTAAAGCCATCTCACCTGTTTAATTAAACAAAATCAGAAACACATGACAAATCTTAGCTATATTAATGAAACAAGATAATTACAGGTACTAAATGCTTCTAGTAAAAGATAGATAAGATCATAGACCACTAGTGCTGGCTAGATGGGCAGAATGGGCAATGAATTGAAACATGTCATTATTAATGCTGGTTAAAACTTGGCAGGCCAAGGTAGGGTGACCACAAAACACTTTTTTTCTCCATGTTTTTAAATTGTCAGTAAATGTTTGACGGGTTAGTTATGATTACCGCAAACTATTTTATCAAAAGAGTAACCCAAATCTTAAAATAAAATGATTTAGGAGGTTAATAGACTGTGAGAGACACAACCCAATTGACCCGTTTAGCTAAATTTCTAATCTAAACTGTTTTGAGAAGAAAACACAACCAAAAGCGACAACTCAAAAGTAAATGGGTCGTAATTGCCTCCTCTACATACTACAAATCATACGCTAAACATAAGATAATGATGATCCAGCTAAATTTTTAAGAAACAACTTGCCTGACACGTCTTCTTTCCCACGTAGCCTCTGCAAAACCTGTTTGGCTTCCTGCATTCTACCTTTGCTAACAAGCCACCTTGGAGACTCTGGCAAGAAAAATATGGTAAGAAAAAGATAAACGAGTGACGGGATGGAGAGCACCCCGAGCATCAACCTCCAGTTAGGTGACTCCATTAACGACATCCCGAACACCATGCAGTACGACAAAAACATCCCACCAGAACCCGTAAACTGAGGCAACGTATTGAGTGACCCTCTTATTTCAGGAGGTGCCGTCTCGGATATATAGACAGGAACAAGAGTGACCGCCAACCCAATCCCAAAACCGTCTAACAATCTACCCAAAAGAAGGATGTAAACGTTGGGTGCCCATAGCATAACTAGACCGCTGAGAAAATACAAAACTGATGATATGATAAGCATGGGCCGTCGACCAAGCCAATCCGCTACTCCACCAGAGCAAGTTGTAACCAAGGTGGCACCAATTAATGATGTAGCCACAATCAAACCTTCAATGGTTGGTTCACTTTCCAAGTGAAACTCTTTCTTTATGTATAACACAGCTCCTAAATTGCAAAAAAAAAAAAAAAAAAAAAAAAACAATTATGTTCTAGATACATTGGTTACAGCAAACAATTAACAGTAACAGTGTAAGACCAACAAGGGTAGTGAACGAACCGAAATGTTCAGCGAATAGTTTGTTAACTGTTTGGCGGGAAGTTTGTTTAATAAATAAATGAACAAACATAAACAGAGGCTGCGCTCGTTATTTATGTTCGTGAATGTGTTCGTTTATGTTCGATATATCATTAACGTTTTTAACTTTTATATTTATTTTAATACTTCAAAATTCCCACTAATAAAATATTTAATAAGTATCAGTGTATAGTGTATTGTATGTATATTACATATCTTTAAAAATATTGTATGTATATAAATACTTCACACACTAATAAAATATTTAATATATGTTCCCACTAATAAAATATATAATTAACGAACGAACACGATCAGAAAATCTCGTTCCATAAGTGTTCAGCTCGTGAACACATTTATTTCCTTACCGAATGAACACAAACAAGGCCTTGCACCAACACCAAATCTGTACAAAATAAATCATACTAATGTTTCGGATCCATTTTCGAGATCCCTAGGGATCTGAAATTTTAGCAACTCACCAGCAATAGTGGCGTTATCCCATCCTTGAAGCAGATTACCAACAGCAGCAGCAACAGCCACAAGCACTGCTCCACTCATCTTCACAACTTAATTTCAAACTACAACATGAAATCCAGTTCATTAGATCCACAATCCAAAGTTCCACTTCCACACACAGAGTAACACATACACAATACAATACAAAACAGATCAAACAATCAAATTCCAACAATCTCACCCACACATAACCCTAGAACTAACTCCTATTCAGATTCACATAAAAAACAACCAACAATTCATGCTAATTTAACAGATAAACTTAAAAAAATAAAAAATAATAATAAACCTAATCTAAGATTCGTATCAATTACCTTCGATGATTAAACAAACCCTAAGTGAACTTGAGCAACGTTATCTGTAAATCGCATTTGATTTAAATAACGCAATTGAAAATCCGCAACAATCAATGATCAAACGATTGAATCGCCGTTGATTGCTTGAATAATAAACAAACAACGTACAAATCGGTGCAAGTGAACACTGTTGATGTAGGAATCAATGAAATTGTTTGCTTCAGTGGAATGTGTTGCTGCTTTTAGAGAGAGAGAGTGAGAGTGAGATGATGAGAGAGGAGACTCTTGGTTGAACAACGTCGGCATCTGTTGAGGGGGTGTGTACTTGTGTGCGAGGTTGAGGGGTGGATTGGTTGTTGGGTGGAAGTTGAGGGGGTGTTGTGAAAATCTGGTGACGATTTGGACCGTTCTTTTCGCCTTTTGTAACAGCCGATCTGCGTGCGACACTTTTGTGGGTTGACGTCAGCAATCTTGATGGTATATTCGGTTTTAGATCTAGTTATAATGTTATTTAATGCTGGAAAATATCAGATTGATATCATGAATAAATTGAATAAATGTTTAGATGTTACGTAAAATTTAAATAAAATGTAATGCTAGATTTAATGAATAAATTGAATAAATGTTTAGATGTTACGTAAAATTTAAATAATGTAATGCTAGATTACCAATGATCTCTTGGCTTAGTGGTTAAGGGGGAGGTGGGAAGCTTTGTTTCTCTTGGAGGTCCTGGGTTCAAGTCCAGGCAAGGGGGTTTATACTAACTTGGTGATACTAACATACTAACCTTGTTAACGATATCCTAACCGTACGCTGTTAAAAAAATGTAATGCTAGATTTAGCATATTTAAAAAACTAAAAGAAATATTATCGTTATTAATTTTTTTAACAGAAAACACAACACATCTATCTATCTATCTATCTGTAATTTATTTTTAAAATCCACTTATTATTATTAAGTTAACAAAACTAAACCTCGTGTGAGACCAATAGGCCATCGACGCTAAAATAATTATTTACTTTCAGAAATAATAATAACTAGTGAATATTTCTCATCCAATTAAAACAAAAAAAAACTACAATAGTTTTATTAGACAGAAATAATAATAACTAGTGAATATTTCTCATCCAATTAAAACAAAAAAAAAACTACAATAGTTTTATTAGAAAAAAAAAATAAAACGATGGCAACACTGTAATTTAAACTGGAGCAAAACTGTAATTTATCAGAACCAATGAGCAAGTGTTACCTGACATAAATAAAAAATTATATTGAGTCAAACAATTAAAACAAAACACTACCACAGTTTTGCTGAAAAAAAACTAAAGCGATGACGATATTGTAATTTTGAGCTAGGGCAAAAGTAATTTGTCCAAGCCAATAGGGAAGTGCCAGGCAGCCGCCTGACCACTTCCGTAGTTTTGCTAAAAAATTAAAACAATGGCAAGACTGTAATTTGGAACTAAGGGCAAAATCGTAAATTCGACTATGAGCAAAAGCGTAATTTGTCAAAAGCTACAGTGATGGCAAGACTGTAATTTTTAGCTAGGGGCACAACCATTATTTTAGATTGGAGCAAAATCGTAATTCTATATTCGGGTAAAATCACAATTTGTACGGGCCAATGGGGAAGTGTCATGCACTGCCTGGTAACATTCCCCGCCATGGCTTTTAAATATACATACTTGCTTAGCACTATTCCCCGCCAGGATTAGGTTCAAGTGTGAACAACTTCTTGAAAGTGAACTGTGTGAATTAATCTTGGCCCTTGATTTCCTTTTTAGGTGTTAAGGGTAGGATAGTAATTTTATAATAATTTAGTTTTGAATCTTTTATTTTAATAAATGTATTTTAGTTACACAATCCCCATTTTCTAGTGATCTAAATATCTTTTAATAATTTTCAAAGATCATTGCAATAATATACGTAAATCTCAAAATATCACAAATCCCAGATTTTTTAAACATCTTAATTTTGAAGTTCTGTACCAGTATAACAATTTTCACCCATTCGTTCATTCAGTAATACCCAGATTTGATTTCCTTTCTTTCAACCATGGCAGACCCAGAAAGTAATACCCATAATTCATTCAAAAACGCTGATGAAAACTACGTCCCGAGTAACGATAACGTATTCGTTACCACGATGGATCGTCCAGGTTTGTTTGTTGTATGATCGTTACGATGAATATACGTATATTGTGTTTATTCCCTATTCTATTCGTATCGTTTCAAACTATAATTTTTTTTCATGTGTTTGTTTATCCAAAAATTATACTGATGAGATCAATGATGCATGTCCTCGTTAATAGACATAGTATTATACCTACGGCCAGGATTTTTCTGTTGTTTACGTTACCCCAATGATTATATACATACGTACAGTTAGTTGTTTTTAACCCTGAGTGTGCAATTTTTTTTACTTGCAATGGATGTGATAAAATACACATGTGTATAATGTCAGGGGGCTGCATTATTACATATCATAAATATCGTATTTAATGGCATGATATAATGTTGATTATCACTTTAATACACATATGTATAGTTTTTACCAATAGTCAATAATTAACTGTTTTTAGGTTAAACCACTTGTTATACACATACGTAGAGTCCATGTTTGTAGTATTATGTTAGCGGTTATATTTTCTTTAATTGATGTATATTATTTCATACACGTGTGTATTTTCGAACGTATATTCCATATGTGCCAGGATCAATGATTTGTAATTGGGCACATCTGATTTTGAGTTCCCTTAATATATTTTAGACCCAACCCGTTAAATTGGCTTATTTAAAGATCATCATACGGTATTTAACCTTTTTTAATAAACTCCTGCAGAATCAGTTGCCAGTAACGTATATGAAACTCCTAACGGAACTAGATACTGGACACCAACCGTCCTGAGATTTTATAGGTGGACTACAAAATGTTCACGGCACGGTCATGGACTACAAAAACTACAGGCACGATATCCGAGATTTTATAGGTGATAGAGACGCCATAATATTATTAGTGTATTTAATTAATAACCATAACCGCACACGCCATAATATTATATAATAGACTTTACAAAAGTTGGAGCTCCGTAATTTCGACTTGAAAACAGAAAAGTCTAGCAGCTATTGTTACTGCATACATAATTAGTATGGTTATTTCTTCGAATTGTACACATGTGAACGATTATACAAATAAATGCACACATGTGTACTGTAGTATACAAACCAGTGCACATGTGTACATAGTATACACACAACCGTACACATGTGTACAAAAAATGCCAACTCCTGTTGATTTGTACAATTATAGTTAGCTTCCTTAAAAACTGTACACAGGTGTACTAATTCTATTACATTATGCACTACGTCTGCTAATATGTGAATCATTTATTGTACGGTTTTTACATATGTGTACCAAAATTACGAACTGAATACATACATAGGGTAGGTATGAGTAAAATGTATTATATTATCAACTAAAAGCCAGTTCCATAACGTGTATCAAACCTAACAAACAAACATTCCATAACAAACCCAAAAAAATACCAAAACAATCTACCATCAAACGTATCTTATTGTCAACAACCATCAAACGTACTAATTAACCCAAATTGCACGCCTTCCCGTATTCTTTTGCTTCGGCCAATATGCGGTCAAGATGCTTGTTAGCGCTTGAAATTACCAACTTCACCGTGCATTTCTTCCGTAACCGTGTCAAAGTTGCTTTCTTGGGGCCCGGCTCAAGTGGGAAGCCACCATCCCATTTATCAATTGTTACACCAAACCCAGTTTTCATATGACGCATAACAAAGACCCCGCAATCGATCGTGTTGCCGACCATCTTCCATTCAAAATCCAACCTTTGTGGCACTGCATTTTCAATCTGTCGATACTTTGGATGATTAACCAGCTTCATATACTTTGTAAAAACATCCTTCTGAAATCAAAGATCATGTCATAATCAGTTATAGTATGCCCACTAAGGAATAAAACCATATGTATTCATATGTCGATTACCACTTTGTACGACGTGGTCTTATTGAAAAAATCGTCATCATTGATTAGATGAATGAGGCTTTCCTCT
Source organism: Helianthus tuberosus (assembly GCA_030545235.1). Lineage (NCBI taxonomy): Eukaryota > Viridiplantae > Streptophyta > Magnoliopsida > Asterales > Asteraceae > Helianthus > Helianthus tuberosus. Next base: position 74,997,490 of record CM060448.1, on the reverse strand, counting down.
ACAGCCATGTTTTCGATGACTGTTATCGCTGTGTTCTCAAGATCAAAGCAAACCAAGTAAAAATGACCATATTCAGTATGGCAAAACAATCGCGACTTTGTCCCCTTGATTTTATCAGCTTCCCCAAAAATATTTGCTTCATTTCTTCGCTCATTTTCTTCTGTCACACCCTGGCTTTTGCGGAAGCGTGGGTTTATTTGGTGTGACTTCTTAATACCACAGCAACAATCATAACAATGCTATATGATAAAAACACAAGATGTTCATCCATTCATTAAGTTTAATAATACCACAACATCATTGTTTGAAAATATCGACACTTAAAATAAGTTACAAACCATACTTGTTTACGACGTGTTCATGAGACACAGCAAAAGACTTTAAATAAAACGTGGTTTAAAGACATGTAACCCGTCCAGGTAAGGGTTACACCTCCTAAACCTACTACCCTGGATGACATCTCTTATTCAACGCAGCTAGACATATGCATACTCCGCCAGATCCGCTAGTTTCCTGAAATACATGTAGTTTGAAAAATCAACAAAAGTTGAGCGAGTTCATGTGTAAGTGAGTATGTATAAACCTTTGTAATGTGTCTGTATGTATGAAAATCCCTGGTATGTAGCAATTAAGGAAAAAGAGATCACCAGTGGGTTGCAAAGCCACTGGTATGTGTGAAACGGTGCAGGAAGTACTCAAACCTAGCAAATTTGTACCGGGCCTCCGGCTGTAAGACACAGTCACCACTATGGGTCGCCCCGGCCTCATGGGTGTGGGCTCGCTACACCCAAATAGATCTATCACTCATGTCCCTCGGTCCTAACAACGAGGATTAATGGCCTTAAGTGTTGTACCCACCTTTCACATGATCTAAGCGTCTAAACCCTCCTTAAGCTAACCATACCATGTATAAAAGCGTCTGTAAGTGTCTGTAATAATTGTAACATGTATTCCACCCCCGAAGTATAAAACTGAAAACAGTTAAGAGAAAAGGGGGACATGAACTCACCTGAATTTCCATGTGCAAAGCTAGCTAATTACGACTTCATGATGTCGTTTCCAAGATGAGACTCGCTAGCGTGCATTCCACAATATTCCTAACACGGAATATCTTATAAGTTTCTAATTAAACGCGGTAACTAACTACGTGTCACCGAGCTCTACCGAATCGTTTTAATCAAACGATTCGACGGTAAGTAGTTAACTTATCGGAAATGATTAAGTCATATCTGATAAGTATCGTTTATTGTCGATAATAATCAATAAGTCTTGAAAAGACTTGATTATCGAGATATTTAAAAATAGATAAATATTTATATCAAAATAAATATATCGTTAAGATCGCTTGTCGTCCCGAGAAGTATGTAACAAATATTTGTATGAAAATATCATGTAGCAAACCCGTACGCGATATATATGATTTATCGTGTGCCGTTTAGGCGTTTTGAAATAAATATAAAAAGTTATATTTATTTTATAAGAGAATCCTCGAGGTGTTGTGTTTGAAAATAAATATATAATTATATTTATTTTTATAGATGAATACGAGTCGCTTGATGTTTGAAATAAACATAAAACTATGTTTATTTTTATAAAAGAGTTCGTTATTGTTGGCTACTAGAAATAAATATATAAAATATACTTATTTTTGTAAAAACGAATTCATACCATTTGATCTTTGGAATAAATATAAAAACTATATTTATTTTATAAAATGAATTCGTGTCGTTTGGTATTTGAAATTGAAGGGGTAAGGTCCCAAAAACCTCACAATAAGTACTTGGGACCATACCACAACTTTACTTTTCAGCCTTGTACCTTGCACGGCCGCGCACTGGTCTTACAAAAGGAAGACTTAAAAGAACAGTCAACAATCAACACTTGCGCGCCCAAAGGAAATCATAAGCCCTTGCGCTTTCTCCCGTAAACAAAGGATGAAAATCCCGAAATAAACACTTCCGCTTAAATACCCAGACTTGGGATTTATTTATTCAGATGTATCCACACAATAAGGTGCCACACCAGATTACAGCAGTAATCTTCTAGAAGAAATACAATCGTGCACCACCAAGACGGTTACAACCGTCTGGACACGTGTCACCATCTCAGGCATCCCTGAATTCACAACGAAAGCATGCAATTGGAAAGTAATCTCCACTTGATCACTTTACACGTGGCAAATCCCCAGCCATCGATCTAAGCCACGATCCGTGTGCTCTCACGTCAGATCAAGAAGCCTGATGGAAGGAAATGTAACCGCTTACGGGGTTAGCATCTTCCGTCAACTTTTCACTAACGGGTTTTCCCGCCTAAACGACTCCCGGCTATAAATATGAGAAAAAACCCAGGTATGAATTCAAGTTACAAACATTTCTCAAATACTTCTTCTTCTTCATAACCCATACTTATTCTCACACCGGAGTCGGGTCAAGGAGAGACCCCTTTTCTCCCCTTGGCGAGGCTAACGGTGCTTCTTTTTTGCAGAGTTATCGGAGAAGAAGATCAGTTGCACCCTAATCGAACGAGAGGAAACCCACCTTTTTATGCGGATTCAAACCCCCTAGATATCTCGGTTCCGACCATTTATCTAGTGTTTCTTCAGAAATAATATATAAACTATATTTAAGTTTACGAAAGAACCGTCGTTTTGTTTGATGTTCGAAATAAATATATAATTATATTTATTTGTAATAACGAATTCGGTTTATCGTCGTTTTAAACAATATAAGTAATTATATTGATTTTTATAAAAGGTTTATAGAATTTCCAAGTTTTAAAATAAATATAATAACTATATTTATTTGTTTTAAATAATTTCCGAATAGTCGTTGCTTTTGAAAGTTGTAAAGTGTCGTTGAAAGTAATACTCTTTGTGTTTGTTTTTATAAAAGTCGTTGGACTTAGATTGTTCTCGTTTTACACTAAAAACACATTTTGTTTTCGGGTTTTCTCGAAAAACGGGCAGAGTTTCCTCTGTTTTTGGACGCCCCCGACAACACAAGTTGTCGTTATTTTATCAAAATTCAATCCAATTCAATCAATATCAATCCAACAATTATTCAATCAAGATATATTACTTACGCCAAATGTGTTAAAATTTAAACTGTAATATAGTCGATCGGTTTGAGCTCGTTCACTAAATAAATAAAAACTTTATAATTAACGTGAATAATTATTCGTGCCGTAAAATCTTTACCATCTCTCGCGTGTCGATATGCCGAACTTGCTGACTGAGTTGACCGGTTGCGTTGACCGGGTCAACTCACTATGTTGACCAGGTTTGACCGAGTCTACTCGGTTTGACGGAGTCGACCCGAACCACAAACCGCGAGACCCGAGCTTGACCACGTTGACTTGAACCAAGACGTCTGACCGAACCGCGAGACTTGACCCGTGAGACCCGTACACAAATCTGAACCGAATCCGCTTCGGACCCGAGACTCCCGAACCGAAATCTGAGTAGTACCCAAACCGTACTCTGATCCGAACCCACATCTGACCGGTGCTGATTTCCATTGACCGAACTAAAACTGAGACCCGAACATATCTTACATCTGACCCGAAAGAAATCATCTAAAACTTGAACCAAACTAACCCGAAACATCCACAGGTTACCTGAGCCGAACCGCGACCCGAAACGAAACATAACCCAAATCAACTGAAACTGAAAGGACCGAACTCCAACAGCATCATCATCAAAATCGGACTTCATCGTTGCTGGCGACTCAGTCGTCGGAACCCCACGGAACTACTCATCGGACCAAGTAACCGAGCCGCCACCGCCGTGTGCGGCGGTTCGCTTCCCTCACTCTCTCCTTGATTCCCCGATCTCTCTCTCCTCTGGTTTTCTCTGTTCTTCGTCACTGGAATATAAATCGAGGAGATGAGGGGTGTGTGTGTTTGGAGAAGAGGGTGAATGGTGGTAGCCGGTTAACCACCGACATCGTCGCCGGCCGGACCAGAGACGAGGGGATGGGGGCGGGTTTTGTCGTCGGCTGGAACAACCACCGCCGGTAATATGACCGGCAGCCGGCCGTGTGTCTTCGTCGGAGGGAGAGAGAGGAAACGAGGGATGTTGGCTGGGTTGGGTTTTGTTTTATGACGAAGATGAAGTTCTCTGTGTATTAAATTTGTGTGTGTGTTTAATAAGGAACTAGGGTTCAAAGTGAGTAAGGAGATATGGAGAGGATACAGCTATTAATAGAGATCTTGTTAAGATCTGTTTAAGATTTTGATGAGATTTAGTGAAGATTTTCTGTAGATCTTGAAGAGACTTTGGGACATATTTACAAGAAAAAATCTTGTAGTAAAGATCTAATATATTATGTGCAGGTTTAGGTTTGCGGGTTTTGGGCTTGGGCCCGGGGCCCACAAGCCCATCTCGTATGTAAGTGGCCCGTAATTCCTATGAGACCCGTTGTCAAAATCCGAACTCCGTTTAACATCAAAAGATAAAATTTTAGTATAAAAATACATAAAATACGGTCGGTAGTCGTTGTTTGCATGCTCGTTCGTCGATTACGGTAATAATCGCGAAAAATTACATCGTTGCCGTCTTTAATCCGCTTTTCGAGCCGGTTTCAACTGCGATTGTTAAAATTTAATTACAGAGCTAAATATCACGTAAAATGTAAGTTCTGAAAGTGACAGGCATCTCCGTTGCTTCCGTTTTGTGCCGATGCGTTTCCTACTCCCGCGTTTTTAGTCCATGTTTGCATTTGTGTCGCACGGAAGCCCAATAAATTCACAAAATTAATTTCATAAGCATAAAATACTTGTAGAAAATCCGTATTTGTCGGCGTTGTCAGTATTTCATACGGTTTCGTTTCGTTATCGCTTAACGTTTAGCATGTTTCTCCGCAAATCACCGTTCGCGCACTATAAAGTCGGATAAACGTTCCTGAGCACTCCAAAGGCCTAATTAAGTTAAGTTGCGTCGTAAACACTATTTATTATCGCGTTAATCACCTGTTAATCACGTTATTAAAGGCCGTAAATCACCGCTTGTCACATCTTCAGGGTTTACCATTGATGCAAAGCAATTAACGACTCCAGCATTAATCCACTTACTTGGTTACAAATCCTTCATTTGGAAATGATACAGCCCAACACCAGACACGGTTTCGAACACAAATTGCCTGCTCAATAAAGTATTAGCTATATCAACTACACTAGAAAATGTGTACATACATATATGTACAACAGTATCATACACATGTGTATCACGAAAAATGCACCTGTGTACAACAGACTATAATGAACCTTCCTAAAGCTAATACATTTAAACTACACATGTGTATCTTGTGTACATACACATTTTTATAAGTGAAACATAAATATGTGTATCAATCAAAATACACAAGTGTACAACGGACTAAACATACCACTGGTTTAAACAAAAAAAAAAACTTTATCCGAACGATGTAACTTACACTAAATGCAACAATCCGTAAAGTACACAACCTTCCTAACTTATCAAGATAACGGAAATCAAATGTTTTGGACAATTAATGTTTTCTTACGCATTTGTAGCTTCAACCTCGTTGACTTCTTTTTCATCCCGATCCTTTCTAAACTCTTCTTTACCCTTTTTACTCTTTGGTTTCGCTACCCTATTAATTAACAACAATTTGAAACAAGCCATTGAATTAGCATTATAAAGGTTTATATAACTGAAAACAATAACACGCTATAAAAGAAAACGAACATTTTGTCGTTTGCGCAATTGGACAAGATGGGATTGCTCAAGTACAAAACTAAAATGAATGTATTAATATTAGTGGACAATGTAAACAAATGCACTCTAATAGAGACTGATAAGTTTTACACAAATCATCTTATGAAGCATTATTATACACTGGTGTATTTTACTAACATAACATAACATTGCTCGTTTCCGGCTTAAAACCAATATACACACGGGTATATTTCAACATTTGTACACACAATAGGGCCTTTTCACAAAAAAAAAAAAAAAAAAACAATTATAGGGTTCCAAAATCAATCACCATAATACACAACTGTATACTCACTGAACGCTATACACAAGTGTATACGAAAGAATTTATATAAACGGGGAACACACTTTTCTTCGGTATCACAAAAACAACTACACAAACTATGTGTACACTAATAAACTCGAAACTCTAATGAACGGCATACACATGTGTACTTCAAGGCAATATAAATCATCTCAAGCTACCCAAAAGCCTAACAACAACATGTCACAAATAATGCCTAAAAACAGAGTATAATCAACTATCCTCTTAAATTAACCCATCTTTTTCATGAAAATTAATGATGTACGACCAAAACTTCATTATATAACAACGATTTGAGCAAATTAAACAAACCTTAACTTCCGATTTGAATTTATGAGAAGAAGTATAAAACAAACACCTTTGTTGTTGACAAATGGTATGAGTATTCCGACGACTAGTTATCTTCGACAGTGAGAGAGAAAGATGGGTGTTGAATAAAAGTTTAATATCAGGGATGTAAAACTTATTGTGCGATTTTAAAGGGATTTGGTCAATCGGGAAGGTATGGAAACGGGTTTTAAATTACTTCATTGTGTAATTACACAAATACCCTTAATCATTTAATTAAATAGTAATAAATAACCAAATAATTACCATCATGCCATTCATTTAAATCTCAAGATGATGAAAATCAAGGGTCCAGATCAGTTCACACAGTTCACTTTTGGGAGGTTGTTCACTCTAGAACCCTACCATTCCCCGCCATGGATTATATATATATATATATATATATATATATATATATATATATATATATATATATATATATATATATATATATATATATATAAGGAACGGGATCAGGAGAAAACGCTCAAAAGTGTGAGAACGGTGAGAACGCATCCTGGCCCAACACGTGGCGCAGGACATGATAGGGTCCGAGGGGTTTTTTTGTCTTTTCAATCTTCTTTTATTTTCCTAACGCGCTGTAACATTTTCTGGCGTCTAAGATTTTTTTGGCGTTAATTGTATTTATTAAACTTTTTGGCGTTGAATTAATTGTTTTTGTGTCACATAGATAATTTTTTGGCGTTATAACGTTTTTTGGTCAATTTTTTTGGCGTTTTGTATAATAATTCACTAGGAGTCATTAATATTTTCATAATTTAACAATAAGACCAAATGTTTTTTTTTTTTGGCGTTTAATGAATTTTTTGGCGATTAGTACATTTGACTAGTTTCTTTGCCAGCACCCGGTCTCACAGTTTTCACACTACTAGCGTTTTGGTGTTTGTAGTTTTTGGCGTTTTATATAATAATGTATTTTATTTGTAGAGAATTAGATAACAAAACAATAGATAACTTGATAACAAAACAATATAAAATGAAAAAGAAAAAAAAATGGTAATCTAATTTCTCTTCCGAATCTTCACTGTCATCAGCTCCTTCTTCTTGAATTTGTTTTGGCGTTTTGAACCTTTTGAATACCTTAGCTAGATGCCAACTTTCCTCATAAACCCCGTCTTTTTTAGACGAACTGCTTAGTGGCATCCTGTTTTTTGGTGTGATATTCTTGTTTGGTGGCATGTCATTAAAGATCAACTCTTGCTTGATGCTATTTGTAACAATGGAGTCCAAAATAGCATTTTACACTTGTGTTGTTCCCTTTATTCCATGCCTATATTCATCAAGAACAAAGCTCACATGATGGCATATCACTGTCATCAGTCTCTTTTTCTTGAATATTTGTCCATCTCATTCAACAAAATATTATTGAGATAACCCTCTCAGAAGAAAAATCCATTCAGTGAAAGCTTTGCCATCTGTTGTTTTTTTAACTAACATTATTTGGCGTTTTAAAGTGAGTGGTTTCTAGAGGATATGGTGTGACAACCCTCACAATTACAGGTACCGTATAATTAATTAATCTTAATTATGTGCTTAATGACTGTGCTTGATTACAACTGACAATTTAAACTGCTTTATGATTTTTTTATCATACATACATATGCATCATATTTCATACAGTCACTCCATTTATTACACACAAACTTTAGTGGCATACTTGATGCACAAAGCACAGTTAGCACACTGAACGGATAATTCAGAAACATGCTGACAATGCCAGCACATAGACAGACAATGTTTTGAGGCCAGTATGAGCCAGGGACAAAGTACTACACAAGTATGGAGTGTAGGGAAGTGAGGACCATAAAACTGCGTCACTAGGTGATAGTTAAAGTACCGGGAAGTGCCTAAAACCCACTAATAATGCAGAATTCTGCATTATTTATCAGAAATTCAGCATTTAACATGCTAGTAATGTGCAAAATTTTGGCAGAATGGTCCCGTATGCTTCCCTAAGTGTCGGGAATTAATTGTGACACAAAAAGATATATAAAAGGCATTATACGGAATAATTAAGCACTTTAACGAAACGATATTGTGACACAAGTCGCTTGAGACACATTGCGTTACATTTGGATATTTCTTACGCATCCACTAATGCTTTCTGTAAATGATATTGCCTGTACAGGCTGTACCTACAAACAATTCCTGGATTGTAAGCCCTTGAACTACGACGGCACTGGAGGTGTTGTTGCTTTCGTCAGATGGACGGAAAAGACGGATTCGGTAATAAGGATGAGCAAGTGTGCTCCTGAGAACCAAGTTATTTACATCTCAAGACTCTTTCTTGATGGTGCTTTATTCTGGTGGAACCTGCAAGTTTAAACCTTGGGAGAGGCGGCGGCGTATGCACTGACATGGGCTGAGCTGAAGGAGCTCACGAGGAAGAAATATTGTTCACGGGTAGAGATACAGAAGCTGGAGATGGAATTCTGGAACCTAAAAATGGATGGCCCAAAAATTGTTGAATATGTCCAAAGGTTCCACGACTTGTCACGTGTTGTGCCATATATGGTTGATCCTGAATTTAAACGCATTGAGCGTTTCATCTGGGGATTGGCACCCCAGATCATGAGCATGGTAACAACGTCCAAGCCTCCAACGATTACCGAAGCCATTGATCTCAGCGTAGCACTTACAGAAGAAGCCATCAGACTGAACAAGTTCTCAATTTCTGAACCAAAGAAAAAGGAGACACATGTCGAATCCTCAGGAGAAAACAAGAGAAAGTTCTCGAACTTTAAGAAAAGTACCGGTAGTGCCAACAAGAGGAAGGATGTGAACCCACCAGCTGAAGCTAAGTATTGTGCTGAAGTCAAAGGGAAAGGATACATGGGCGCTCTGCCCAAATGTGAATTTTGCCAGTATCATCATGCTGGCCGGTGCAGTGTTAGAAAATGTGAATCCTGTGGGAAGATTGGTCACTTAAAGGACACTTGTTGGGTTGGTACTGGCCGTGGTGGCCAAAGGGGATTTGGTAACAACAACCGTGGAGGTAACGAGAATGGGAATCGCAACTGCGGAAATGGTAATCACGGTAACTTCGGGAATCAAACAGGAAATGGTAACCGCAATCAAAACAACAATCAAGGCGGGCTAATGGAGATGGTAACGGCCGAGGACCGGGATGTTTTAACTGCGGAGACATCGGGCACTTCAAGCGTGAATGCCCAAAACTCAATCAAGCTCATGGAAGGGTATTCAACATTGGAGCAAGGGAAGCACGCCAGGACCCGAATGTTGTCACTGGTATGTTCCCTATAAATCAACGCTTTGCATCTGTACTATTTGACACTGGTGCCGACTATAGTTTTGTATCGCTAGAATTTAAGAATATGCTTGGGTTAACTGCTAGTAAGTTAGATGTTCCTTACTCAATTGAACTGGCTAATGGAAAGCTAGTTGAAACGAATGAAGTCATCAGAGGATGTGTGATAGAGCTGGGAGGACACGAATTTACACTGGATCTACTGCCAGTCGAGTTGGGAAGCTTCGACGTGGTAGTAGGGATGGATTGGTTGTCCAGCAACAGAGCCGAAATTGTATGTCACGAGAAGACCATTCGCATCCCAATGGCGAATGGAGAAACAATTGTGGTACATGGAGAGAAGCGTGATACGCCCTTAAGGATCATTAGATGTTTAAAAGCTAGAAGGTGTTTGAAGAAGGGATGTGTTGCCTTCTTGGCACACATCGTGGATAAAGAAGCCGCGGAGCCAAAGATAGAAGATATTCCAGTCGTAAAGGAATATCCTGAAGTCTTTCCAGAAGACTTGCCAGGATTGCCGCCACAAAGACAAGTCGAGTTCCATATTGACTTAATTCCAGGCGCCGCGCCTGTGGCTAAGGCACCTTATAGACTTGCACCTTCGGAAATGCAAGAGCTGTCAACGCAACTCCAGGAGCTGTTAGATAAAGGATTTATCAGACCAAGCTTCTGGCCTTGGGGAGCTCCAGTTTTGTTTGTCAAGAAGAAGGATGGTAGTTTCCGCATGTGTATTGACTACCGGGAGCTGAACAAGCTGACAATTAAGAACATATATCCTTTGCCAAGGATTGACGACCTGTTCGATCAGTTACAAGGTTCAAGTTTTTACTCAAAGATCGATCTACGATCATGTTATCACCAGTTGAGGATTCAAGAAGAAAGTATCCCAAAGACGACCTTTAGGACTCGCTACGGGCATTACGAGTTCCTGGTTATGCCGTTCGGGTTGACAAACGCACCAGCGGTATTCATGGATTTAATGAACAGAGTCTGCAAGCCCTACCTTGATAAGTTTGTGATCGTGTTCATTGACGACATCTTGATCTATTCAAAAACAAAAGAAGAACATGAGCATCATCTAAGAGCCATCTTAGAGCTGCTTAAGAAGGAGAAGTTATACGCAAAGTTCTCGAAGTGCGAGTTCTGTTTACGCGAAGTTCAGTTTCTTGGTCATATAGTTAATGGAAATGGAATTCATGTGGATCCCACAAAGATCTAGGCAATCAAGAACTGGGAGACTCCAAAGACGCCGACCGAGATTCGACAGTTTCTAGGTTTGGCTGGGTATTACCGCAGATTCATTGAGGATTTCTCGAAAATCGCTCAACCTCTGACTGCTCTCACACAAAAGGATAAGAAGTTTGACTGGGGAGACAAACAAGAAGAAGCATTTCAGTTGTTGAAGAACAAACTTTGTGACGCACCGATCTTATCTCTACCCGAAGGCACGGACGACTTCGTGGTATATTGCGACGCCTCGCGTCAAGGTTTGGGATGTGTATTAATGCAACGACAGAAGGTTATAGCATATGCTTCTCGCCAGTTAAAAGTCCATGAGAAAAATTATACCACGCATGACTTGGAGTTAGGCGCAGTGGTGTTTGCTCTGAAAATCTGGCGACATTACTTGTATGGCACGCGGTGCACAATCTTTACTGATCACAAGAGCCTGCAACATATCTTCGATCAAAAAGAGCTTAACATGAGACAAAGACGCTGGGTTGAATTGTTGAACGACTATGATTGTGAAATCAAGTATCACCCAGGGAAGGCGAATGTAGTCGCCGATGCCTTAAGTCGGAAAGAAAGGATTAAGCCCATAAGGGTTAGGGCTTTGGAAATGATTGTTCAGACAGACCTTACGTTGCGCATTCGTGCTGCGCAAAGGGAAGCTCTTAAAAGGGAAAACCTTGTGAATGAATATCTCCGTGGGATGGAGAAGCAATTGGTACCAAAGGAGGATGGAACATTGTGCTTCTTGGGAAGAATTTGGGTTCCCCTCTTTGGTGGTCTTAGAGAAGTGATTTTCAATGAGGCTCATAAGTCAATGTACTCGATTCATCCCGGAGCGGATAAAATGTACCAAGATCTAAAGGATTTTTATTGGTGGCCGAGAATGAAAGGAGACGTTGCAATACATGTTGGCAAATGTTTGACTTGCGCCAAAGTGAAGGCCGAATACCAGAAGCCTTCAGGTCTTCTACAACAACCCGAAATACCTCAGTGGAAGTGGGAACAGATTTCCATGGATTTTATAACAAAATTGCCAAGGACGCCCAAAGGTCATGATACGATCTGGGTAATTGTAGACCGCTTAACAAAATCAGCACACTTCTTGCCAATCAAGGAAAAAGATAACACGAGCAAACTTGCTGAGATATACCTTAGAGAGATTGTTGCACGGCATGGAGTGCCTCTCTCAATTATCTCTGATAGAGATGGAAGATTCGTGTCAAGGATTTGGCAATCCTTTCAAGAAGCTTTTGGTTCTCAGTTGAATCTGAGTACTGCTTTTCATCCGCAAACAGACGGACAGAACGAACGAACGATTCAGACGTTGGAAGACATGTTGCGAGCTTGCGTAATGGATTTAGGTGGAAGTTGGGACACTCACCTACCATTGGTTGAATTTTCATACAATAATAGTTATCATGCAAGCATTCAAGCCGCACCGTTCGAAGCTCTCTATGGGCGTAAGTGTCGATCACCCCTATGTTGGGCAGACGCGGGTGATAGACAGCTTGTTGGCCCAGAATTGGTTCAGGAAACAACAGACAAGATTTTGCAGATTCGAGAACGCATCAAAGCGGCTTGTGATTGACAAAAGTGTTATGTGGACCACAGAAGAAAACCTCTGGAATTTGAGGTGGGAGATATGGTATTGTTGAAGGTTTCACCGTGTGGAACGCTTTGGGAAGCGTGGGAAGTTGAACCCCAGATACATTGGTCCATTCAGAATTCTGGAACGGATTGGTCTCGTAGCATACAAGTTGGATTTACCTGCATAGCTAAATGGCGTTCATGATACATTCCATGTATCAAATTTGAAAAAGAGTCCAACTCAAGAAACAGTGGTCATTCCTACCGACGAAGTTCATGTTGACGACACACTCCACTTTATTGAAGAACCTGTTGAGGTCAAGGATTGGAAGGTTAACAAAACACGCCGGAGTAGTGTCAAGCTCGTCAAGGTTCGATGGAATGCACGACATGGCCCAGATTTCACATGGGAACGTGAGGATCGAATGAAGGAAAAATACCCACATTTGTTCCCCAAGACCCCTGCAACTAAAAGCGAAACCTAAAATTTCGGGACGAAATTTTCTTAACGGGGGGAGAATGTGACAACCCTCACAATTACAGGTACCGTACAATTAATTAATCTTAATTATGTGCTTAATGACTGTGCTTGATTACAACTGACAATTTAAACTGCTTTATGATTTTTGTATCATACATACATATGCATCGTATTTCATACAGTCACTCCATTTATTACACACAAACTTTAGTGACATACTTGATGCACAAAGCACAGTTAGCACACTGAATGGATAATTCGGAAACATGCTGACAATGCCAGCACATAGACAGACAATGTTTTGAGGCCAGTATGAGCCAGGGATAAAGTACTACACAAGTATGGAGTGCAGGGAAGTGAGGACCATAAAACTGCGTCACTAGGTGATAGTTAAAGTACCGGGAAGTGCCCAAAACCCACTAATAATGCAGAATTCTACATTATTTATCAGAAATTCAGCATTTAACATGCTAGTAATGTGCAAAATTTTGGCAGAATGGTCCCGTATGCTTCCCTAAGTGTCGGGAATTAATTGTGACACAAAAAGATATATAAAAGGCATTATACGGAATAATTAAGCACTTTAACGAAACGGTATCTAACCGAACAACCGGACATTACCCGGGACACCAAATTTTTGCCAAATACATTGTTTAATTATTTCTTGGCTAGTCTTGATCCCCGTTCACCATAACACCCACTAAAATACCCACTAACTAACATATGAATCACATACTTGGATTTGAACTTACAATTACCAACTTTCATCAAAATATTACATCTAACCCCCCCCCCCCATTACCCATTTACGGTCACCAAAGGGACCCACAAAATTCACCAACATACTTCTTAGATTTGTTTTATTTTATATTAGATTGTTGCTTGTATGTTTAGACAAAATATTGAAAGGAAGAATATAAGTATGGCACATTAGATTTCCATATCATTCTCTCACATTCACAAGATCACACCATCTTCTCACTCTCCTCTCTCTCCCTTTCGGCCTCACCATAACCGCCACCATCACCACCTTAACTCAACCATCTTCTTCCATTTTAAGTTTCATTAAAGTGCTAGAAGGAGGATTAAAGGAGCTTAAAGTTGTAGATCATCAAGGAGCTTCATACATTGCCTTCACCCACCATTTTCTTCATCTTTTTCACTAGAGTTCTTCCCTAGCCTTTGAGCTAGTAGTAAGTTCTTGATCTACTCTTGCTTATTTCTATTTTGAGAAGTTAAAAGTTATAGTATGTTGAAATTTACAAGAACACAAAAAGGGTTTAAACAAGAAACTTGAACATAAAAGTTTACATAAAGATGTAATGTTGTTAGTAGGATGTTGTAGTGAATATGTTGTTGATTGCATGTCGATTCTTGGTTATGTGATGTTAATCACCATATGGAGCTTGTTAAATGATGTTTAGAAACATGATTTAACAAGACTAGGAGGTGATTATGTGATACATGAAATAATCATCTTCTAGTATAAACATGAACTTGAAAGAAAATAATTTTCTTGAAATTTAAGTAAACAAAGTAAGTTGGTGATCATGTAGATCCGGGTTTTACAAAAGACTTTTCTAAATAAACCAAGTTCAAGAATCGATTTTTGGAAAATCATGACTTTTACATACACTTACACCATTTTTGGGGATGAAATAAGTGTAAAAACCTTTTATTTACAAGAAGAGTTCAAAAGATTAATTTTTGTAAAAATTGTTTACAAGTTGTAAACACTTAACTCTTTTAAGAAAATTATTTTTAAATAAATGAATACACTTTGGAAGGTAACTAAGTCCACTAAACGCTTTACCAAGTTACTACGCGTTTTCGGGATATATCAAGTTCATGATTAATATGAAACGCATATAGTTTTCGCTCTTGGTAATGTAAAATTGTTTAAGGATTGATTGTTGATTGATTTTGAAAAGAAAATGATATGCTTAATAGCATGGACACCTCCGTTTTTAGGGGAAACTATGGCGAAATTTTCTAAAAATTCCAACACTTAGAAATTATTTTCTAACAAGTGGTTACAATTGTGTTTTAAACTTCGTTTTTCAAAATAAACTTCGCCATAAGATTTGTTACAAAAATACAAAGTGTCGGAGGTTGGTTTTCGTAAATAAAAGCGGACAAATATATATTTAGAATATATATTTTATACTAAAACGCTTGTGTGAATATTTGCATGATTTGGGAACTAGTTATATTACTTAGAGAAAAATAATATAACTTAACAAAATACCGTTACTAGTATATTTTGGATGGATAATATTTTTGATAACGAAAAATATGATTTATCACAAAGTATAACATATTTTTGAACAAGTAGAGAATATATTATTTTGAGAAGTTATAATATATTTTCTTAGTATATTTGGAGAATAGATAAATTTTGGGACAAGGTTTATTTTCTTGGAAACACATTATTTTGACAACTAAGTCATCATATACTTTTCTAAAAGTGGGACTTAAGAGCACATAATATCAAGACTTTAAATCACAAAAATACATGTATAAAATACCCCCATCATTGGGAAGGAAATACGCACATAAAATACTTGAGAAGTATGAATACGAAATAGTTGTCTAACTATTATTTCAAGATCTAAAAATATAATGTAAGTTAAAATAATTATTATTTTAACAATAAGTTATAACTTGGAATAATATCAAAGTAACGTAACGCAAACCATAAATACAAAAGCAAGGCACGGCCCCTTCATCTAATAGACATTAGTACGGTGTAGGTTATCGTGTAGCTGACAAGGTTTGAGTACGAGCACAGGAGACGCACTACAGTGAGTTCATGTCCCCCTTTTCTCTTAACTGTTTTCAGTTTTATAACTTCAGGGGTGAAATACATGTTACAATTATTACGGACATTTTTATACATGGTATGGTTAGCTTAAGGAGGGCATACTACTTAGATCATGTGAGTGACAGGCGCGGCACTTAAGGCCATTAATCCTCGTCGTAGGACCGAGGGACATGAGTGATAGATCTATTTGGGTGTAGCGAGCTCACACCCATGAGGCCGGGGCGGCCCATAGTGGTGACTGTGTCTTACAGCCGGAAGCCCGGTGCAACTCCGCTAGGTTTGAGTTTTCCTGCATCACTTCACACATACCAGTGGCTTTGCAACCCATTGGTGATCTCTTTTTTTTTCTTTATTGCTACATACCGGGGATTTTCATACGGACATATTTCAAAGGTTTATACACATGAACTCGCTCAACTTTTGTTGATTTTTCAAACTACATGTATTTCAGGGAATTGATCGGATCTGGCAAGTGTCTGCATATGTGTCAAGTTGCGTACTAAATAAAGATGTCATCCAGGGTTGTAGGGTTTGGGAGGTGTAACCCTTTCCTGGACGGGTCACACGTCTCCAAACCTCGTTTTATTTTAAGTCTTTGTGGAGTCTCAGGAACTCGGTTAAACATTTTCATGGGTTGTAATTTATTTTGGTAACAGCGTTTTTAAGACAAGTATGTATGGTATTTTCTAAGACTTAATTAATGGATGAATATCTTCTGTTTTATCATATAGCATTGTTATGATTGTTGCTATGGTATTAAGAAGTCACACCAAATAAACCCACGCTTCCGCAAAAGCCAGGGTGTGACATATGGCGTTTGTGTTTTCTGGGTGTGATCAATTTCATTGTGTATAGACCCCTCTCTTATAGGAGTTTTTTGGCGCGTAGTTTAGGCGAGACTTTTTTATTGTAATAAATGATAGTAATAAAGTAACTGTCTTTTCAGTTAATGTTTTTGTATTTACTGTTTTGATCAACTTTTATCAGTTTTATAGGTGATAGACGTCCCATCTTCTAAGTTTGGCGTTTTTTTAATTGGCGTTATGCAGACCAAGATGACAAAATACAATAACGGAGAAAATAAAATATTACGCAGGAAAAATATTTTTTGTTATTTTTGGCGTTTTGTAAGGAATAACCTTTTTTAGTATTTTTTTTTTGCGTTTTGCTAATAAAGAGAGAAATATATCATTTAATTATCTTAAAAAAAATACACAGAAGAAAAAAAAGGAAAAAAAATTAAAACCCTTCGTCAGAAGGTACTTTATCCGAAAAGTATCCATCACTTGCGTCATCTTCTTCCTCCTCGGAGTCTTCATCTTGATCTTCATCCATGTCATCACCTTCACCTTCATATCTTGCATTAACTCCAATTTTGAGTCCATTTCTGTGTTGGTACAAGTGGTGTTATGCAATTCTTCCATGAAACCCAGACGCTGCTTTGTCATGATGTTTTCTAGCCAGTAGACTTCCTGCTCTCCGCTGTCGTATGTAATGGTCACCATGTCTGTTTCATCATCAAAACGCCATGATGTCATGACAGGGTCCGGCTTCACATCTGCTTTGATTTGTCCAAATTTTATGGTTAATGCTTTCATAAGCATATGTGTTTCATGGCATTCTTTGTCTAGAGCAATGCCAAGGGATAAGATTCCCTCTGTATCTCTTCTTCCATCTTCAGAATTGCCCTAACTGTCTTAACATACACCCTCCTTCTGTTGTCAAAACGGAGGACGAATCGCCTGATTGCCAGTGTATATCCAGGAAACGATTGTTGCCATTTTTGGCGTTTTGGTTAAGTTGGCGTTTTTGGTTAAAGATGTTTTTTGCAGAAATGGATAGATTGAAATGATTATGGAAGCTATGTTTTACCTCGTTTATATAATGATGTTTTTGGCGCGGAATTTAGGAGGGAATTTCTTCTAATAAATGTTAATAACTGAAATTCAGTTACTGTGTTTGTTTCATCTTCCTGTAATATCCAACGCGTTTTATCACTAATTTTTGGCGTTTCGATTTTTAATGGCGTTTTATTTTTTTTGAATGGCGTGTTATCATTTGATGGCGTTTTGAATATGAGCGGTAAAAGACCCTTTACCCTTAATGAAGCGCGTCCCACATAATAAAATTGATGTTATTTACGAAAACGCCACCGCGCAATCTAGTCCATGGATTGTTTTGATCGGTCGACCCATAAGCGTTCTCACCGTTCTCACACTTTTCACCGTTTTCTCTAAATCTTGACCCTATATATATATAGGGTTAGGATCAAGAGTGAACACCTCCCTCATTTGTGAACTGTGTGAACTCATCTTGGCCCTTGATTTTAAAAGGATAGGATTGTCATTAACTAATTAGATTTAATTCTTATTTAATTTTAAACCAATTATAATTAAGATTTATCCTAATCAGTTACCATAATATTCTACCTAATTCTTGCATTTTAGGAATTCAAATTAATGATTCATAAACAAAATTACAACCTTCTCTCTCTAAATCGAGAAGACCAGACCTCCCTTTTTTGTTCCAGTGTTTCCTTCTTTTTTGTTCCAGTGTTTCCTTCTTCTTCAACAATTCAAGTTCCTTCAAAAGACGATTTGATTTGTGGGATATTGCAGGTATCAATCAAAGTTTTATTTTTTTCCTTATTTCTTTTATACGAATATGTATAATTTTTTCCCTCATTTCTTCATCGTACATCAGTTCCTTAAACCCAGGAAATCAAGTTCCAATTTCATTGTACCTCACGTCAATTTTTCGTCTGAAGATCAATCGCAACTATATCCTCGCTGGTAGTTGATTTGGTTATTGTAGTTTTAATTTGGCGAACATGTGATACTGTATATTACATAAATACCTACAGAAGTTTATTTAATTCATTAATATGTGTTTTATATACTGTATATTACATGAACACTTGTATACTTACATGTTTACTATGTCTGTACACATGTGTACTTGAATATTTATACACTAGTATTACGTAAACTGAGGTGTATAAAAGTCTTAAAAAAACATACAAATAGAAATTAAAATCGAGTTCCATTATTTCAAAACAAAACAAAAACCCATAATAAATAGAGGAGATAATGGTAGATAATTAAGCTATTCGGTTACAACCTTCCATATTTGTTAATTTTAAATGTACAATAATACCCTTCTACATTTAATTAAATATATAAAATTAAACCAATAATTACGATCTTGTCATTCTATTATAATCTTAAGATGATGAAGATCAACGGTCCATATAAGTTCACACAGTTCACTCTTAGGAGGGTGTACACTCTAGAACCCTACCCTATATATATATATATATATATATATATATATATATATATATAATTTTGCTAAAAAAACAAAACAATGGTAAGACTGTAATTTTGAACTAGGGCAAAATCGTAAATTTGATAGGTTGTAAAATCGTAATTTGTCAAAAGCTACAACGATAGTAAGACTATAACCTTTAGTTGGGGGCAAAATCGTTATTTTTGAACTGGGGTAAAATCGTAATTTGTACGAACCAATGGAGAAGTGTCAGGTAGTTGCTTGACACTATTCCCTGCCATGTAGGGGTGAGTAGAAAACCGAAATAACCGAACTGTAACTGAAATAACCGAAAAAACCGAACCAAAACAAAAACCGACGGTTCGGTTTTCGGATTTTTAGTAACCAAAAAATTCGGTTAGGTTTTCGGATAACCATTTTCAATGACCGAAAATAACCAAACCGATAAGTTATAATAATAGGTCAAATCCAAATATTTTTATAATTAAGTGTTTAACCCATGCTACTAAGAAGTATTAGTTTTATTCTTGATTGTTAAATATTTATAATAAGAACATTAACATGTTTATTTATCATTGAAATGATTTATGTATTGTTTACAAGATATAACAAAATTTAACATCAAATTTAAATGATTTTCAAAGTATTATAAAAGAAAACGTCTTAATAAAAACTTTGAATAAACATTAAAATAGATTAGAAGATTGGATTTATGTGAACAATATTAATTAAAAAGACTAAATATATTTACTTAAATTTAAACATTAAGAAAGATTCTTAAACTTTAAATATACTTTTTATTTTTGAATCTTATGTAATTTGTTTCAAAAACTGAAAAATTGAAACGAATCGTTGCTAAAACAGAAAAAATCAACAAAAAAAAAACTGAAATAAAAAAAAACCGAAACCAAATGGTTTTTTAAAACCGAAAACTGAACTTTCGGTTACGGTTGCGGTTTTACCCAAAAAACCGAACCAAACCATGCTCAATTTCTTTACAAGCATCGGAACGAGTAGACGAGCTTGTTTTTCTTCTTTTTGAAGATTGGGTGGCGAGCGGTACTTTCGCTCTTTTGTTGTGGTAACATGCCACCTGCCAACAATCAATGAATGAGAACGAGTGTTTTTCTTTTTCTTTGTATTCACTAAAGGCTCTCGCAAGAAGTTGGCTTCATTTTCACTGCCTTTTGCGTTATTGTTGGTGTTGTGGAAGTAACTTTTGAAGACCGTGATCTTTTTATTCAATCCGCACTACTTTAATGAGAGAATGTCATTAAACCAATATAGATCATGGTTCAACGTTTCGTGAAATATATCACAAATTCGTTCCCAAAATTTGTCTTATTTTTAAGCATTCCTTTTTTTTTGTAAAAGCGATATATTAAAAATAGTTTATATAAAACAAATACTATCAACAAAAACATATTTTTTTTCTTAAAAAAGTACCGGTCATCGGGTCATCCGATACGAACATCCAATATTTGGTTAAAACCACTTCTTCCTCCGTTGTTCATTTTATAGCAGCTCGACTTCCGCTTGGGACCTTTTCTGCTTCGGTTATCTTTTTTGGCTTCTCTCTTTGACCCTCGAAGCCAACGATTCACCCATATTTTGCGATTGGGTGTCCGGAACGAACTCGGGTGTGGGGTTTGTTTGCGATATAGGAAGTTGTTGGTGAGGGATGTTTGGTAGCGGAACTTGTGACGGGGAAATGTTGTTGTAAGGAAATCTCGGATACAATATGTTGTCGGTTAACAAAGATGTGTATGCCACAAGGTTAGGTGTAGGAACCGGAACTTATATATTGCGGTTTTGTGGTGAGCTACTATTTTGTGGGGTCTTTGTTGTTTAGATCGGAAGAACGGTTGTGCGGGTTCAATTTTTTTTATTTATAAATGTTGAAGAATTGTTATAAAAGATTGAGAAGGGTAGTAGAGAAATATGAAGATACGTGTGATGGTGTGGATAATTTTATACAGTAAGTGGAGTAAATAATTTATTTTAAAAAATAGCCGTTGGCAACGACTTTATCATTTATTTTTTGTTTTTTTAATTGAAGTGAGCGATGTTGCCAGGCAAGATGTTGCCAGGCAAGATATTGCCTTGTTGGAGGGGCAACACCCATTTGATGGGTGGATAGGGGTGCTGTGGGTGGCGTGAAAGAGCTTGCCCTCCCATTTCCACACCCCATTACGTGGAGTCTAAGGGTCTGTTTGGTATAAAGTAATGGAATGAACAACAGAATGGAATGAACTAAGGGTCTGTTCGGTATGGTGTAATGGAATAGACGAGGGAATGGAATAGACGAGGTAATGGAATGGACGAGGTAATGGAATGGACAAGGGAATGCAATGGATCATTACCATTCCATGTCTTGTTTGTTTACCATTGGTAGGCAAAAAAAAGACAAAGGAATAAAATCGATGGTGAGTGGTGGTGGTTGGTGGCGGGAGAGGCGATGGCCATAAACTAATTTTGATGATAAAGCTCAGCTGAGAGATGAAGTCTCCAAGTAAATTACTCGCAAGTGCAAATTTTTTAAAACAAAAACATACGAAAAACGTGACACTACTTGGGTTTCTGTATTATATATGATATCCCTTTTATAATCAGCTTGATTGATTCTCCAAGAGTGAGGTTTGCATTTCATATATTTATCACTTCAACATGCTTGATTTTGCTTTTCACTTTCTCCACTTAGTTGACATTACAAGTTACACAGAGGTGGATTAAAAGTACTAATGAAAGAAAGGTGCATAAAGCTTCAATAATTTGTTCTTCCTGGTGGTATATATACTCAGGGGCGCAGCATGTGAGGGGGGGGGGGGGACGTCCGCCCCCCGGGATTTTTCGCTCAGTAGTGTTATATATGTAGTTTTCGTATAGAAATTTGTGGGTATATACGTTTTCACCCCCCCGGTTCTATAGAAATTTTTGGGTATTCTATAGAAATTTTTGGGTATATATGTTTTCACCCCCCGGCAGAAAAATCCAAGCTTCGCCACTGTATATACTCACATTAAATTGATCAATAGATTGTTTCCCTTATCAGTAGCATTACTCATATCTCCGTCAGTCAGTATCTTCCCAACACGATTAAAACACTAATGCCACATTAAAGCAAACAAGGTATCAACAAGAATCAAACAATTAAATGTAAAATACATGTTCTTATTTATACAAATAATCACCCATACCAGATCCTAAATTGACCACATATAACAGTAGCCTATAACTAACTACATAAATTTCGCTTTTATTGTGCAAAAACGATTCTGGATCAGCTATATATATTGGATTTGAAAATTCAAATGATTCGTAACATGAAACGACGTACGGAACTTGATCGTGAGTAGTAGTTTTGCGTGTTGTTGAAGAAATTGAAGTCAATTTTGCTTCAGGGTGGCGTAGAGTGGTTACCTATTTAGAATAGATAAACTCCCCATTCACCCAATCAGACAGTGTCACGTCAATTCACCTAAATTGTTTACCTAATGCTCAAAAACGTCGGCGGTGGTTTACCTAATGGGGTTTAGGTAAACTATTAAAAAAAATATGTGATTGTTTAAGAAGGAATGGACCCCACCACACACCCATCTCCCCCCCCCCCCTCCCTCCCTCTCCCCCACAGCCCCACTCGGTAAAGCTTCACCGAAATTGGCCAACAAATCGGTAACATGTGGTCGGTAAAAAGGTTGGCGGTGGTCACCGAACGGTGCCGAATGGGTTTACCGCCCCCACTCCGCTCCCCCTTAGAATCGAAGGGCTTGAATGTTGATTTGACACAATAGATGATTAGGTCACGATTATTGAGGAATTTGAGATGGATATTGCAGAAAGCATATGCTCAACATTTTAGGGTTGGCTCGCAGGAGGATGGAATTAGAAAAGGAATTGCAAAAGGGAAATGAGTAATTTCTTAAAAAAAAGAAATATGTAATTGATTTTAAGAGTTGGGTAAATATGTAATAAAGTTTTTTAGTAAGGGGATATATCTAAAAGTTCCTAACAACAACAACAAACACAACAACAATAGTAATAATTGTAGATGTCTTTTCATTCCTTGAAGGAATGAAAAGGCTCATTCTATACGCACCCCCCCTTTCCTGATTATACCCCCCCTTGTGAGAGGAAAACTGTCGGTCCCACGCAGGCCCCACCTGTAAGTATGTGAGAGGATGGGGTTGAAAAAAGTAAATAGGAGGGTGTAGAAAGTAGCACCCAATGAAAAAAACACCCCCGCATCAAGGAATAAAAAAATTTATATTTGGAAAATATTACATTCTTATGAAATGATCCATTCCATTACCACATGATAACTAAACATGTTTTTTTTCATTCCATTAAAACGATCCATTCCATTCCGCCTTCAATTCCATCATACCAAACACTACCTAAATGATTTATAAGGCTTTAACATTAACATGATCTGCATATTATCTAGAAGATTAGTATTAGGGGTGTTCATGGAATCCAATGTCGAATTTTCAAATTATTTGAATAATTTTTATTTTCCCTTGAATTCGAAAAATCTACCCAATTCGATTCGAATTAAAAACCCAATTCGTATTCGATTAAAAATTCGTATTCGAATAAATTCGATTTGATTCAGATTCTTTTACAACATGTAAAAGAACTATCAAAGTGAAACATAAATTTTAAAGCAGCCATAAAGCATGTCAGCATGATATCACATTAAAAAGTTTCAAATAAAGTAACATAAGTCTAAAATTCAAAACGAGAAGTCCGAAATAATCACTTCACATTACAAGTTAATATTTTTAGGGTTAGAAATCTACTGATAGATTTGCTACTTAGGTTTTAGTTATTTAAAGCAGCCATAAAGCATGATATCACATTAAAATGTTTCAAATAAAGCAACATAAGTCTAAAATTCAAAACGAGAAGTCGGGAATAACCACTTCACATTACAGAGTTAATATTTTTAGGGTTAGAAATCTACTGATGGATTTGTTACTTAGGTTTTAGTTATGGGCCATGTACTGAGTTTGGTAATGGGTAATTTTAATACATGGAATAAATTTTGAAAATAATTAATAATAAATATAAATGTATAATTTTTATTCGAATTTCGAATTGAATCGAATTTGAAACTATAAATTCATATTCGATTTACTTGACTCAAATTGAATCGAATTCGAATTCTCATAATTGAAACAAATTCTTGATAATTGAATCGAATTTTTCGAATTTAAAACGAATTCTGAACACCCCTAATTAGTATTTTGAGGTTGGTAGATGACCGGAAACGATATTAATATTTATTTAGAGTTAATTGCCCGGATAGTCCCTGTGGTTTCACGTTTTTCACGTTTAGTCCCCAACTTTTCAAAATAGCATGTATGCTCCCTGTGGTTTAATCGTTTGTTACTCGGATAGTCCCTGGTGCGAACGAGGGTAAGTTTTTTCAGTTAAGTGGTAAAATTACTAAATTATCCTTTTCAAGTTTTCTTAGTTTTCTCATTTTTGAAAATAATTACCAACCTACCATTCTCTTAGTTTTCTAACCCTCATCTGCACTAGTGACTATCCGAGTAACAAACGATTAAACCACAGGGAACATACATGCTATTTTAAAAAGTTGAGGACTAAACGTGAAAAAAATGTAAAACCACAGGGACTATCCGGGCAATTAACTCTATTTATTTACTTTTACCATAGTTTCATGATGTAAGACCATGGGGTATGGTGGGGCGGGGGTTTGGGGCATGGGTTGACACGTGGAGTTCGAGCCCCCCCACTGGTGAGTGACGTGTCCGTGGGGTATGGCGGGGCGTGGCTAGCCCAGCGTGGCTTGGCCATGTGTATTAAAATAAAAAAAAATCTAAAATTAAAAAATATGCCCTAGCCAACAAGCCAATAAGAGCCAGCCACATAGGATTGCTAGCATGCCCCACGCCCGGCCTTAAACTCCCGCCCAAGAGGCCACGCTCAAACCCAAGCCCATCCGGGGTGGTGACTTGGGCGTTTCTCTCCAACCCACGCCACAACCCCCGCCCCATACCCCATAGTCTAAACTCCCGCCCAAGGGGCCCCACCCAAACCCAAGCCCACCCGGGGTGGTGACTTGGGCGTTTCTCTCCAACCCACGCCCCAACCCACGCCCCATACCCAATAGTCTAAAAACAACCACAATATCTATAACATAGGTTTTAGAGATCTACTTTCCTTCTCTTTTAAAAATCATCTTTCTAGGTGATCCATTACATTACATCCATCATTTTCCTAAAAGGTACTTAACCCAATGGTAGTCATACAATTCTTATCTCTTTATATAAAAAAGCAAACACCTGAAGATGTTTCATTTGACCCATGGAAAAATGTAGATTCGTTTTTTTAGAATCCACTAATTAGAAGCCTTAATCACTAACCATAATAAGCATCATGTATTAGACTTTTCCAATCCAAACCATTTTTGAGCGATAGTTTACAACTCTCCAACTTTAAAAAAATGCACATATCCTTGTTTAGACCAAGGACAACAAGCCAGATGCATTGACCATTTTTGTTAGCGTCACGATGTTGTTAGGGTCTTCCAACTCCAGGGGCATAGCTTAGTTAATCCCCGAGAGTGCACCCGCCCCCCAATGTCTCGGTTAAAATTATAAAATTTTTTATATTTCGTCCAAAAAATTATAACCCCCCCCCCCCCCAAAAAAAAAAATATTTTGCCTAAATATTTATATTGTATATAAATTGGGTCACATGACTTTCCGCCACACGAAACTTTTGGTCAAGCTCCACCACTGTTCAACTCAACACTCAGGCCATACCTATCCTAATTAATCTAGCATTTATCAAAGGGCTTGTAGTTTAATTAATGGTATAAATGGTTCACCCATGGTGGAAAAAAGATTTAGACCATGCGTAGTGGTTGGAGTGAATAATGCCCCACCCTTGGGTTCACCACGTGTCGTCCTAGTCAGCAAATGGGGTTTTTTTTTTCTAAAATGGGTGTAGTGAGGATGTGAGTATTATGTTAATAGGGGTGTAAAGAATTAAATAAATAAAAAACCATGAAAAAATTGATTGGACAAAGAATAGGAATATGAAGGGTGATTGTACAAACAAATGGGGGCAAGGGCGTGGAATATTGGACGCCCCCTGCTTTTTTCGCAAAAAAAGCCCACTGGGGACGATGTCAGGCGTGGTTGGGGAATGGTTGGGCTTAAAAATGCCCAAATCAGAACAAGTACAAGTGGTCTTTGTTGATCAGTTCTATTTAAACATAATGGAAAACATGAATAACATACCTGTTACAGCAGGCCGGCCAGTAGAGAATCCAGTCAGAGATGCAACCATTGAGTTCGACATACTTGTCAGCATGATCTGGTTCCTCCTTAGGGTGTAAAGTGATGATGGTAATGAACCAAAAGTAGGGATGTTTCGGTTAAGGAGAGAGAGGGACGAATTGTGATGTTATGTTATTAGGTTGTGTGTCTAACCTATAACCTCTCTAATAATCTCCTTATATATACACCCAAGAGGAAACCCAATTAGTTAATAAGGGTAATATGGTCCATCAACAATTACCAACTAATTATTAATAGGTTATTAATATATTTTGATCTATATTATATAAATGATAATGATGGCTACTAGATTAAATATAAATAAATAAATATTTAATCTTACATTCTCTCACTTAGCCGAATAATCATTTATCATGAGTATTAGATTAGTCTGATCAGAAGTTAATACTCATTTTAGCTTTAAACCAAGAACCGTAGCAGAGAAATACAGCCGTTGAATCATTATGCGACTCAGGACCCCCATTAGTCATACTACAGCCTCAATTTAAAACCTAACAGTTATGATCAAAAAACTAACAAACCCTTTAGCGTTTGATTTGTATTTATATTTGTCTATATGTCATTACACCGGCAGAACATATGTTAGAGACATACAAAATCAAACTGATGAGGAATATTAAAAGTTAATCATTCATAGTACGATATATACAGTTGTACATAGTCATCAATAAACCCGTGATTATTATAAGCGCTTACATAATAGTTATGGGTGATAGACTTTTAGTTATAGGATCCTTAAGCATATCATGAATGCATTCGATACAAAGATTTAGTTTCCTCAATTCGTTCATAAACGAATAATTAATTGCGTATCGAAATTTAATGCAGCACCTCTCGAACTGTTACTGTTCAAGGAGACATGGTAGCTGACTTTATCACAATAAGTCTTCAATATATTAATTATATGGAGTTAATAAACTTATGAGTCCACTGATAAATTTTCAACAACATTTAGTGACTATATTATGTCGTTATAACTTAGGTTGTTGATATCAGCCTATTATGACTCCTCCATGAGATAGGTTTTGTCTGTTGACATAAAGATATACCCGAAAGTACATTTTGTCATCTTTAAATATTACAAAGTTAGAGTAATAAACCGGTTTGAGTTCTCACTTCTTCTTTAAATTATAGCCTCTCGTTTCTTTTGAAGATATTGTAATACTCTATTAGATGCTTCACATTAATCTAGACATATCTAGTGTGTTGCAATGTGAGTAATATCTAAACGAGTATAGACTTAAACTTACATAAGGCTTCTAATTAATGAAGCGTAAAAAATAATCTCATTTATCCTATTATCCTCTAAAGGAGAGCAGTATTGTTTGTTACATATGTAAGGACCAATTTAATGTTAAACTTATGGAACGGAAGTAATGTCCCATTTGGTCTATCTCAACATGTTATTATATCTATTATGTAAGAGATATCTCTGAGATCTATTATATCAAAGTTTGTGTTAACAATGCTTTGACTTATGTAACATCTACTTGTCAAAAGAATATCATCTATATAGACAAGTTTATCTTAGTTGCTCCCACTCATCTTGAGGTAGGTACATTATTCCACTTGGTTGGTTGATGAAAATAATTGCGTTAAGATTTCATCACATTATGATGTTTGCATTAAACCATACATGGATTTTATTGGCTTATAGACAAACTGTTCTTTAACTTTAAGTTTAGAACTTTCAGGTTGTTTTATGAACATGTAAATATGTCAGCCAGTTGTTAGGGAAAGCTGTTTTAATGTTCATCTAATGTAGCTCAAAACTATTATAAGCTACTAGAACAGTGATGATCCTAAAAGAAATCTTTTGTTAGATATGTAATAAAGATTCTTTAATAATTTATCTCTTCCTGAGTACAACCTTTGACAATCAATCATGCTTCTTTGTGTCTTAACGTTTATATCAGGATTTGGTTTAGTTATGAACACTCTTAGGTTATTCAATCAAATCCCAAACGTTATGCGAACACATAAAATCAGTTTTACTAGAAAATTGTTTTATTCCATTCAGAAGATTGATTGACACTAATGGCTTAATTAGAAGAGATAGGATCGGTAAACTTTTCCAAAGTCCATTTCAACTTCAATTAGGGAGGTTATGTAATCATCAAAGCTAGTAGGTTTTTAAACCTAGATGACCTCCTGAGTTGATTATTGGGTTTGTTAGAAGTTTCAGTTTTATGGATTAGCTCTTGATTAGGTTGCTATCATTTTCAGGATTCTAAGTTTGTAAGAGTTGGTGCAGTATGGTGTACAAGAGGTGTAATCGGAGTTAAATTTGGAGTGAAATTTAATGACACTCTTCCCCCCACCTCTTGTATTCCTTGCAAGTCATTATAAGGACTTTGACTGCTCCCACTGACCTTAGAAATCTTTAGGAACTCAGCATGCTTAGGGTCAATATTTAATGACCAACAAATTCTAATAGAGAAACACAAATTAATGACGTTAGTCGTTGTACTTTCTCTTGTTGAAGATTATGTTAGTTTAGGGAAGAAATCTAAGTGTGCCCACAATTAAGCAACAATGAAACTTTTGTAAGAGTAGCTTTAGATTTTAAGGAGACAAGTTATGATAGAACAGTGTCAAGATGGAGCAGTGTCTTGTACAAGAGGTGTAAATTGAAGTAATATAAAGTTTTCACTCCCCACCTCTTGCAACTATTGCAAGTTATTCTTAAGACACTTAATGCCCCCACTGATCTATGATATCTCTATAAATGCTACAAGATAAGTTTCAATTAGGTATGTGACGTGGGAACCTGTCATATATATGTTAGACTTTACTTGATTTCCTTAATGTCCAGATATCATAAGAAACTTTAGGGACATATTTAATAGAAATCTTATTAAGTGTATATGAATAGATTTCTTCTAAGACCATGGGCCATATGCGGCAAAATTTAGATACAAGTTGATAGTCTTTTAAATGATAAATGAATTATGTATGAATATTCCATTTGGAATAAGTTCCACGAATGTCAATGAATGACTTATGATGGACCTATACTTATTCCTTAAGCCAAGTAATATTTAGGGCTATAACGTCATTATTTAAAATCACTTAGAATGAGATTAGATAAGAAATTATCCTCATTAACCATGTCATGATTTCTCATGAATTTTGGTTATAATGGATGAAATTTGTAAGTCTCATTTTCCTTTTGTCAAATTTTTCATTTGCATGATGACAAAAGTTGTGAAAGTGTAAGGTATCATCTAGTTTTATCTTAATAATGTTTCAATCCAGATATTTAGAACAAATAAGATGAGAGTTTAAGATAAGTGTGACTTTATGTTGACTATGCAAACCTCACAACCTTCATAACATTGCTTAATTATGATACTATATTCTGATTAATACTCAGAATATATGTACGGTATCGAAAAACGTTGTTAGAAGACTGCTTATTATTGTTCTTATAGCCTTAACATTTAATTTTGTCACTAACTCTCATGTTAGTTATTTGTTAACTTCTAGTAAGGAAACGTTTAAAAACTAGAGTCAACTAATCATGTGTTAATAGGAATATTATAATTAGTAGACTTAAATATCTTTAATAAGTGACTATCTAATTAATTCATCCAACTGTTCTTTAGAATAATGGATAGTCTCGTTGCTTATGTCTAGTCTAATGACATA
The DNA here is from genome assembly GCA_030545235.1 of Helianthus tuberosus. Classification (NCBI taxonomy): domain Eukaryota; kingdom Viridiplantae; phylum Streptophyta; class Magnoliopsida; order Asterales; family Asteraceae; genus Helianthus; species Helianthus tuberosus. The sequence continues at coordinate 74,967,435 of CM060448.1, read as the reverse complement.
ATTATGCAGTGAGATTTTCCCTTGAAGAACCTTAGAGGTGGAATTAACACTTGTAATTTGTCTATGGACCTTAGAACAATCCTCTTTTAAGGTTTTAAGTGGTTGTAAGGTGAGTAACAACTTATTTTCCAGCTTCAAACATTTATTTCTTTGTACATATGTTGCTTATCAACACACTCATTATACTTTGGTATTTTTGAGTGTTATAGTTGATTTATAAGGCATCAAATTGTACAAGTGAAAATCTTAATATGTAATGTACTGGAAAATGTACTTATTTCCATGCGTAAGCCCTTAACTTTATGGGTCATGGTATTGTACATTATTATGTATTCACATATACCACTTAACTTTATAGTTTAGAATTTTAAAAGAAGGCATGCATCTTAGGAGTTCTAGTGATTATTCCATATATAAGAGATTAGCTTTAGGAAAGACTTAATCTGAAATAACTTTAGTGATAGCATTATGTTCGAGAGTTCTTGATTATCAAAAGAGACATCATGTTCGATTTGTCCTAATCATCATGCTCTAATTTTCTTCTTTATAATCTTTATCAGAAGAGATCAATAGGATTATCGTGTTTTAAGAAATAATCAAGGATTTAAGAGCTAATTCTAATAGAAAATTTAAATGAAGCAAACATTTTAGGTTTAGGAATTAGAGTGGATGAGATATATGTAGAAGAAAATTATAGTGAGTAAAATTATGGGTACTAAGAAAAAGACAGACGAAATGATCATAAAAATTAATTAAGGATCATTAATATAAGGATCATTATGTGAAGAGATTGTGATATGTCTATTACTAACATCAAAATAATAGACTTAGTAAAATTCTACTTAAACAAAGACAAATCAGCTTTGGCCAGAAGTGTAATCATTTAAGTATGTGTGCAAAGTAATCGTGACAAATCAGCTTTGGCCAGAAATGAGACAATCATTTTAGTTATGCACTTGTCAAGCATGCTAAACATAAATGAATTAAATCAGCTTTGGCCAGAATTAAGACATTTCACGTGTGTAATGCATACTCAACATAGTTTTTTATAATACTTGAACAATAAATAGATGTATTAAATCAGCTTTGGCCAGAAATGATACATCAGAAGCTCATTCAAGTTAAGCTATTTTGGTTTTGTAAAAGTTATCTGATTCTGATTAGTTAATTAATTGTTTACAAAACCAAGTATTTAATAGCAAACCACCACATTAAACAGCTTAAAAATAATGAGGTTTCAAGTCTTGTGTGATCAGTAATACCCAAATCTTGTGCGATCAATAAGGCCCAAGTCTTGTGCGATCAATAAGGCCCAAAACTTGTGCGATCAGTAAGGCCCAAAAAAAAAATTTGTGCGATCAGTAAGGACTTGTGCGATCAATAATGACTTGTGCGATCAATAATGACTTGTGTGATCAGTGAGGCCCAAATCTTGTGCAATTAGTCAGGCCCAAGTTTTGTGCGATCAGCACTGTCTTGTGCGATCCACAAGTCTTGTGCGATCAGCAATGTCTTGTGCGATCCACAAGTCTTGTGCGATTACCCTTGTGTGATTGTCTTGTGTGATCAGATCATATCATATGTAATCTGATCTTGTGCGACTGAAGGGAAAACTTGTGCGATTAGTACATTGATAATTTCGAACCTACTGTTAATAGCTGTTTCTTGTGATTATAACTAAAACTCGAAATTTAAGGGATTGTGGGATAGTGTTTCCTATTTTATTTATGATCTAAACTTATCAAATATTTCAAAAATAATAACTGAAAATCTATTAACAGTTTTTGAAATTTTAATAGATAAAATTCAGATCAAACATTGGAAAAAACATCCACTAATCCAAATTATATTCCAAATCTTAGGGAATTTTCGAGTTTTATTTAGAACAAAAGATGAACCCTAAAAAATAAAAAACATAATTCTGGGTTCCGAAATCTAAATTTTAAGACTTTCTTTAATGGATTTCGAATATTAGTTTACCCATTATAATTTCGAGTCAATTTATCAAACATATTTTTCCGAAAACAGGGATTTCGGTACCAAGGGACCCGAAAGCAGCCGAGACCTTTTAAGGCTTTAAAATTTCCTTTTTCCAGATTTTTGATCCCAGAATAATGGATACAAAACCATAACTGATTTATCAACATAGGCTCTGATACCACATGTTGATCAGTTCTGTTTAAACATAATGGAAAACATGAATAACATACCTGCTACAGCAGGCAGGCCAGTAGAGAATCCAGTCAGAGATGCAACCATTGAGTTCGGCATACTTGTCAACATGATCTGGTTCCTCCTTAGGGTGTAAAGTGATGATGGTAATGAACCAAAAGTAGGGAGGTTTCGGTTATGGAGAGAGAGGGACGAATTGTGATGTTATGTTATTAGGTTGTGTGTCTAACCTATAACCTCTCTAATAATCTCCTTATATATACACCCAAGAGGAAACCCAATTAGTTAATAAGGGTAATATGGTCCATCAACAATTACCAACAAATTATTAATAGGTTATTAATATATTTTGATCTATATTATATAAATGATAATGATGGCTACTAGATTAAATATAAATAAATAAATATTTAATCTTACAGTCTTAGTAGTAGAATTAGATGATAAGTTAGATTTTTTTTGAACGGCTTGTTTCTTTAATCTCTTGTGGGACTTGAACCTAAGACTTTCCCCTTTCCAATCTAAGTGTTTTAAAAGGATTTATATTTGCCAATGGACCATTACCCCATTGGCCATTGGTATGTGTCAGTTATAGATAGTAAAAAAAAATAATTAAAATCTAGCATTTATATTTTTGCTTCTTGCTTGTGGATCGCGGTTCTATAGGGTATTGCTTCTTAAAGGCGGTTAACTCATATGATATACTTTTAAAATTATTTTGAATAGGAAATTTATTTTGACTAGAAAGGATATGAAATAATAGAATTATGACATGTGGGAAAATTTAATATAAAGAGGGAGTATATTTTAGTCAATCGTATCCTTTATTCTTCCTTCTTCTCCCTAGTAACTTCAAAATCCACAATTTTCAAAACCCACCATCTTCAACAATTTCTTCACTTTCTATCTCAATAATCACTACATTATAGTGCGATTTTCGTCACCAATCAATGATTCAAACACCCGATCAACGTGTTCTTCAGCTTTTTTGAAGAAACCTAGTTTAATTTCATACAATATCTCATTTTTTTCATGTGATTTTGAAGCGAATAACTCGATTCGTTCGATTCGATCGCTGATAAGTGTTTCTAACATTCAAATTTCGACAATCATTAAAGAAATCTGAAGAAATCGGCTTCGATCTATGTAAGAAATTTTTGAATTGCATTTTTACGATTTGTGTTTTGAAACGATCTTGGCGGGGATCCGGGGGCAGCGTCCCTGGGAGCAGGGTCCAAGGGGCAGTGCCCCTGGCTGGGGTCGAAATTGCCTACTCCCTGGTTTAGACAATTCACATACAGTTTTTATGTGTCCATTGCGTTTTAGAAATATGACAGTTTTATGTGTTTTCTGACCATTGCGTTTTAACAAAACACATTTTTGAAGTGTTTTTAGTCCATTGCGTTTTAGGTAAACACATTTTTATGTGTTTTCAGTCCATTGTGTTTTACAAAATACACTTTCTTTTGTGTTTTTAGGCCATTGCGTTTTAGAAAAAATACATTTTTAAGTGTTTTCTGGCCATTGTGTTTTAGATAAACATATTTTTGAAGTGTTTTTAGTCCATTGCGTTTTAGGTAAAGCACATTTTATTTTTTTCAGTCCATTGCGTTTTAGAAAGTACATTTTCTTTTGTGTTTTTAGGCCATTGCGTTTTAGAAATAAGACATTTTTAAGTGTTTTCTGGCCATTGCGTTTTAGAAAAACACATTTTTGAAGTGCTTTTACTCCATTGCGTTTTAGGTAAACACATTTTTATGTGTTTTCAGTCCATTGCGTTTTAGAAAGTACACTTTCTTTTGTGTTTTTAGGCCATTGCGTTTTAGAAATAAGACATTTTAAGTGTTTTCTGGCCATTGCGTTTTACAAATAAATATTTCTTTGTGTTTTTTGGGCATTGCGTTTTTAAAAAAAGTCATTTTTTTTACGTTTTTTGTCTATTGCGTTTTACGCAGCTGGGTTTCTTTCCATTGCGTTTTACGCAACTGGGTTTTCGAAAAAAAATTCAAAAATATAGCAATAGTATACTCGTTTTAAAGATAAAAAAAGGCTCGTTTTTTGGTGCAACTTTTATAAAAAAAATAATGTCGTATGAAAAAAGTTATTAACGTTTAAAAAATTGAGGGGAATTGGAGGAGAGAGAAACTGATGAGGAATATTAAAAGTTAATCATTCATAGTACGATATGCAGTTGTACATAGTCATCAATAAACCCGTGATTATTATAAGCGCTTACATAATAGTTATGGGTGATAGACTTTTAGTTATAGGATCCTTAAGCATATCATGAATGCATTCGATACAAAGATTTAGTTTCCTCAATTCGTTCATAAACGAATAATTAATTGCGTATCGAAATTTAATGCAGCACCTCTCGAACTGTTACTGTTCAAGGAGACATGGTAGCTGACTTTATCACAATAAGTCTTCAATATATTAATTATATGGAGTTAATAAACTTATGAGTCCACTGATAAATTTTCAACAACATTTAGTGACTATATTATGTCGTTATAACTTAGGTTGTTGATATCAGCCTATTATGACTCCTCCATGAGATAGGTTTTGTCTGTTGACATAAAGATATACCCGAAAGTACATTTTGTCATCTTTAAATATTACAAAGTTAGAGTAATAAACCGGTTTGAGTTCTCACTTCTTCTTTAAATTATAGCCTCTCGTTTCTTTTGAAGATATTGTAATACTCTATTAGATGCTTCACATTAATCTAGACATATCTAGTGTGTTGCAATGTGAGTAATATCTAAACGAGTATAGACTTAAACTTACATAAGGCTTCTAATTAATGAAGCGTAAAAAATAATCTCATTTATCCTATTATCCTCTAAAGGAGAGCAGTATTGTTTGTTACATATGTAAGGACCAATTTAATGTTAAACTTATGGAACGGAAGTAATGTCCCATTTGGTCTATCTCAACATGTTATTATATCTATTATGTAAGAGATATCTCTGAGATCTATTATATCAAAGTTTGTGTTAACAATGCTTTGACTTATGTAACATCTACTTGTCAAAAGAATATCATCTATATAGACAAGTTTATCTTAGTTGCTCCCACTCATCTTGAGGTAGGTACATTATTCCACTTGGTTGGTTGATGAAAATAATTGCGTTAAGATTTCATCACATTATGATGTTTGCATTAAACCATACATGGATTTTATTGGCTTATAGACAAACTGTTCTTTAACTTTAAGTTTAGAACTTTCAGGTTGTTTTATGAACATGTAAATATGTCAGCCAGTTGTTAGGGAAAGCTGTTTTAATGTTCATCTAATGTAGCTCAAAACTATTATAAGCTACTAGAACAGTGATGATCCTAAAAGAAATCTTTTGTTAGATATGTAATAAAGATTCTTTAATAATTTATCTCTTCCTGAGTACAACCTTTGACAATCAATCATGCTTCTTTGTGTCTTAACGTTTATATCAGGATTTGGTTTAGTTATGAACACTCTTAGGTTATTCAATCAAATCCCAAACGTTATGCGAACACATAAAATCAGTTTTACTAGAAAATTGTTTTATTCCATTCAGAAGATTGATTGACACTAATGGCTTAATTAGAAGAGATAGGATCGGTAAACTTTTCCAAAGTCCATTTCAACTTCAATTAGGGAGGTTATGTAATCATCAAAGCTAGTAGGTTTTTAAACCTAGATGACCTCCTGAGTTGATTATTGGGTTTGTTAGAAGTTTCAGTTTTATGGATTAGCTCTTGATTAGGTTGCTATCATTTTCAGGATTCTAAGTTTGTAAGAGTTGGTGCAGTATGGTGTACAAGAGGTGTAATCGGAGTTAAATTTGGAGTGAAATTTAATGACACTCTTCCCCCCACCTCTTGTATTCCTTGCAAGTCATTATAAGGACTTTGACTGCTCCCACTGACCTTAGAAATCTTTAGGAACTCAGCATGCTTAGGGTCAATATTTAATGACCAACAAATTCTAATAGAGAAACACAAATTAATGACGTTAGTCGTTGTACTTTCTCTTGTTGAAGATTATGTTAGTTTAGGGAAGAAATCTAAGTGTGCCCACAATTAAGCAACAATGAAACTTTTGTAAGAGTAGCTTTAGATTTTAAGGAGACAAGTTATGATAGAACAGTGTCAAGATGGAGCAGTGTCTTGTACAAGAGGTGTAAATTGAAGTAATATAAAGTTTTCACTCCCCACCTCTTGCAACTATTGCAAGTTATTCTTAAGACACTTAATGCCCCCACTGATCTATGATATCTCTATAAATGCTACAAGATAAGTTTCAATTAGGTATGTGACGTGGGAACCTGTCATATATATGTTAGACTTTACTTGATTTCCTTAATGTCCAGATATCATAAGAAACTTTAGGGACATATTTAATAGAAATCTTATTAAGTGTATATGAATAGATTTCTTCTAAGACCATGGGCCATATGCGGCAAAATTTAGATACAAGTTGATAGTCTTTTAAATGATAAATGAATTATGTATGAATATTCCATTTGGAATAAGTTCCACGAATGTCAATGAATGACTTATGATGGACCTATACTTATTCCTTAAGCCAAGTAATATTTAGGGCTATAACGTCATTATTTAAAATCACTTAGAATGAGATTAGATAAGAAATTATCCTCATTAACCATGTCATGATTTCTCATGAATTTTGGTTATAATGGATGAAATTTGTAAGTCTCATTTTCCTTTTGTCAAATTTTTCATTTGCATGATGACAAAAGTTGTGAAAGTGTAAGGTATCATCTAGTTTTATCTTAATAATGTTTCAATCCAGATATTTAGAACAAATAAGATGAGAGTTTAAGATAAGTGTGACTTTATGTTGACTATGCAAACCTCACAACCTTCATAACATTGCTTAATTATGATACTATATTCTGATTAATACTCAGAATATATGTACGGTATCGAAAAACGTTGTTAGAAGACTGCTTATTATTGTTCTTATAGCCTTAACATTTAATTTTGTCACTAACTCTCATGTTAGTTATTTGTTAACTTCTAGTAAGGAAACGTTTAAAAACTAGAGTCAACTAATCATGTGTTAATAGGAATATTATAATTAGTAGACTTAAATATCTTTAATAAGTGACTATCTAATTAATTCATCCAACTGTTCTTTAGAATAATGGATAGTCTCGTTGCTTATGTCTAGTCTAATGACATAATTATGCAGTGAGATTTTCCCTTGAAGAACCTTAGAGGTGGAATTAACACTTGTAATTTGTCTATGGACCTTAGAACAATCCTCTTTTAAGGTTTTAAGTGGTTGTAAGGTGAGTAACAACTTATTTTCCAGCTTCAAACATTTATTTCTTTGTACATATGTTGCTTATCAACACACTCATTATACTTTGGTATTTTTGAGTGTTATAGTTGATTTATAAGGCATCAAATTGTACAAGTGAAAATCTTAATATGTAATGTACTGGAAAATGTACTTATTTCCATGCGTAAGCCCTTAACTTTATGGGTCATGGTATTGTACATTATTATGTATTCACATATACCACTTAACTTTATAGTTTAGAATTTTAAAAGAAGGCATGCATCTTAGGAGTTCTAGTGATTATTCCATATATAAGAGATTAGCTTTAGGAAAGACTTAATCTGAAATAACTTTAGTGATAGCATTATGTTCGAGAGTTCTTGATTATCAAAAGAGACATCATGTTCGATTTGTCCTAATCATCATGCTCTAATTTTCTTCTTTATAATCTTTATCAGAAGAGATCAATAGGATTATCGTGTTTTAAGAAATAATCAAGGATTTAAGAGCTAATTCTAATAGAAAATTTAAATGAAGCAAACATTTTAGGTTTAGGAATTAGAGTGGATGAGATATATGTAGAAGAAAATTATAGTGAGTAAAATTATGGGTACTAAGAAAAAGACAGACGAAATGATCATAAAAATTAATTAAGGATCATTAATATAAGGATCATTATGTGAAGAGATTGTGATATGTCTATTACTAACATCAAAATAATAGACTTAGTAAAATTCTACTTAAACAAAGACAAATCAGCTTTGGCCAGAAGTGTAATCATTTAAGTATGTGTGCAAAGTAATCGTGACAAATCAGCTTTGGCCAGAAATGAGACAATCATTTTAGTTATGCACTTGTCAAGCATGCTAAACATAAATGAATTAAATCAGCTTTGGCCAGAATTAAGACATTTCACGTGTGTAATGCATACTCAACATAGTTTTTTATAATACTTGAACAATAAATAGATGTATTAAATCAGCTTTGGCCAGAAATGATACATCAGAAGCTCATTCAAGTTAAGCTATTTTGGTTTTGTAAAAGTTATCTGATTCTGATTAGTTAATTAATTGTTTACAAAACCAAGTATTTAATAGCAAACCACCACATTAAACAGCTTAAAAATAATGAGGTTTCAAGTCTTGTGTGATCAGTAATACCCAAATCTTGTGCGATCAATAAGGCCCAAGTCTTGTGCGATCAATAAGGCCCAAAACTTGTGCGATCAGTAAGGCCCAAAAAAAAAATTTGTGCGATCAGTAAGGACTTGTGCGATCAATAATGACTTGTGCGATCAATAATGACTTGTGTGATCAGTGAGGCCCAAATCTTGTGCAATTAGTCAGGCCCAAGTTTTGTGCGATCAGCACTGTCTTGTGCGATCCACAAGTCTTGTGCGATCAGCAATGTCTTGTGCGATCCACAAGTCTTGTGCGATTACCCTTGTGTGATTGTCTTGTGTGATCAGATCATATCATATGTAATCTGATCTTGTGCGACTGAAGGGAAAACTTGTGCGATTAGTACATTGATAATTTCGAACCTACTGTTAATAGCTGTTTCTTGTGATTATAACTAAAACTCGAAATTTAAGGGATTGTGGGATAGTGTTTCCTATTTTATTTATGATCTAAACTTATCAAATATTTCAAAAATAATAACTGAAAATATATTAACAGTTTTCAAAATTTTAATAGATAAAATTCAGATCAAACATTGGAAAAAACATCCACTAATCCAAATTATATTCCAAATCTTAGGGAATTTTCGAGTTTTATTTAGAACAAAAGATGAACCCTAAAAAATAAAAAAACATAATTCTGGGTTCCGAAATCTAAATTTTAAGACTTTCTTTAATGGATTTCGAATATTAGTTTACCCATTATAATTTCGAGTCAATTTATCAAACATATTTTTCCGAAAACAGGGATTTCGGTACCAAGGGACCCGAAAGCAGCCGAGACCTTTTAAGGCTTTAAAATTTTCGTTTTCCAGATTTTTGATCCCAGAATAATGGATACAAAACCAGAACCGATTTATCAACATAGGCTCTGATACCACATGTTGATCAGTTCTGTTTAAACATAATGGAAAACATGAATAACATACCTGTTACAGCAGGCAGGCCAATAGAGAATCCAGTCAGAGATGCAACCATTGAGTTCGACATACTTGTCAGCATGATCTGGTTCCTCCTTAGGGTGTAAAGTGATGATGGTAATGAACCAAAAGTAGGGAGGTTTCGGTTATGGAGAGAGAGGGACGAATTGTGATGTTATGTTATTAGGTTGTGTGTCTAACCTATAACCTCTCTAATAATCTCCTTATATATACACCCACAAGGAAACCCAATTAGTTAATAAGGGTAATATGGTCCATCAACAATTACCAACTAATTATTAATAGGTTATTAATATATTTTGATCTATATTATATAAATGATAATGATGGCTACTAGATTAAATATAAATAAATAAATATTTAATCTTACAGTCTTAGTAGTAGAATTAGATGATAAGTTAGATTTTTTTTTTGAACAGCTTGTTTCTTTAATCTCTCGTGGGACTTGAACCTAAGACTTTCCCCTTTCCAATCTAAGTGTTTTAAAAGGATTTATATTTGCCAATGGACCATTACCCCATTGGCCATTGGTATGTGTCAGTTATAGATAGTAAAAAAAATAATTAAAATCTAGCATTTATATTTTTGCTTCTTGCTTGTGGATCGCGGTTCTATAGGGTATTGCTTCTTAAAGGCGGTTAACTCATATGATATACTTTTAAAATTATTTTGAATAGGAAATTTATTTTGACTAGAAAGGATATGAAATAATAGAATTATGACATGTGGGAAAATTTAATATAAAGAGGGAGTGTATTTTAGTCAATCGTATCCTTTATTCTTCCTTCTTCTCCCTAGTAACTTCAAAATCCACAATTTTCAAAACCCACCATCTTCAACAATTTCTTCACTTTCTATCTCAATAATCACTACATTATAGTGCGATTTTCGTCACCAATCAATGATTCAAACACCCCATCAACGTGTTCTTCAGCTTTTTTGAAGAAACCTAGTTTAATTTCATACAGTATCTCATTTTTTTCATGTGATTTTGAAGCGAATAACTCGATTCGTTCGATTCGATCGCTGATAAGTGTTTCTAACATTCAAATTTCGACAATCATTAAAGAAATCTGAAGAAATCGGCTTCGATCTATGTAAGAAATTTTTGAATTGCATTTTTACGATTTGTGTTTTTGAAACGATCTTGGCGGGGATCCGGGGGCAGCGTCCCTGGGAGCAGCAAGGGGCAGAGGTCGAAATTTCCTACTCCCTGGTTTAGACAATTCACATACAGTTTTTATGTGTCCATTGCCTTTTAGAAATAGGACAGTTTTATGTGTTTTCTGACCATTGCGTTTTAACAAAACACATTTTTGAAGTGTTTTTAGTCCATTGCGTTTTAGGTAAACACATTTTTATGTGTTTTCAGTCCATTGTGTTTTACAAAATACACTTTCTTTTGTTATTTTAGGCTATTGCGTTTTAGAAAAAATACATTTTTAAGTGTTTTCTGGCCATTGTGTTTTAGATAAACATATTTTTGAAGTGTTTTTAGTCCATTGCGTTTTAGGTAAAACACATTTTATTTTTTTCAGTCCATTGCGTTTTAGAAAGTACATTTTCTTTTGTGTTTTTAGGCCATTGCGTTTTAGAAATAAGACATTTTTAAGTGTTTTCTGGCCATTGCGTTTTAGAAAAACACATTTTTGAAGTGCTTTTACTCCATTGCGTTTTAGGTAAACACATTTTTATGTGTTTTCAGTCCATTGCGTTTTAGAAAGTACACTTTCTTTTGTGTTTTTAGGCCATTGCGTTTTAGAAATAAGACATTTTAAGTGTTTTCTGGCCATTGCGTTTTACAAATAAATATTTCTTTGTGTTTTTTGTGCATTGCGTTTTTAAAAAAAGTCATTTTTTACATTTTTTGTCTATTGCGTTTTACGCAGCTGGGTTTCTTTCCATTGCGTTTTACGCAACTGGGTTTTCAAAAAAAAATTCGAAAATATAGCAATAGTATACTCGTTTTAAAAATAAAAAAGGCTCGTTTTTTGGTGCAATTTTTATAAAAAAATAATGTCGTATGAAAAAAGTTATTAACGTTTAAAAAAATTGAGGGGAATTGGAGGAGAGAGAAACTATTGTCCTGGATTGACTAGAATGCCCTTACACAAACTCACGCGTCTCTTTTCTTCCCATCAATTTCCCTCATTTAATCTTAGCCCTTGATTAAATCAATTGATGGTCAAGATTACTTCCTAGCCAAATAAACTTCCTATTATATCCTAACCTTGTCTTCAATGCATAATGCATCAACATCTATCTATATCTCTCTATACATTATAATAAATAAAAACGAATTTTGGCCACTTGGCGTTCAGTCAGAATATTAAGTATCATGTGAGAACCTCTTAATCCATTGTATTGTGTTTAGAAAGGAAACCACAAATGTTTGATCACAACATATGGTTTAAAGTTTGCTCATTGAACAATATATATTTAAATCTTTCCTTAAATATGAACTAAAATTTGATGTTAAAAACGTAATAGTCTCATTAACATTAAAAACAAATATAATAAATAAATTTTTCTTTAATTATCAATTGGATTGAATTTAAAATTTTGAAGTAGTAAATGGTTTCGACTCTAATTCAAATTTAAAATTCGTAATTAATCATTTTCTTATTACAAAATTTGATTTAAAATACGTAAGTGTGTCAGTAAGATTAAAAACATATATAATATTTATATTTTTTCTAACTTAACAAATAATTATAAAGTTTTAATCAAATTTTATATGGTAGGAATCATTTTTGAGATTAATAAAAATTTAAGTTCAGTAACTTAATATAATATAATAACTTTAAACCAAATTTGAATTAACTAAATTAGTTTAAACTATTTTTAATTTAATAAGTATAATCATCTCATCTAACTACTATAATAAAAGAAACCAACTTTTGTACACGTGTCATTCATTGAAAGTATCCTCAAATTTATATTTATCTAAATAAATAAATAATAAATTAATATTAAATCTTATCATACTTTAATAAAATATTATCCTCAAATCTAAATTGTTAATTTAATATATTTTTAAAACAAATACCTCTCTTATCTACTTATCTTATATTAAATATATAAATAATAAATTAATATTAAATGTTATCCTAATTATTTAAAAACATAACTTTTTTTTATTATTTGGTATACAAAATTATGTTTATTCAACTCGAGTAAAACGCGAGGTTTTTAAGGATATAATTTTTTTTATTATTTGGTAGATTTTTCAACTCGACTATACATGGATTTTTTAAAGATACGACGTTTTTAGTATTTAATATACAAAATTACATTTATTTAGGATATAATTTTTTTTATTATTTGGTAGATTTTTCAACAGAACTATACACGGGTTTTTTAAAGATACGACGTTTTTAGTATTTAATATACAAAAATACATTTATTTAATCTGTGTAATACACATGGTTTTTAAAGATATAACTCTTTTTTATATCTATTTAGGATATAATTTTTTTTATTATTTGGTAGATTTTTCAACCCGACTATACACGGGTTTTTTAAAGATACGACGTTTTTAGTATTTAATATACAAAAATACATTTATTTAATCTGTGTAATACACATGGTTTTTAAAGATATAACTCTTTTTATATCTATTCAACACGTGTAATATACGAGGTTTTTAAGGATGTAATTTTTTATTATTTGGTAGATTTATTCAACCCGATTATACATAGTTTTTTTAAAGATACGACGTTTTTAGTATTTAGTATACAAAATTACATTTATTTAATCTGTGTAATACACATGGTTTTTAAAGATATAACTTTTTTATTATTTGATATATAAAATCACATGTATTTAACCCGTACAATATACAAGGTTCATAAAGATATAAGTTTTTATTATTTAATATATAAAATTACATTTATTCAACCCGTGTAATACACGAGGTTCTAACCTAGTTAACATTAAAATCAAAACTAATAATGAAACACTTTTTTCACTTAAAATTTTATGTAATGATTTCATTCAATACTATTAAATAATATAATTTATTATAAGAACATCCATATAATATACGGGACTTAAACTAGTATATAATAAATAAACTCTTTGGAGGTACATATGTTGATTTCGACGTAATCTAAAAATGTTTTCATGATTCTCTCTCCTATTAAATGTGTATATATCTTAATAAATGATAATGAGTTGAAATACTAAATGAAACAATGCGAATGATCTCTATATCAAGTGGTGGATGACTTGCATTTCTCTTGAGAGATGCAGGGTACGACCCCCACTTGGTGCAGATAGAGGCACTGGTGGGCAATGATAGGCGACCCAGGAAAACCTGGGTTGGATCCTTGAGCCAAACGAGTTTTACCGGTAATTTCACAGTCGTGCCTATGGGCGGGTGGGTTATCGGGTTTTTCCCGGAATTGGTGGTGGACTCGGGTTACTCTCGGAGTACTTTGTTTGTTCACTGGGTGCCCCGAGAGTGCTCGAGATTGAATTTGTTTGCCGTTCAAAATAAATAAATAAATGAAACATTTAAAGATCTAAAAACTAAATCTTCTTTTTTTGATAATTTGTTAAAATTTACTCAACCATAAGATTTCAATCATGTTTATCTTTAAATATAATTTTATAATTCTTAAATGTTTGTTATTTGGTTTTTATAACTGTTAAATCTTTATTATTAGATCTAGAGTAAACTGCCATTTTGGTCCCTGTGGTTTGGGCAATTTTGTCATTTTAGTCTAAATCTCAAACTTTTTAAATCTGGGTCCCTGTGGTTTCACTTTTACTGCCATTTTAGTCCAAAATTCAAAAACCCTCATTTTTTACTATTCCAACATGCCTATTTTGTCTTTTTGTACAAGGGCATTTTGGTCATTCTGATTTTAATATAACATATTAATAATTAATAAACTAAATTAATATTAAGTTTATGTAATCCATTTTTGTTCAGATCATCATCTTGCCAAAACCAGAGATTTCACCGATGGAACACCACCTACCACACCCCTCTCGCACCACCACCCCCACCACCACCTGCGCCAAAACCAGAGATTTCTCCGGCTTCATTTCGCCCAAATCGATTCAGATCCGAATCACACCAATTCAATCAAACCTGATTCAATCAGCAATGAGGTAACTTATAACACAAACCTGATTCAATCAACAATGAGGATTCACACGAATTCAATCAAACCAGCGTCATCATCTTCATCATCGGCATCATCCTCATCATCGGCATCATCCTTATAACCGGCGTCGAAACCCTAACCCTAACCCCCAATTTCGCGTCGAAACCCTAACCCTAACCCCCAACTTCCCAGGTGACGTCGGCGGAGGTGTTGGTGTCAAATCTGAGGACGAATGGCGGATTTGACAGTTTTTGTATCGGATGCGGCTGTTTTGATGCAAAATCATATGTTTCCGGTGTGTTTTCGAGTTTGTTGTGGTAGTTTTCACTCTGTGAGGACTCAAGAAATCACAAAGCATCTCCGATTGTAGCCCACACCGTAGATCTGAAAGGAGCCGCTGGGTGTGACGGGTCATTGCAGGTGGTTAGGTTGTGACGGGTGGTTGCAGGTGCCGGCGGCGGGGGGGATAGTGGTGGTGCGTTGGGGATGGTGGTGGTGCAGTGGGGGTGGAGAAGATGATGGTCTGGTGTGAAGAAGAAGTTGGTTTGAAGAAGAAGATGATGGTATTTAATGTATTATAAATATTGTATAATAATTCCAAATGACCAAAATGCCCCTGCACAAAAAGACAAAATAGGCATGTTGGAACAGTAAAAAATGAGGGTTTTTGAATTTTGGACTAAAATGGCAATAAAAGTGAAACCACAGGGACCTAGATTTAAAAAGTTTGAGATTTGGACTAAAATGGCAAAACCGCCCAAACCACAGGGACCAAAATGGCAGTTTACTCTTAAATCTATTCTTTCAGTGGCTCTTGACATCTAATATACAAAATCTTCACACAAATTAATGGTTTTAACAAGTTTAATTATTCAAACCCATGTAATATATGGGTTTCTAATCTAATTAGGTTAAAAAACAAAATAGTATTAAACATGCGCACTTTGCGGTGCTCTAAACCACACAAATAAAATAAAATCACAAGTTACTAGAGAAAACCATAAACACTAATAATAATAGTTGTAAGAGTAGTACCAGTAAGTAATAATAATATAATACGTGTATCAATAATTAAATGAAATAATAAGAAGAAACTACAATAATAAGAATAATACTAAAGCCACAAATAAGTTTAATAAAAAGTAAAAGTAATATTAAACAAAAAATAAAAACATTAAAGATAGGAATACAAAAGCAATAAAATAATAAGAGGAAAATACAATAGCAGTAAATATAATCCTAACAGAAAACAATAGTAATAATAAAGTTAATTAAAAAATAGTAATAGTAAAGACTAATAAAGCCAAAATAAGTTTGATAAAAAGCAACAATAACATGAGAACAAAGACAGGAAATAAAAAAATAGTAATAGAAAACGTTAAAAGAAACATGAGAACAAAGATAGGAAATTTAAAAAAATATCAATAGAAAACGTAAAAAGAAGAAAGACGGTAAGTGAGGATCAACATGTGATCGAACCGGGTGAAATATCAATAAGGTGCAACCAAGGAAGACCTGACACGATCTAAATAAAAAAATATCAGGTTTTGGCTCACTTAATACGATCCAAATATACCCGTTTTAAAATAGATCAACCTGAAATAACATAATAAAAATGGGTTGACATTTTAGCCCGTTTAATATTATTTAATGAGGTTAATATTTTGATTTCAGAAATGAAAGTGTTAAAACTAAAATTAAATATTTTAATTTTTAGGTTTTCATACAACTATTAACTTTTAAAAGTGATTAATTTCACTTCCAAATCTCCATTCTCCTATTGTTCATATTTTTTATTCTAATCTCGAGCTAATATAAACTTAAGTTTGCTAAGTTGGAATGAAAGATAAATACACAAAAACAACTAACATAACACAAAATGGACAAAGGCTCCGTATGAATCAGAGTAATTAATTGTATACATTGTTATTAAATCACTAAGTATTACTCATATTTGTACATGAACATAAAACATATCGACTTGAAACATGATACGAATATAAGTGGGTTCTACTTGACATGGCAAGAATAAGCATATGAGTCGGGTTAGGGCCGAAGAATTCGACCCGCCAACCTGGCTGCATACATATAGATGTGAAAACAAAATACTAGAAGGAAAAAAAAAAAAAAGAAATTAGTGGCTGCCTGGTGGTGAGAACCCCTGATTGGCTTATTGACCCAACATTTCAAGTGTTCATCCTTGTCATATGTTGGCTAAATGTGTGTGTATATATAATTAATACACATTTCAAGTTAACATATGGAGCGGAGCATACACAACATTGTGTCTCAAAGAACATGTGATAACTAAATGGCAGTGGTATGATACTTACTATATACGATGGTGATCGGTAGGTCACTTGGTTGGGAGATTGTGATGGTGGGGGATGCAATTGTGCAAAACTAAACATATGATAAAAAGGGTAAAGTATTTTAAAATATATAAAATTGTTGTCTACTAATTTACATACATATATATAAATTTATACATGTGTCCATAAAAGTTTAAGGGTAATTGAGGAACCATTTATTTATTTATTTTTATAATAAAACATCTAAACCTACGAGATTATGAGAGTGTGTACAATACTTTAATGACTTTATTGAGAGTTAAAAGAATATGAAACTTTTTTTTCTTGATCGGTTGTTGATGTAAGTTGAATTAGTGGGACATAATTTTCTAATAATTTTTATTCGAAAATGAAAGAAAGTTTTAGGTAATATAAAGTTGATGTGAATTAGAAGTGATTGTTTGAGGTATGACCGTAAGGGAAAAGGTCTAGCCAATTTTGCTCCAATAATTTACCTATATAATATTAGCTTATTAAAAGCTAAAATTATTTGTAAAAGAAAATCAAATAGGTATGCTAAAATGTTAAAATATTTTAATTCAATGAGCGTGATATTTAGCGAGATAATATACAAAAGAAAACATTGACATGACATTCAATCGTATAACGTCGCATGGTGGTGCAAATGAAGAGCATTTCATGTGGCAATGCTGATGGTATTATTCAAGCTTTATTTTCTTTTACCAGATTGAGAATATGAGGTGTGCTAGCGACATGGTGCTTTTTGAGATCATAAAGAAAATTGAATTTTAGTGATCTAATTATGACGTATTAACCAGCAACAATTCCAACTAAGAAAATGTTTTGTGACAATCTCAACTTTTAACATCTTTTCTTTAAATGATCCCATACTAACAGAATCATAACTTTGTTTGTTTGTTAATGGTGTGGCCTGCTTACATGTAAAAAACGTGCTTATGTGGCAAAAAACATGTCCAAACATTAACATTTGTTTATAAAACATCTGTCTATTCTTCAACCATCATATATATACATTCAAACCCTAAAAATATCATATCGATCGACAAAACCATGGAAAGGAGCTCATCCACGTCTTCTACATCTGGGGGCAAGAAAAATTCTACAATCTTTAAACTTGATTCCGATGGAAATGTCTATTCCAATCACGATATGCTTGCAAATCGTAGGGTTGCTAGACCTAGAAGTGTTAGAAATGGGGATATATATTATGGTTGTCCTTTATGGTCAGTAAGTATCACGATATGCTTGCATATTTCAAAGCTGATTTGATAAATTCTTTCCTGAGTAAAGAATGGACTACAATTTTTTCATGTGGAAAGAAGATCTTGATGAATTCTTAAAGGAACATGGAAAATGCAAATGTAGAGTAAGAAAAGAACAAGAATTTACATATATGAAGGTAGAAAATTTGAAGGTGCAGAACATGATGTTGCAAAAAGAGAACAAGAATTTGATACAATAGCTGTCATTGGAAAAGTCCAATTAGAGAAAGCATAGTGTTTTAGGTTTAGTAGTTATTGTCATAACAATATGGTGGATTTTATTTGTGTAAAATTGTTGTTAATGGCAATCTATGGAATGAAATTGTTAATGAAAATGTATTTAATGTCAATTCAGGGAATGAAAATGTTGTTAAATGTCAAAAGCTTTAACAAAGTATCCCAAAAGCATATTCATATGTTTTAATGTCCAATTGGAACAAATAAACAAACATACATGATTGTTGCATCAGCTGATCAGTACCACTTTTAACTAATGCGTGAACATACAAACATGACATACATGAACAAACAAACATGAACACACTTAAGTATTCAAAACATACTTGATCACATTCATTATAAAGTCATGTTCAAAAGCGTACATGAACTAGTTCAAAAAGATACATAAGCGAAGTTTTACAAAATACATATCATAACTAGTTCAAATGCATAAGAGTCATTGATCAGGGAGTCCAAAAAGCATAAGATCTTTAAGCAGCCATCCCTCTGACCTTACGTTTTGTCTTTCCCCTGACGTTTTAGAACCAATTAACTATTGTGTTGCTGGAGTTGAGTGGGTTACTTAAGTTGAGTATTATGTTGCTTGAGTTGACCCTACTAGCATTCCCTTTGGCCTTTTAGAACCAATTGACTGTTGTGTTGCTTGAGTTGACCTCCCCTTTGGCCTTTCCCATGGTATTTTAGCATCGACTTTTGCAATGGCTTTACCGTTACCTTTGTCAATGCATTTTCTTATATTGTGTCCAGTTCCTTTACAATTGGTACAAGTCATTTGAATTCTATGTGTTGTCAGTTTTCCTGGTTTTTTAAGATCTTCATGTGGATCTTTTCTTCTATTTTTATTTGGTCGGCGGGGAGCAAATTTGATTAAAGGACGATCCAAAGGAAAACTAACACATGGCCAGTACCTTCAATAGACAAATGTGAAATTGTGAATTCATATGACTTCATGTATGTTTCCTTATTGTAACAATCATGAACATGCTCCTCGACATTCTTATTTAGGAACCCGACCACTACAAACACATTGTTAAATAGTATACATGTTAAGTCCCACTTTTTACAAGTCCATGTTTTGTTATTCATGTCTGCAGAAACATCATCTAAATCCTTTAATTTGAACATATTAAATGATGATAGGTATATTTCACATATATAAGCCCAATATTTCTCTTTATCAAGCTTCAATTGTAACCTAGGGCACACAATTGTATCTTTAGCAGCCATTTGTGTATGGTTTGTAGTTAGCCTACTCATTATGGATACCATGATATCTTCTAACATATTAATATTGAAGAAACACTGGTTTAATGACCGGAATCAATTGAACTAGGGGGTTTGAATATGCATAAAAGGGGTTATTCTTCTCGTTTGGATTTGGGGGTGATTGATCTTCTTCTTCGGCTAATAACTGCAAAACAAACAACTGTCAGACTCGCCACGGGGAGAATGGGGGTTCTCTCCGTGACCACCATCCGGCGTGAGAATAAGTACAGGTTTTGATAAAAAAGAAGAAGTAATAGTAAAGTGAAGTGTGAGTAACTTTAGTGTTTGTACCTGAATTATCCTTTATTTATACCCGAAGTTTAGGCGGGAAAGTTTGTTGATGAAAACTTGACGGAAAGTTTCTTTCCGTAAGCGGTTATTTTTTTCTCCGTTAATCACTAATGGATGTGTATGCACACGGATTGTGGTCATGATCGATGATTGGGGTGATGCCACGTGGAAAGTGGGCAAGTGTGGATCTTCCTTCCATTCCGTGCCATCATCGTGACCTTAAGAGGAGCTTGGGATGATGCCACGTGGTCATTCGGTTATAACCGAATGGTTGTGCACGATAATGCCTTCTAGAAGGATTATAGCTGTAATCCTGTGTGGCTCTTCTTTATGGTAATTCTGTTATGCCAGAAAGGTTTATTTTCGTCTAAGTCTGGGTGACTTTTGCGCGGAGATATTGTTAGGATTTTATCCTATCTGTTGCATGAGAGCTTTGCGCAAGGGTTCATTAGTTCCTTTTGGCGCGCGGATGTTGAAAACTGTCTCCTTTTTAAGTTCTCTTTTTAGGATCAGTGCGCGGCCGGCAAGATCCTTTCAAAGAGGTTCACTGTTGGTGAAGTTATGGTATGGTCCTAAACGCCTGAGAAGGTTTTTTGGGACCTTACCCATTCAAGTCCCCCAGTCTAGTGTTGCTCTTATGCAAATAAGTGGAGCACTGGACTATAAGAGCTGGGTGGTTTTTGCTGTGGAGCTTTTAGGCGCGAAAATGGAGAATCTTCATGGGGAAGATACTTTGCTCATGATTTGATTTTGAAAATCTTGACTTTTGGCAGGTGAAAGGGGTGCCGTGGTGACTGTTGACGTGTGACAGGCTGTCGCGTGTCAGTTATACGTCGTCTATCGTGGCTGGCACGCGCGCCTGAACTCGCGTTAAGGTTATTCCCACTCGCCCTTGATGCTTAGGTATCTGTGCTTTTTCCGAAAAAGGGGCACTTCGATTTTCTAGGGCTTTTATGGCGGTTATTACATAGACTTCGGATTGTCTTCTTTTGTTGGCATTGCCATTTGAGACCTGCTCTTTCTTTGTTAATTTCTTTGAAAAAAAATATGCAATTTTCTCCTTTATGTCAACCGGAGAATATCACGAAGATTCATCTGAAGAAATGTCCTCTGGTCTTCCACCATTGAAGTGGTCGAAGGAAACTTTTGACGGTATGTTTCAAGACTTGAAGTTCCCTGCCAGTTGGGGTGCTTTATACCCTGACGAGGGTGAGACAGCTGCAGATGCTCCGGCCGGATATATTACCTTGTTTTGGGATTTCTTTTCTGCAGGCAATTTCTGATTACCTGTAACGAAGTTCTTCCTTGATATCCTTTCGTTCTATAAGTTTCATATCTCCTAAATGCACCCTATTGGGATGGTTAGGGTTCGTCACTTCGAGTTTGCTTGTCGAGGAATGCATATTGAACATGCAGTTGATCGATTCAGAGTATTTCATCAAATGCGTTGTTCCCAAGGCTTTTATTCCTTTGTTCAACGTTTTTCTGCAAAGAAGATTTTGTTGGTCCCCCCAAAATCTTTTCATGATTGGAAACAGAAATTCTTCTTTATTAAAGCCGGAGTGATTCCGATGAGAATGGTTTTCCGGGGTACAAAGCAGGTTGCAACGGAGACGATGCAGACTCCTCATTCGGAGGCTTGGTATCAGGATATAAAGGATGTTCCGTCAATTGCTCTACCGGAAAAAGCCCTTGTTGGTGCTGCTATGAGCCTTTGTTGGCGGATGAATCGAGAAGACAAGCCGGTGTACATGGAGGGTGAAAGTAGTAAGATTCTAGATCCCTTTTCATATTTTCTTTTCTCTTCTCTTTTTCTTCCTTCTTTTTTGATTTGACCCTTTTTTCCTTTTTGCAGTTGTATCTCTATATGTTGTTGGATTTGAGAGAGAAGGTGGGAGAATGGCCACTGTGCCAAAAAGGGCTGATGAGGAACTTTGGTATCATCAGATTGTGAAGAATTTTGTCTTTCCGCCGGATGAAGATTTGTCTGCGCAACCCTCAACTAGCGCTGGTAATTTTGTTATAATTCTTTTTTTTATTTTGCGCGTTGAATAACCTTGCAAATTTTGCTTTCCCCAGTAGGCGATTTGTCTAACCTGGGCATAGACCCTGAAAAGAAAAAACGTGCGCCAACTGCTACTACTGTGCTGAAAAAGAATGGTGCGGAGAATGCTCAATCATCTAGAGTAAAAAATGTTAAGAGGGGAGAAGAAAGGTACGCGCCATTCCTCTGACGCCTGGTGTGATTATGTGGTGGTATCTGACTCGTTGGAGGGTCTTGCACCTGCAGTTATGAGGACACCAAAGGCCGAACCTCGGGATACCGCTGATATCCCTCCTTCAAATCCTGAGGAGCCAATTGACTTGGAGTCAAGTCCGGAGCCTCTGTTGAAGAAAAAGACTAGAAAAAAGAAAACAGGCTAACTCTGAGGTTGAGGGACAGCCTGCCAAGAAGGTTCAGAGAAAAATGATTACCAGAAAAGGCAATCTTGATGCTTTTGTTGCAAAACCTCCCTTAAGTAAGCCTTTTCTTTATTTGCCTTCTGTGTGTTTTGTATGTTCGTAATATATACTTTTTTTTGTAGAAAAACCGAGTTCTCCTGCACATGCGGAGCCATCATCCGTGTTTAATGATGACCTTTCGCCTTCCTCGCCGTGCACCTCGATTAACGAGCAGTTAGAAGGTACTAAAGCCACATGTGAAAATGAGGCGGAGAGGTCTGCAGAGGCAGGGAACGCTGAGGTTGAAAAGCCTGTTGAAATTGTGGTGGAATTAGAAAAAATTGTTAGCCCGAGAGCTACGGGTGCTGACACTGGGCATCCAAAATCTCCTGAAGTTGTTGCGCGAGACCTGGAGTAAGGGAAGTCTGCTCAAGAAGATCCTGTAGCAACTTTTCCTACTGCGGGTTTTGCACCTGTAAACGTTGAGAAGGTCCCTGAAGACCTAAGTTTTTTTGCTCATGTTGATGAGAATAACCCTATCCGTCCGGATGAAACTTTGTGGGATTATTATTATAGAACTTATTCGGAGAAGAACGCTTCTGAAATTCATGCTCCAGTTTGGAATTTGAAGAAATGTGATACCTTTTCAGACTTGCGTGTTTGCCGAGACTGGTTGCAGGGGACCTTTCCTCCTGGGGAGATCAAATTTCAAGAGGGGCGTCCTCATGAGCATACCTATCACGCTTATCTTGAAGAAGCGGCTACTTACACGTCTACTACACATCGCATAGTGAGCGAGTGGCGTAGTATGCACAAAGATTGGGCTGCCTTTGAAGAGTCCAAGAAAAAAATTGTTGAGTATGAGGCTCGGGTGGCTCAGTTGAAGGCCAAGTTGGAAGCTGACCGGGCCAAGTTTGATAATGACTTGAAAACAGAAGAATGGTCTATTGCTGGGTGGAAAAGGAAGGCGGAGGCTGAAGTTGCTCTCCTTTCCAAAGAGCGTAAAAATTGGAGGGGGATTTGTGAGAAAGACAACAAAGAGAAGATGGGTCTCCGAAATATTATTAATAATCTCAAAGCTGAGGTTGAGAGATTGAAAAAATAAGATGCGGAGATTGAGAAATTGAAACAAGAAAAGGCTGAGGCTGAAACAGCGCGTGATGAAGCACGCACTCATAGGGAAAGAAGTGAACAGAGAGAGGTACATACCTGCGCTATCCTTGCCCTTAGAGATAAGGAGATAGAAGAACTTACTTCTTTATTATCTGAGTAGGAACAACTTATGGCGGAAGTTGCGGCTGTTAAAAAAGAATTAGATCTTGAACGATCCAAACAAGCTGAGACTTCTCGCCGTCATGCCGAGGCTGAAGATAAGTTGGAGAACTCTGAGACTGCGCGGGCAACGGCGGAGAGTGAGCTTGAACCGTTGAAGAGTGATATGCTGTGGTTGAAAGAACACGGAATTGCAAGTGTAAGTTTATCTATCTTTGGTAATGCTTAAAGATGTTTGCGCGCCCTCTTATCTTTCTTTTACTTCTGTGCAGATTGCCAACTCAGTTCTTAATTCTGAGGAACTGGATAAGACGGTTGCACATTTGCTGGTTGCTGCGCGGAATGATGGGTATGCCCAAGGGTATGCAGAGTGTTCCCACCATGTAGTTAACGCTTTGAAGGTTGACTGGGACACTAGTAAGTCTGCTACTCATGGTGTTGATATTGAAGCTGCTCTCGTTGCCGCAAAGAGTCAATTTAATACTTTATAGCTTCCGGTCATGGATCTTATTGATGCCGCGCTACAATCTAAAGAGTTCATGACGGGATTAAGAGAAGTTTTCCCAGACCGGGAAGAAGGTGAAGACGAAGACCTAGCTTAGGTTTTCCTTTCTTTGTGTGAACAATTGATAGTGAACCCTTGTTTGTTAATGCGCTGTGGCGCAAGTAACTTTATTTTATACACTGCCGTGTATGTTTATAACTTTTTGTTAAGGCGTGTGATGCGCCAGTAACTAGTATGAAATGTGTTTGGATTACAATATTTTGCATGAGTACAATTGCTTTGATTAGGTAAGGCGAATAAAGGTGGTATAAAGCTCATGTTTGAACGTAAGGCTGGGCCTTGCGTGATGTGTGTGATCACTGACCATTCATGAGGCTTGTGTTATTGTTACCATAATGTTTTTGCGCTTACCAAAAGGAATTGCATGCACTTTGTAATAAACACAGAAATAATAGAACTAACTTTGCTTTGATTAATGATAAGGCTCAGAGGCCAAAATATAAAGTTGTTCGTTTAGGATAATTAAATGGAACTTAACTTACTCATATTATAGTTCTACGCCATGGATTGGTAAGTTAAAGAACTTGACCAACAGGTGAAGAGGCTATTGTATGCTACTTGCTTCTTTTGCCACTTAGTTTTTTGCTTTCTTACTTGGGCCTTCATCGCCGCGAGTAATTTGCTTTATATCCTTCAGCACGTTCTGCAGTAAGTGGGTGAGTTCACCACTTTTGAGAGTTTTTCAATCTCGGTGCGGAGAGATATACAATTGTTTGTATTGTGACCATTATCCTTGTGGTAGTCACAATATTGATTCGGATCTTGACCCTTCTTGTTCTTCATTGGCGGAGGGGTTTTAAACTGATAGTCTTCTGTGCTGAGCACCTCCGCCGGAGTTTTCGTTAGGGGGTCCACTGCCGTTCTCTATTTTCTTGCTTTGTTTCTCTCTGCGCTGCGAGTTTGTTTATGGTTGCTCGTGCGTCTTCAGGTGAGTACGTTCCAGAGGTTGAGTTGCGCCAATTCTTCTTGAATTTCTTTCCACCGCTGCTACTCATGTCTTGTGGACGATTGTGCGGTGGCGGTGGCCTGTTAGTGCTAAGGTTTCGTTCTGTCTGGGTGTATACTTTGGCTGCAGCCATTAGCTTTTCCCAGCTCTTGGGTAGCCCTTCCATTCCCGATAGAACCTTGATCATATCATCACAGCGGACTACATACTTGAACTGCGCTCGTATCAAATGTTCATGAACGTCACCGATCTCTAGTACTTCCTTGTTGTAGCGCGTTATGAAGTCCTCTAGGCTCTCATCATCACGCCTCCAAATGTTCATCACATCAGCGGTGTCTCTGATAGACCTTCGCTGTTGGCTAAAATGCACAAGGAATTTTTCTCGTAAGTCCACCCACAACGTTATCTTCCCGACCGGTAAATTATCGAACCACAGTCGTGCTGCACCAGTCAGGGTTTGGATGAATAGGTGACACCACATTGGTAAGGTCCATCCTCCTACCAGACCGGCACTAGTGAATACCCGAAGATGATCGTTGGGATCTGTCATGCCATTGAATTTTCCTACATTCGATGGTAATTTCGCTTTTTCGAGGGGAGCTAAAGCGATCTCACTAATGAACTTCGAATTCCCGGCTGCTTCTGCCGGGCGACAGATTAAGTTGTAGTCGTGTTCTGCATCTGTATTATAAACCACGCGAGGCTTATAACCTTTGTGATCCCGTTGCAAACGGCTGAACACACTTGTGTTATCTCCCTCATGGTATGTTCGGTCATATTCGTCGGTGTGGGTGTCTCGCTTGTGTTGGGAACGCGGGCCCAACCGAGAATGGACTAATTGCCTCCGATGGGAATAGGATTCGTTATGGTAATCTCTTTGTTGAGTCTCGGAGTGAGTGGACTCATACCTTGTAGGGGATCTGGAGTAAACTTCGGTGTCTTCCACATGTACTCGTGATGGTACGTCCTGGTGCGATGCTCGTGGTGCGGATGGTGCTCGTGCACGAGATGCAGGTCTGCGTGATTGAGTTGGAGGAGCAGTCTGTGCACAAAGTTGTGCGTATATAGCATTTATCGCTCCTTGGGATCTAACATACCACGAGATGGCAGTTTCTCCGGGAGGTAAAATTAAACTTATCGTGATCTCGGGTTGCACTCCTGGAGTAACATGATCATTTGGATGATTATCGTTGTACTGGACTTCGTTATCATCCGAAGCCTCTTCCACAATCCCTTCGACTTGGGTATTGTGTACGAAATTTGGCCGAGGGCCGGATTGACGGTTTGTCGGAGTTTCTACCATTGAAAAACGGAGATGGAAAAGTGAATCGAAACGAAAAGATATGAATAAAAACTGAGAATCGGTGGGCGCCAATGAAGAAACACTGGTTTAATGACCGGAATCAATTGAACCAGGGGGTTTGAATCTGCATAAAAGGGGTTATTCTTCTCGTTTGGATTTGGGGGTGACTGATCTCCTTCTTCGGCTAATAACTGCAAAACAAACAACCATCAGACTCGCCACGGGGAGAATGGGGGTTCTCTCCGTGACCACTGTGGCTCCCGAGGAAAATCCACTGTCATCCTGATCTATCACTTTAATCCTCTGCGACTGCTATTCAAATTTCAGGACAAAATTTCTTTCAAGTTGGGGATGATGTGACAACTCGTTGTTTCAGGTGCTTTCCTAAGTGTTAGTATCCTTTTCATGACTCGTGTATGTGTTATGAAGTGAATAATGTGATGGGTTTTAAGTATCGGTTACGAGTTATTAAATGGTTATGGTTATGCTTAAAAAAACACTTACTCGCACAACACTTGGGATCGCACACCTCCTTAGAACCACACACCCCCTCACTTTGGGTGTTCTCTAAATCTCGGCCCACACTAAAGCAGGCCCATATCACTCCAAGTCCAACCTAGTCTCTTTTGTATACGGTATGAAGATGTGTACGCATACTGTAGCAAATCTCATTTAAAATTACTATTCCTTATTTTATTTTATTTTTTTGTCCAATAAAGAAACCCTAATTGAGACCCCCAAGTGATATTGCATGACCCCTAAAATTTTCAGAACAATCGGAATCAGGATCAGGGCCCCTAAAACTCAGGGGGGTATTTTCTAGTTGATATTATCTAAACAGTTTTTGATAGAAATCGAATTTTAACAAACCGTCGACTCACCCTGGCTAGTTGGACACGAGGCTACCCTATGCTAGAAGTGACCCGTCGCGCCACGCGAGAGCCTCTCGTGACACGCGACAGCGCCTTTTTCCAGTATATATAGTGGAGTTTGGCACTTGAAGTTTGGCATTGGTTCGACGTTAAAATTCAATTCGTACACTGAGATATCGTCTGATTACTCCAAAAACACACACAATCACGAAACGCTGCCGCGATAACAGGGTAATAACTCGATCACTGCTACGATTTAATGTCCGATCGATAAAAACCAATCCGATGGATGTTTAAGTGCTGCCCAAACTCGGGTTATGCTTTGTCATTCGTCGTGAATTCGATGGATGTTTAAGTATCGCACTTTGTCATTCATTGTGAAGGTTTTGATCTCGTGAGTTGTCGTAAAAGTTGGATTAAAGTTACTAACCTAGTTTTCGTGTGCATTGTTATTTGAATTAGGTTAACAGACTTATCGGTAGGCTAAAATCTGCCCGTTTAAATCGGCAATGTGAGTCATTCTCTTTTTATCAAAATTGCTTTCAAAACTCTATTTGTTTCAAAGTTATAATTACAGGGATTAAGTCTTTGTAATCTTCAATTACTGCCGGTATGTGGGGTTTTGTATACATTACTTGTTTCCCGTCACCATTGGACAACGGGTTAGCCAATGGGTGATCTGACCATAGTCACAGATACAGTCGAGTGACAAATACCGATTTGGGGTAATTGGTTGATATAAACAATGTAATCACCTTTAATACTGTATATTATAACAAGGTGTCGTTTTGTGCAACTTGAATGACTCGCCAGTATTTCCCTGCTGATAAAATATTTTTAAAACATGTTTCAGGTAATCTGCTGTGATCCAGGAAAAAGTGTTGTGTAGCACTACAAGCTTGAGGAAGTGGCTCAATAAAATCAAGAAACATGTTTTTGTAAAAACAAGGGATTTTCCGTTGAAATCACCTTTATTGTAAATTATGAGTGAAATTCCCAATTTGTGAAATAAATAAATTGGGCATTTTCAAGTTTTTAACGATCCTGTTAATAATTCCGCTGCCAACTTAAATAAATACCACAGGATTTCTGTCCCGCGGCTCCCGAAACGGGTAAAACCGGGCCGGGGGTCGTGACAGAAAAATGTTGTATCAGAGCCACTGATTTAAGCCAATTAAGTACTTAGAAATACTTAATTTTACTGATTGCCATTCTGTGATTTTGTGAAAATTTAATTTACAAAATTTTAACTTAGAATTTTGTGTGTTTCTTCGTATCTGCTAAACAGCATGAATGAGTTGTCTGAAGCTCTTCAGAATCTCAATCTCTATTCTGTTAAGGTGAAAGTTTCCAGAGACTTTACCGGTTATTGTGCCGACACTGATGAACCTATGGAATTTCAAGCCCAACCTCCTGAGAAACCCAAACCGAAAAAGAAAAGAAGATTCGTAGGCTGGAGGCATGTGCGCAGGAAGAAACCAGCGGTACGGAAAGTGATAAAGACTGAGGATCCGATGGATAAAGGCAAGGGAATAGAAATCGGAGAAAGTTCCAGGCAAGACCAGGAAATGCCATCTTGGGAAGAGCTGGATCATAAACTGGCACTTAGTATCGGACCCGCCGATGCAAATCTCTTCAATTACCCAGCGGAAGCACAACTTCCAGTTGATCTAGAGCCTGAGATCCCAGATCCTATTATCCACACCCAAACGCTACCAGCAGAGCTAGAAGAGTGGTGGATAACCGACTGGCAATTTCAGAACCTCTTAAATAACCATAATACCTTTTTCCCCCAGTTTGACCCCGAGCCTCCACTACACCCACCTATGAGCTCCGAAAACTTGGCTGAACTCCGCCACTATGGTGAGGAGCTGGTGGACGCAGGAAATAGGATCCGGGAAGTAGGGGAGAGGATATCCTGGAAGTACGACGAGAGAGAACGTCGTTTTTGAGATGCCAGCTGACTAGAGTTGTGTGGGTGTGGGAGTATGTGTTTAATAATAATATAATAATAAAAATATAATCATGTGAAATAACCAAAAATAAAACTTTGTAAGATAACGGGTGTGTACGGATGCATAGTAATATATAAAATATGGAAGTCGAAAAATCGACAATTTTGGCTATACGTGAGATGTGATTTTGTGCGATTGTTTTGCATTTAGTCGTTATTTATTTTATGCTAATAACTTATACATATTAATTACCAGATGGAACATGCTGGTAACGAACAAGTTAACGAGGGTAACCAATCCGCACAAAACCATGAAGATCAATTTCTGAATAGGCAAGATATCGAGAACATCATTGCTCAAGGAATAGCCAATGCTATTCCATCAATCATTGCTGCTGCCCGAAATCCAGTTGAACCTCAACCAATTATTCCTAGCAAACGGACTCAGGAAGATAACTTCAGTAATAGCGTAAATGGAGGCGGCAACATTAATAATAACGATGATGTGATGCAGGCCCCAATTCCTAAGAGAATGAAAGCTGCAACGCCTGGTTGCACTTACAAAGAATTTCTTGCCTGTAAACCTGTCGAATTTACAGGCAATGAAGGGGCGAGTGCTGCACTGCGTTGGTTGGAGAAAACCGAAGCAGTAATTAAAATAAGTAAATGTGCCGAGGGAGATAAAGTCATGTATGCTTCTCACCTTTTCAAGGAAGAAGCATTAGAATGGTGGAATATGGTATTACAAGCTAAGGGAAGCAACATGGCCTATCCATGAACTGGGAAGAATTTAAGCGTCTGGTGGAAAGAAAATTCTGCCCAGAATATGAAAAGGAACAAATGGCGAACAAATTCCTGAGCCACCGAATGGTGGATGTTGACTGCCGAGGGTATACTTCGAAGTTTTTCGAATATGCTCGAATTATGCCTACTCTGGCTTTGCCAGAACCGGTACTTATTTCTCGCTACATTTGGGGTTTAATTAGCGAGATCCGTGATATTGTCAAAGCTGCGAGACCCCGCACGATCGATGAAACGGTAGAATTGGCCAACACTTTGACTGACGGACTGGTGCGTACGTGAGAAGAAAATAGGAAGAAGGAATTGGCTCAGAAAATTACCCAAGGATTTCGTATGGGTAATAATAGCAATTTTAAGAAAAGAGGAACTGGGCAATCTTCCACTACGCCGTTCTGCAGGAATTGTAAAAAGAAACATTTTGGAAAATGTAATGAACCCTGCAACTTCTGCAAAGCGATAGGACATCGTGAAGAAGATTGCAGAAAGAAAACAAAGATCTGCTACAACTGTGGAGAAGCTGAGCATTTCAGACCAGAATGCCCTAAATTGGTCAAACCAGTAGATAACAAAGCCAAACCTGCTGAAGGGACTAACAAGAAGAACGCAAGAGCCTTCCAATTGACCACGCAGGAAGCCGAACTGATTTCTGACGTGAAAGCTGGTACGTTCTTAGTTCACAATATATATGCAAAAGTATTATTTGACTCTGGTGCAAACAAAAGTTTTATAAATACTTCATTCTGCCAAGCTCTTAAGCAAACTTTAACGAAACATAGGCAAGTTTTTACAGTAGAAACGGCAGACGAGAATTCTGTTAACATAGATACGGTTTTGCAAAAAGAAAATATAGAACTTTCAGGTCATAAATTTTCTGCAAACCAGTTACCTATGGATTTAGCTGGATTCGATGTCGTATTAGGAATGGATTGGTTAGTAGCCAACCATGCTCGAATCCTTTGTGATAAGAACTCCATAGAAATACGTGCACCCACCAGAGAAGTAATTATGATTACAGGGGATAAGCCGCGTAAACCAATGAAGTTTATTTCGGTAATGAAAGTTGCTAGTTATGAACGAAAGCAAGGAATAGTGTATATGATTTCGGTAATCATTAGCACTAAGGGTAAGGAACTTAAGGAAATTCCGGTAGTATCAGAATACTCGGATGTATTTCCAGAAGAGTTACCAGGATTACCACCAGATAGGGAGGTAGAATTTAGAATTCATTTGATTCCTGGAACTACACCCGTAGCAAAGGCACCCTACCAATTAGCACCCACCGAAATGTTAGAACTGAAAAAGCAAATAGATGAGTTGCTAAGTAAAGGATTTATACAACCTAGTTCATCCCCGTGGGGAGCTCCAGTGTTGTTTGTGAAAAAGAAGGATGGCTCGATGCGAATGTGTATCGCTTATAGGGAACTAAATAAGTTATAATTAAGAATCGATACCCATTGCCTAGGATTGAAGATCTTTTCGATCAACTACAAGGAGCTAGATATTTCCCTAAGATAGATTTACGCTCCGGATACCATCAGTTGAAGGTACAAGAAGAAGACATACCTAAAACTGCTTTCAGAACTAGGTATGGTCATTACGAGTTTACAGTCCTGCCCTTTGGATTAACAAATGCTCCGACAGGATTTATGGACATGATGAATAGGATCTGTAAACCGTACTTGGATAAATTCATAATTGTCTTCATTGACGATATACTTATTTATTCCAAAAGTCAGGACGAGCATTGTGAGCAACTGCATGCACTCTTAACTTTGTTAAGAAAAGAGAAGCTTTATGCCAAATTCTCGAAGTTTGAATTTTGGCTACAGGAGGTGCAATTTTTAGGTCACATGGTGAATCACGAAGGTATTTACGTAGATCCTGCTAAAATAGAAGCAATCACCAAATGGAAGGTCCCGTAATCAGCTACAGAAGTTAGAAGTTTTCTAGGATTAGCTGGGTACTATAGGCGCTTTATTAAGGATTTCTCTAAGATAGTTGTGCCATTAACTAAGCTAACCTGTAAAACAGTTAAGTTTGAATGGGGACCTAAGTAAGAAGAGGCTTTTAGGATTTTAAAACAAAGGTTAAAAAACACCCCAATCCTTGCCTTACCAGAAGGGACAGAAGACTTTGAAGTCTACTGTGATGCTTCTAAGCTAGGATTAGGATGTGTGCTAATGCAACGCAAAAAGGTAATTGCGTATGCCTCAAGACAATTGAAAAAGCACGAGGAAAACTATACGACGCATGACTTAGAATTATGGTCGATAATTTTTGCCCTTAATATTTGGAGACACTATCTGTATGGAAGTAAGTTTACAGTCTATACAGATCATAAGAGTTTAAAATACATATTTGGGCAGAAATAGGAGAAAGCCAATTATCAGGTCCCGAAATCGTACAAGAAACCACCGACAAGATCACTCAAATCAAGGAAAGACTGAAAACGGCTCGAGATCGCCAGAAGAGTTATGCCGATAATCCACGCAAGCCACTGGAATTTCAAGTCGGAGATAAGGTACTCTTGAAAGTTTCTCCTTGGAAAGGAGTAGTTTAGTTTGGTAAGAAGGGAAAGTTAAGTCCAAGGTACGTAGGACCATTCCCAGTAATCCAGCGAATAGGACCAGTTGCTTATCGCTTACAACTACCAGAAGAGCTAGCCAGGGTACATGATGTATTTCATGTATCTAACCTCAAGAAATGTCTATCTGACGAATCTCTAGTAGTACCTCTTCAAGATGTAGAGGTAAATGAAAAGTTAAAATTTGTTGAGAAGCCACTGCAGATAGAAGACAGAAAGGTCAAGTTTCTCAAACACAAACGACTAGTGCTGGTCAAAGTCAAGTGGGATTCAAAGAGAGGACCGGAGTACACTTGGGAGCTGGAATCAGAGATGAAGCGAAAGTATCCCTACTTATTCCGGTAAATCTCGAGGACGAGATTTTTCTAAGATGGGGAGGATGTAACAACTCTCATTTAAAATTACTATTCCTTATTTTATTTTGTCCAATAAAGAAACCCTAATTGAGACCCCAAGTGATATTGCATGACCCCTAAAATTTTCAGAACAATCGGAATCAGGATCAGGGCCCCTAAAACTCAGGGGGGTATTTTCTAGTTGATATTATCTAAATAGTTTTTGATAGAAATCGAATTTTAACAAACCGTCGACTCACCTAGGCTAGTTGGACACGAGGCTACCCTATGCTAGAAGTGACCCATCGCGCCACGCGAGAGCCTCTCGTGACACGCGACAGCGCCCTTTTTCCAGTATATATAGTGGAGTTTGGCACTTGAAGTTTGGCGTTGGTTCGACGTTAAAATTCAATTCGTACACTGAGATATCGTCTGATTACTCCAAAAACACACACAATCACGAAACGCTGCCGCGATAACAGGGTAATAACTCGATCACAGCTACGATTTAATGTCCGATCGATAAATACCAATCTGATGGATGTCTAAGTGCTGCCCAAACTCGGGTTATTCTTTGTCATTCGTTGTGAATTCGATGGATGTTTAAGTATCGCACTTTGTCATTCATTGTGAAGGTTTTGATCTCGTGAGTTGTCGTAAAAGTTGGATTAAAGTTACTAACCTAGTTTTCGTGTGCATTGTTATTTGAATTAGGTTAACAGGCTTATCGGTAGGCTAAACTCTGCCCGTTTAAATCGGCAATGTGAGTCATTCTCTTTTTATCAAAATTGCTTTCAAAACTCTATTTGTTTCAAAGTTATAATTACAGGGATTAAGTCTATGTAATCTTCAATTACTGCCGGTATGTGGGGTTTTGTATACATTACTTGTTTCCCGTCACCATTGGACAACGGGTTAGCCAATGGGTGATCTGACCATAGTCACAGATACAGTCGAGTGATAAATACCGATTTGGGGTAATTGGTTGATATAAACAATGTAATCACCCTTAATACTGTATATTATAACAAGGTGTCGTTTTGTGCAACTTGAATGACTCGCCAGTATTTCCCCGCTGATAAAATATTTTTAAAACATGTTTCAGGTAATCTGCTGTGATCCAGGAAAAAAGTGCTGTGTAGCACTACAAGCTTGAGGAAGTGGCTCAATAAAATCAAGAAACATGTTTTTGTAAAAACAAGGGATTTCCCGGTGAAATCCCTTTTATTGTAAATTATGGGTGAAATTCCCAATTTCTGAAATAAATAAATTGGGCATTTTCAAGTTTTTAACGATCCTGTTAATAATTCCGCTGCCAACTTGTTGGTGCATGTTTGTGACAACAGCTTAGATTTGGTCTTTGGATATCTTGTAATTAGTTAAACGATAAACAGTTAGCGGGTTTAGCTTTGTAATAGTTGAATAATAGAGTTTGGGCTAAACAAAACCCATATTGGGTCATAGGGGACGAAATGGGCTTGCCCATGGAGGAACCTTAGCCCAAGTAGCAAACCTTGTGTTATATAAACAAGGTTAGGCTTTAGGGTTTAGGTTAATCAGCAAAAACAGTTTTTGAGAGAGCAATTTCGTGAGAGACAAAGCTTGGACGAAATTGTGTTAGGGTCTTGATTGATTGTAATCAGTTGATAGATAATCAATAAAGATCCGGTTTGAAAGTGAATTGCTGATTTCTGTTTCTACTCATTCTGCTATTTTCTGATCAAGAGGATTCCGCACTCTTGATTGGAAAGACAATTCTGTGAAAGATCCATACGACTCAAGGGGACCTACACAACTTAAATAAATACCACGGGATTTCTGTCCCGCAGCTCCCGAAACGGGTAAAACCGGGCCGGGGGTCGTGACACATACAGTTTCCTTCCCATCATGAGCAAACCCTAAATCCTCTCCACACTGGACAGCGATCCCAACCTCCTCTCTTGGCGTCAATGACAATGCTCGTCTCGAAGCCCTCTCTCAACCCTAAACACCTCCGGTCACATCATCTGGACGGGTAAGTGTATTACCGTGACTTGATTCGGATATGCACGGCTGTGATTATTAGTAGAGGCATTATTTCGAATGGCATGATAGATATCATTGGCTTAGGGTTGTTAAATAGCATGCGTGAACTTGTTGGAATGTGTGAAAATAATTCGAATAACTCAAGATTGTTATGTTTATGTGAGTCTAGGGATGAATCGGCTAGGATGATAGTGGTCTCCATGAAATTAGAAACTGATCATGATGTTAATTATGATTTAAGATTCGATGGAAGTTCTATGGTTTATGGTTTGATTCCATGGTTGGTGTACATAATCAATGCTGTTAGATGATAGCATTTTTCGATGGTTTGTTGATGATTTTGGGCATGATATTGGGTTGTACGATTAGGTGGGGTAAGATGTTCATGAGTAGATTTCATGATCACTGATAGTGATCCTTCATTGAAAGAAAACTTATTTTAATCTGATGTGTATATGTAAATTAATAATTCTGGTAGAGATAATGCTAATCATTAGGTAATGATTAGGGACTATGTGAATTATGATAAGTAATTTGATCTTGGGTGCTATGATATGGAGCTGATGATTGTGACATAATCTAAATGTTAGACTAGGATTATGAAATTAACATAAAGCGTTGTAATCAGTTGATCATGTGCAAATGGATAAAAAACATGTGGAATGGAAATCATGGTCATGTGTTAGAAATTTATGATGAATAATTATTGGAATTATTATTATGTTGCCTGATTTGATTTGGTTATGAGTCAAGATGAAACTGTTTAGGCATGATTGAAATTGTGGCATAGGGATGGGTAACGGATTAATCAGATAAGGTTGGGTGTGTATTGATAATTGTTGGTAATTAATAATTAATGAAGAGGAAACTATTATGGGGATTAAATTGTGCACCGGATTGATCGAATGGTGGGTGCCGGTTACGGAAATTGTGGGGAAGGATTAACTGGGCCAGTCGCACACTACTGGGCCGTGCATTATTATTGGACCGCAATGTATTGGGTCGCGCATTTACGGAACCACACACTAACGGTAGTCGCACACTTCAGTCATGATCACACACTATGTTTGGGCCGCACATAGACATTGGGCCACGAATGAACACCATGGTAAACTGGATCGCCCACTCATAACGAACCCTATGTTGGGCCGAACACTAGAGCTGGGCCGCACACATACACATAGATAATAGTTGGGCCGAACCATGTAAAGAGACCAGTTAGGTAGTCACATAAAGGAATTCTTGATGCATCGGATTAGTTAACTGTTGCATAAATTGTGAACTTGCACTACTCGATATATGTTATAAAAATGACTTACATCATATGCTAGGTGTTAAGAGGAAAATGATGTGTGTTATGGACTATGGACTTCATGATAAAATGTTATAACTTGTATGAGGGAAATGAATTGATAAGTTGCATGATTAACTGGTATGCCATGTATGGTGATATGTATGGTGATATGTGAATTACTTGTTCGTTACTTGAATGATGTGTAAGAAGAATCCGTGATCCATGTGTAACTGACTGTCTTTGGTAACCACGGTAGGGTATGGTTGGCCAACTTGGAACGAGTAATATAACTAAACATACCGAGAAAATCTAAGGTGAGTTCATTCCTCTTGAGCATGCGTCCCGGTGGGTGTAACAGTCATTGGGTATCCCTAAGAGAGATAGGTTTTTAGGGTAAATCAAATGGGTATTCCTGAGAGGAATACGTCTTGTGGGTAAAACTGGAATGTTAGATAATACACTCATTTCCTATCATTTTAAGTCCCATCTTATACCGAATAGTTACCTGAGAGGTAACGGGGTATTAGTTGATAGCGCTATTAGGCTTGGCAACCTCACACCGTACCTGAGAGGACGGGCGTGAACTAATGACCTTAAATCATGACCAATGCTTAGATAGGGGGCATTGGGGACGGGCAAAACAATCTGGAAGCTATCTTGTACGGTACTCGAGTTATTATCAACATTGTAATCAATGAACGGAATTAAACACTTGGTAACTAATGTTTTCGTAAAACTATGAACTCACCAGCGTTGTCTGATACACGTGTGTGCTTGCTCGCAGGTTATTGATACGTGTGGATGTGGAACTTGCTGTCTGGGATGCTGGAGTGGTCATGGGTCGAGGAACATGGAAACTTGAAACGAGACTAGCTGATTTCATACACTTGGGTTTTAGTTAAACTTGTATTATGCTTCCGCTAAACATAACGAGTTATAAATATGTTTTGTAACACTCTATCTTAATGAATGAAAGTTTTTATTAGAAATCTTGTTATGAGTTCAATGTGATTAGTGGCTAGATCCTGGTATGTCACACGTCCCGCGGTATTCCCGCATGTGGTATTTTGGGGGTGTGACAACCACCCTCAGCCGTGAGAATAAGTACAGGTTTTGATGACGAAGAAGAAGTAATAGTAAAGTGAAGTGTGAGTAAGTTTAGTGTTTGTACCTGAATTATCCTTTATTTATAGCCGAAGTTTGGGCGGGAATGTTTGTTGATGAAAACTTGACGGAAAGTTTCTTTTCGTAAGCGGTTATTTGTTTCTCCGTTAATCACTAACGGATGTGTATGCACACGGATTGTGGTCATGATCGATGGTTGGGGTGATGCCACGTGGAAAGTGGGCAAGTGTGGATCTTCCTTCAATTCCGTGCCATCATCGTGACCTTAAGAGGAGCTTGGGATGATGCCACGTGGCCATTCGGTTATAACCGAATGGTTGTGCACGATAATGCCTTCTAGAAGGATTACAGTTATAATCCTGTGTGGCTCTTCTTTATGGTAATTCTGTTATGACAGAAAGGTTTATTTTCGTCTAAGTCTGGGTGACTTTTGCGCAGAGATATTGTTAGGATTTTATCCTATCTGTTGCATGAGAGCTTTGCGCAAGGGTTCATTAGTTCCCTTTGGCGCGCGGATATTGAAAACTGTCTCCTTTTTAAGTTCTCTTTTTAGGATCGGTGCATGGCCGCGCAAGATCCTTTCAAAGAGGTTCACTGTTGGTGAAGTTATGGTATGGTCCTAAACGCCTGAGAACGGTTTTTGGGATCTTACCCCTTCAAATATGTTAAGATCTAACTGAATTATTATTCCATTAAAAGTCTACACCATGTTGTTTATGTTCCTACCTTAGTTGTGCTATTGGTGGGATTTACTGATGATGATGATGATGTTGTTTATGTTGACATCATGTTTTGTGTGATTGTTAAGAAAGCACCTTGAAAAGCATTTAGGATTCTATTTCTTGAATGCATCTACTACATCCGCTGGTAATTCTTTTAGCTCCTTGATAGCATCATTGTAGTCAGCCTCACAATATTCCCTAATTGCCTTCTGAAAACCCCCCTTCAACTCTTCACCTTTGAACTTTTTATGCCTGTTTGCAAAAATGTGCCATGCACAATTTTTATGCTCAACATTATTCCACAATAATGAAACAACATTCAGTAATCCCTGTCACATCATAATTGTTAGAATTTATCTAAAATGTAACTAACATCCCCAAAAAGTCGAGCCACACCTTCTGTTGGTCAGATATGAGTGTCCAACACTTCCTACCATTATTGATCTCTATACATTTTCTCAATTCATCCATAAATCATTCTCAGTTGCCATTGTTCTCACCTTCAACTACTACCCAGGTTACAAGGTACATTTGGCCATTAGCGTCCCTTCCTATAGCGCCAACAACATACCTCCTAGAAATGTTTTAAGAAAACATCCGTCTAGACATAACACCTTCCTGTAACCTACCAAAAACCCTTCTTTCCAGTAAGTTTAGTCATTTATGACTGGAACATCTTCTCTGTACTTGTTCCCTCAGATGTCATCATCTTCACTCACCCTAGGTTAGTTAATATTAGCATTAAAATCATCATAACTGCTACATGCTTCTAAATGTGAACCCCTGCATCAACATATCCTTTTAAAGCCCCATCAAACAATTTACCTTGTACATCAGTAGGTTTCACTAAACACTCCTTAAGCAAGTTCTTTTTTGATACAAGATCTTCTTCATTCACCTTTAGTATTGCAACAACTGAATCTCTCTGCTCTTTATCTGACCCACAAGTAAGTACGTCATCATCCAAATTACCATCATATGACTCATCATAATCTGAACCCTCTTCATCTGAACCTTCTTCATCTGACCTGCCACTAGTTAATTGATCTCCAATATTAACAGGACCACCTTCCTTATTTGAACCATTATTATTGGTTTCTAGTGGTGGTTCAACTTTTCTAGCTATAAGCTTAGTGTACCTCCTACCAACAAGTGTTATCAGTAAATTAAATAAAAGCATCAGGGAAAATCAAATCTCTCTAGTGTAACACTGATGCCAATAAATCAAGAAAAGATCTTGCCTACATAGTAATTGTTCATGAATATCCACTTATTACGGTTAAACATCATGGGTTTAGAAAGTTTGTGGGTGTCACACCCCAACCGATGGTGGAAACACCGAGGCAAGACGTAATAGATTGCTCAAAGACAACATAACGCTAAAAAATTTAACAATATATTATGATTTAAAATTTCAATTCTGTAAGAACCTGCAAATATGCCCCAAAATGACCCGTAAGTGAAAACCCGGACCCTAAAACCCTAGTTCTCATGAAAAAACCAAGAGATCAAAAATCTTGGACTTCTCGCGGGCCGCGTAAAAGTTCGGACTAGGCTTACACGGGCCGCGACAACACAACAGGTGATGGGGATACGCCTCAGGCCACGTGGCAGACCTACACGTGACACGCTAGCCCTAATAGTAGAATAGGTGGCCCTCGCGGGCCTCGTAAGGTATTGTGAAGGTTTACGCGGGCCGCGTAAAACCTAAAAATTTGCTATAAATTGGGCAGTTCATGGCCTTTGCTCCTGTGTTCGTAAAACTTTCTCAAAGACGACTTTTACTGCTCAAAATCATAATTTCACGTAGGAAAACGCTGCTACGAGTACAGGGTATTAACTCGATCACTGCTACGATACAATGTCCGATCGATTGAAACCGATCGGATGGATGTTTAAGTGCTGCCCGAATTCGGGCTATACTTTGTCATTCGTCGTGAGGGTTTTGATTTCGTGAGTTTATCATAAATGTTGTATTAAGTTACTGACCTAGTTTCGTGTGCATTGTTATTTAACTAGGTTACAAGGCTAAAATCAGTAGGCAAAACTCTGCCCGTCTAAATTTGCAATGTGAGTCATAATGTTTTTATTAAAGTTGCTTTACAAAACCCTAAATGTTTTCCAGTTATACTTTGCAGTGATTAAGTCTTTGCTAATCTTATTTACTGGCAGTATGTGGGGGTTTTGTGCACATTACTACTAACGATTTATCACTTAGGTGGGCGAGCCTAACTTGTGATGTGTCCACAGTCATAGATCCGATCGAGTGACAGCTGAACCAGTAAATTTTAAGATATGAGCAAATATAAAAACCCTTAATGCTGTAAATTAGAACAATGTGTCATTTTGTGTAAATTGAATGTCTCGTCAGTATTTCCCCGCTGATAAAATCTTTTTAAACATATTTCAGGTGATTTACTGTGAACCAAGTAAAAAGTGCCGCGTAGCTTGAAGAAGGTGGCTCAGTAAAATAAATAAACATATTTTCTAAAACAGGGAATTTCCTTGTGAAATTCCTTTATTGTAAATTACGGGGTTTATCCCCAAATTGTGAAATAAAATAATTGGGCATTTTCAGTTTTCACGATCCTGTTAAAATTTCCGCTGCCAAATTAAACATCAATACCACAGGTTTCTGTCCCGCGGCTCCTGAACCAGGTAAAAACCGGGACGGGGGTCGTGACAGAAAAAGGTGGTATCAGAGCCACTGATTTAAGCTAATTAAGTATTTAGAAATACTTAATTTTTCAAATTACTATTTTGTGATTCTGTGAAAATTTAACTTGATAAATAAAAGATTAACTTAAGTTTGTGTGTGTTTCTTCATATATGCTAACAACATGAATGAGTTATCTGAAGCTCTTCAAAATCTCACTATCTATTTGCAGACATGAAGTTTTCGGGGGCTTTTCCGGTTATCAGGCCGATACTGAAAAACCTATGGAATACCAGGCTCAGGCCCAGGCCCAGGAGAAACCCAAGCCGAAAAATAGAAGGAGAATCTTGGACTGGAAACGTGGGCGTAGGAAGAAGCCAACTGCACAGAAAGTTAAAAAGACTGAGGATCCAAAGGACAAAGGAAAAGGAAAAGAGATCGGGGAAGGTTCAGGGCAAGCCCAGGAAATGCCGCCATGGGAGGAGCTGGATCGCAAACTGGCAAACTTGTGACCTCATCGGACCTGCAAATGAAAACCTCTTCAATTACCCCGCTGAATCACAACTTCCAGTTAATTTGGAACCTGCTATCCCAGATCCTATTGTCAACCACCAACTTTTACCCGGTGAATTGGAGGAATGGTGGACAAGTGACTGGCAGTTTCAGAATTTCATGAATAACCCCAACTTCTATCTTCCCCAGTTTGACCCGGAGCCTGCACCAAACCCACCTATGAGCACAGAGAACTTGGCTGAACTCCGCCACTATGGCGAGGAGCTGGTGGACGCAGGAAATAGAATTCGGGAAGTAGGGGAGAAAATCACGTGGAAATACGACGAGAAGGAACGTCGTTTCTGAAGGGCCGGTTAACTGTGGTGGTGGTGATGTTTGTGTTTGTATAATAATAATAATAATAATATAAATATAATTATGTAAGATAACTTAAAATAAAACTTTTGTAATATAACTGGTGTGTATCGATGCATACTAATATATATATATATATATATATAAATATGAAAGTCGCAAAGTCGACAATTTTGGCTATATGTGTTAACATGATTTTTGTGATTGCCTTATTGTGTTTGATTGTTATCTATTTTTGTGACAATAATTTGCATATATTGTTAATTATTCAGATGGAAAACGCAGAAAACCAACCAGTCAATGAAATTAATCAATCTGAACAAAACAATGAGGGTCAATTTCTTAATAGGCAAGATATAGAAAAGATCGTTGCCCAGGGAATAGCTAATGCTATCCCAGCAATCATCGCTGCTGCAAGAAATCCTGTTGAACCCTCGTAAGCCAATCCTAGCAAACGTACTCGCGATGACAATTTCAGTGACAGTGTAAATGGAGGCGGCAAAAATAATAACAATAATGCGGTTTGAGCCCCATTTCTTAAGAAAATGAAAGTTGCAGCACCTGGGTGCACTTATAAAGAATTTCTTGCATGTAAGCCAGTC
This sequence comes from Helianthus tuberosus, assembly GCA_030545235.1. Taxonomy (NCBI): domain Eukaryota; kingdom Viridiplantae; phylum Streptophyta; class Magnoliopsida; order Asterales; family Asteraceae; genus Helianthus; species Helianthus tuberosus. The sequence continues at coordinate 74,924,975 of CM060448.1, read as the reverse complement.
GAATTCGCAGGCAATGAAGGGGCAACTGCCGCACTGAGATGGTTAGAGAAAACCGAAGCGGTAATTAAAATAAGTAAATGTGCTGAGGAAGACAAAGTTATGTACGCGTCACACCTTTTTAAAGAAGGAGCGTTAGAATGGTGGAACACGGTACTACAAGCCAAGGGAAGTGACGAGGCTTATGCCATGAATTGGGAAGAATTTAAGAGATTGGTGGAAAGAAAATTCTGGCCCGAATATGAAAAGGAACAAATGACAAATAAGTTCCTGAACCACCGGATGATGGATGTTGACTGTCGAGGATATACTTCGACATTCTTCGAGTATGCTAGAGTTGTACCTACCCTGGCTTCACCTGAACCGGTACTTATTCCTTGCTATATTTGGGGGTTGATTAGCGAGATTTGTGATATCGTCAAAGTTGCGAGACCCCACACAATTGACGATGCGGTGGAATTAGCCAACAGTTTGACTGACGGGCTGGTACATACGCGAGAAGAAAACAGGAAAAAGGAACTGGCCCAAAAGATTACCCAAGGATTTCGTGTGGGTAATAATTTCAAAAGAAAGGGGACTGGGTTATTTTCCACCCTGCCATTTTGCGGGAATTGCAAAAAGAAACATTTTGGAAGATGTAAAGAAAATTGTAATTTCTGCAAAATTCCGGGCCACCGGGAGGAGGAATGCAAGAAGAAATCAAAGATCTGCTCCAATTGCGGAGAAGACGGACATTTCAGACCAGAATGTCCTAAATTGGTCAAACCAGCTGACCACAAGGCCAAGCTTGCTGAAGGGACTACTAAGAAAAACGCAAGAGCCTTTCAGCTGACAACCCAAGAAGCAGATCTGATTCCTGATGTGATAGCTGGTACGTTCCTAGTTGATGACGTTTACGCAAAAGTATTGTTTGACTCTGGTGCAAACCAAAGTTTCATAAATACTTCATTCTGCCAAGCTCTTAAGCAACCTTTCACCAAACTTAGACAGGTTTTTACGGTAGAAACGGCAGATGGGAATTCTGTTAACATAGATTAGGTTTTGTAAGAAGGAAAGATAGAACTTTCAGGCCACAAATTTTTTGCAAACCTGTTACCTATGAATTTAGCTGGATTTGATGTCGTGCTAGGAATGGATTAGTTAATAGCCAACCATGCTCGAATCCTCTGTGATAGGAATTCCATAGAAATTCATACACCCACAGGAGAAATAATTGTGGTTACAGGAGATAAGCCACGAAAGCCAATGAAATTCATTTCAGTAATGAAAGTGGCCAGTTATTCAAGAAAACAAGGAATAGTGTATACGATTTCGGTAGTTATTAATACTAAAAGTAAGGAACTCAAGGAAATTCCAGTAGTATCAGAATACCCGGATATATTCCATACTAAAAGTAAGGAACTCAAGGAAATTCCAGTAGTATCAGAATACCCGGATATATTCCCAGAAGAATTACCTGGATTACCACCCGATAGGGAAGTAGAATTTAGAATTAATCTAATTCCTGGAACTACACCAATAGCTAAGGCACCTTATCGGTTAGCACCCACCGAAATGTTAGAATTGAAAAAGCAGTTAGATGAATTATTAAGCAAATGATTCATACAACCTAGTTCATCCCCTTGGGGAGAACCAGTGTTGTTTGTGAAAAAGAAAGATGGTTCGATGCGAATGTGTATCGATTACAGGGAATTGAATAAGGTTACAATTAAGAAACAATACCCATTACCTAGGATTGTTGATCTCTTCGATCAACTTCAGGGAGCTAGATATTTTTCTAAAATAGACTTGCGCTCCGGATACCATCAGTTGAAGGTATAAGAAGAAGACATACCTAAAACTGCTTTCAGAACTAGGTATGGTCACTACGAGTTTACAGTAATGCCATTTGGACTAACAAATGCTCCTGCAGCATTCATGGACATAATGAATAGAATCTGTAAACTGTATTTGGATAAATTTGTAATTGTCTTCATTGACGATATACTTATTTATTCCAAAAGCCAGGAAGAGCATTCTGAGCACCTGCATGCATTCTTAACTTTGTTAAGAAAGAAAAAGCTTTATGCCAAATTCTCGAAGTGCGAATTTTGGCTACAGGAGGTGCAATTTTTAGGACATATGGTGAATCACGAAGGTATACACGTAGATCCTTCTAAGATAGAAGCAATCCTAAAATGGAAAGTCCCGTAATCAGTTACGGAAGTTAGAAGTTTTCTAGGATTAGCTGGATATTACAGGCGCTTTATAAGAGATTTCTCTAAGATAGCTGTGCCATTAACTAAGCTAACCTGTACAACAGTTAAGTTTGAATGGGGACCAAAGCAAGAAGTGGCTTTTAGAATTTTGAAGCAACGATTAACAAATGCCCCTATTCTAGCCCTGCCAGAAGGAACAGAAGATTTTGAAGTTTACTGTGACGCTTCTAAGTTAGGATTAGGATGTGTGCTGTTGCAATGCAAGAAGGTAATTGCGTATGCCTCAAGGTAATTGAAAAAGCACGAGGATAATTATACGACTCATGACTTAGAGTTAGGAGCCATAATTTTTGCCCTTAAGATTTGGAGACATTATCTGTACGGGAGTAAGTTTACTGTCTATACAGATCATAAGAGTTTGAGGTACATATTTGGGCAAAAGGAATTAAACATGAGGCAAAAAAGATGGATGGAAATTCTAAGTGACTACGACTGTGATATTCAATATCACGAAGGAAAGGCAAATGTAGTAGCAGATGCCCTAAGTCGTAAGCATCATGTAAAACAAAGACGAGTTCGTGATCTTAGATTAAGTTTACAATTAGACTTAATGGAACAACTAAAGAATGTTCAGGAAGCAGCAATCAAGGATGATGCTGAAGGAATGAAGGGACGGATTAAGGAACTAGAGCAAGGAGTTGATGGAATTTGGAGATTCCACAAGAAAAGGATTTGGGTACCTAAGCAAGGAGACTTAAGAAATAAAATTTTAGAAGAAGCCCATAAATCTAGGTATACCATGCATCCTGGTAATAATAAGATGTACCAAGATTTAAGGAATAACTTCTGGTGGATAGGAATGAAAAAGGACATAGCCAGATACGTCTCTAAGTGCCTAACTTGTTCACAAGTTAAGGCGGAACACCAGAAACCCTCAGGTCTACTACAACAATTAGAAATGACCGTATGGAAATGGGAACTAATAACCATGTACTTTGTTACTAAGTTACCCAAGACCAGAAAAGGTAACGACGCAATCTGGGTGATTGTGGATCAATTAACCAAATCCGCCCATTTTTTACCCATGAAGGAAACCTTTAGCATGGAAAGGTTAGCCAAATTGTACGTAGACGAAATAGTATCCTTACATGGAGTCCCACTCTCTATTATGTCAAATAGGGATAGTCGTTTCACTTCGCACTTCTGGACAAGTTTCTGGACAAGTTTCCAAGAAGCAATGGGGACCCGACTGAATTTAAGTACTGCATACCATCCCCAAACAGATGGACAAAGTGAAAGGACGATCCAAACCCTGGAAGTCATGCTCAGAGAATGTGTCATAGATTTTGGTGGAAACTGGGATGACCACCTACCTCTCATTAAATTCTCCTATAACAATAGTTATCATGCAAGTATCGAAACTGCCCCATTCGAAGCACTGCATGGGCGGAAGTGTAGAACTCCAGTTTGGTGGGCAGAAATAGGAGAAAGTCAATTATCAGGTCCCGAGATTGTGCAAGAAACCACCGACAAGATCACTCAAATCAAGGAAAGACTAAAGACGGCCCGAGATCGCCAGAAAAGTTATGCTGACAATCGACGCAAGCCGTTAGAATTTCAAGTTGGAAACAAAGTAATACTGAAAGTTTCCCCTTGGAAAGGAGTAGTTCGATTGGGTAAAAAGGGAAAGCTAAGTCCAAGGTACATAGGACCATTCTCAGTGATCCAGCGAATAGGACCAGTTGCCTATCGGTTACAACTACCAGAAGAACTAGCTGGAGTACATGACGTATTTCATGTATCTAACCTCAAGAAATGTCTATCTGACGAATCCATGGTAGTACCTCTTCAAGACATAGAGGTAAATGAAAAGTTGAAGTTTGTGGAGAAACCGCTCCAAATAGAAGACAAAAACATTAAATTCCTCAAGCACAAAAGACTGGTATAGGTCAAAGTCAAGTGGGATTCAAAAAGAGGACCTGAGTACACCTGGGAGCTGGAATCGGAAATGAAGCGAAAATATCCTCACTTATTTTAGTAAATTTCAAGGACGAGATTCTAAATAAGGTGGGGAGGATGTAAGAACCTACAAATATGCCCCAAAATGACCCGTAAGTGAAAACCCGGACCCTAAAACCCTAGTTCTCATGAAAAAACCAAGAAATAAAAAATCTTGGACTTCTCGTGGGCCGTGTAAAAGTTTGGACTAGGTTTACGCGGGCCGCGACAGCACAACATGTAACACCACGTGTTTCCGAAGTCAAAGTCAAAGTCAAGGTCAAAGTTAACGACCGATTTCGCGCGACTTGACTAGTAGTGAATTTCTTTTAAGTGTTTATTTTAGTTGTATTATGTGGAGTAAGTGTCAATAATTACAATAACCGATGTGTGTTAATCGCTATTCAATCGACTTACGACTATGAACTATAGGAAGTAACAATGCGATAAAGTTAACCAAAATGTCACTCGAACTATGCTAATCGAATCGACATCAAATCGCAATCGAACTCGCAACTCGAATTACGCATTTTGGTTATTGTTATACGTGTGTGTGTGCCTTACGTGTTACTTGTGCATGTTATATTATGTTGTGGTAATCACAATCGAAACGCAATCGAACTCAATCGAAATCGAGCTATGATAATTTGTGGAGAAGAGACAGTGCTAGATATGAATAGTTGGGATTAAAAGTAATTTGACTAGGAAACTCTATCGCATTCGAATCAATCGCAATCGAAATCGAAACAGCAAAAATCGTCACACCGAACACCCGAACCAAGTGCCATCCGGCCGGATTGCCATCCGATCGGGCTGCCACTTGATCTGGTGCCATATGTCATCCGACCGAGATGACATCCGACCGGATAAGCCATCCAGGCGAGATGCCATCCGACCGACCTACACTTTCCTCTTTGGGTAACTCTATAAATACCCATGTCACTCTCAAACTTTCTACTTTTGGCAACTCTCTGACCGAACAGCACGCTCTCCTCACCTTTTCTTCGATTTCTCTCAATTCCGGTAAGATCTCATCCTAAATCTTGTACTTCCTTGATCTACACGCACTCCTACACCTTTCTATCTTTTGAATCTTAACTTTTAACTGTGAAATCACTAGATTTGAGGTGTTCTAGGATGACGTAATCATGAGTTCTTGAAGAACTTCATGTTTTGGCCTCAATCCCCCAAGAACAACTTAAATCTAATCGATTTCCACACAAATAAACAAAGATCTTGCATAGATCTAGACACATTCAGGGTGAAAAAGGATTGAAAGATGGTTTCTAACTTTCTTTCCACTCTTTTACACTCAATGAACTCAAAAACCGATAGAATCAGACCTTGTTCTAGTCTTCTACTTATTCTTAGTGTTTTGCTAGCTCAAGATCTGGATTCTACTCACGAGACCACCGATTTCGGGTTAACCAAGAACAACCATCTTGAACCGGTTAACTGGTCGAACTAGGGTGATTCCTGTTTGATCGGGTCACTTAGGTCAATATGGGGTTCTGTTGGTTAGCACATTGTCAAAATGTCTCGATAAAAGCAACAAACAATCAAAACGGCCAAGTGAAAGACGAACGGAACGACCAGCACGGAGTGCTATCCGACCGGACTACTGTCCGAACGGATAAGCCACCCGAGCGACTAGGTCATCCGAGCGACTGCACCTTGGATCCCACACTTGAACAACTTTATCTGAAGTTTGAGTATTGAATGAATTGCTATCCGATCGGACTACCATCCGACCGGATTACTCTTCGGATCATGAGATACTTGGACTTTAACACTCGAACAATTTTCAACATGTTCAATGCACTAAGGATGCCACCCGACCGGACTGCTGTCCGATCGAGTGACAACCTGCTGTGGATTTGTTCTCACTAAGTAACCTCGCCACTTGAGTCGCCCTCCGACCGGATAAATCATCCGAGCGGATTGCAGTTCGCACGACTGACCGTCCGATCGACCGACTTGAAAGGTAGAGATACTTCAATGTTTTCAAAATGCTACAACGAAAACTTCAAAGGACAAGCCATCATACACAAACACATCAAAGGAAGAAACAATCCACTCGAATAGTCATCCGACCGGACAACCTGTCCGACCGGATGACCATCCGAACGGATTGTCATCCGCACGACCGGACCGTCCGACCGGATTACCATTCGACCGAGCTGTTGTCCGAGCCAATTACGCCTTGCATCATTTTACGCGTCACTTATCGTTATGTTATCGTTCTGATCAGGCTAACCTTACCCTCTAGCGCTCCCTTCAATCCATCATCGCTGTGAGTATACTCGATCCCTTTTTGCTTTACGCACTTTTGGGTGTTACATACGTTACGAATATTCAAATCACAATAAACACACTACTCAATACTATTTAAACGCTAACCGTTAATGCATGCTATACGTGGCTTATGAATGCCTGTTTGTTATGTTTACACATGGAATGCTGTCTACCTGCCTTAGCAACGATAGTACTATAGTTTGGACTCATCACCTGTTCGCAGGGGTTGTTAAGGACAATTACTTGCATGGATTACGGTGGTAATCATGTATTGCGAACTGCCTCAGGCAGTCAACCCGCAGTCATTGGTATCGATGGATCTATGTCGATAACTAACATGCCTCATTTCACTATGTGTACGTGCTGGTTATGCGTTAACGAAATTCGAACTCTATATGCTATTATCAAACTTGTATGCTCACCTTTACATTATATGTATTGACTTTATTTAAACGTATGTGACAGGTGCTTAGGATGCACATCTGCTAGGAAATCGAGGCTAGAATAAGGCTCTAGAGGCCAACAAATAGTTGTTTGTACAAATTAAATCAAGGGTCTCTAGAAGCAGATAAACAATTGCTCTATTTAAATCTGAGTTGTCGGAATAGAACTATTTGCCTAGATTTTGTTTGTAATAATTTGTTTACCTTTTGAGACATGGTATGGGACATGTTACTTTAAATTGATTGGTAATGATAATTGTTATGGAAACTTCTGGACAATCTGTTTCGCTCAGTGCCATACCCCGATGTTTCCGCCATCAGTTGGGGTGTGACAGATTGGTATCAGAGCCATAACTATGGGGAATTAGGTAAGACACGACCTAGTCCGGGTCGATGTCTTTGAGACCTAGTCTATAGTTAGGAACCAACAGACCGACTTGTGCATATCCAGTAGGGATTTTGTACGAGCTTACTACTCGCTATTCTCGCCTATACTACACTATCACTGCACTCGAATTTTCAACTATAAAGGAGCAACTAAGTCAAGATTAGGTGTGAAAACCGCAAACTCTCGACTAAAGTTGCTTAATCAACACGCATTATATCTACAAACGGGGAGAATTATGCCAAATCAGGAGTGAAATCTGTATTTTGATGAATAATCTCTTCTATTTTATTAAAAACCGGAACGAAGTTGTTAAGCCAGGGGTGAAACCCTAACCTTGACGACTTGTTCCGCCCATTTTACAAACTCTCACCAAAGTCTCGGAGGACTCCAACGACCTGAAGTCACGATATGACTAACGGGATGCGTGCCCAACGCCCAAGAATCGAGGCAAAGGCACTACCCCGAAGGTCATATGTGTACAACAAGTCCTTGAGAATAGTCGAATCACTTTGGTTAGTCAAAGTCTAATAGCCGCAGACAATCTATTTCTTGATTTTTATGTGTTTCGATTCTGAGCCCGCAACTGCTGACTCTGATGATTCATTGATTTTGTGTGTTTACCTGTTTATGTGTTTGAATTTTGGAGACTTACTCGATTTTTGCTTTCACTTCGATCGACACGCACGACTCGCACTGCAGTCCTATTTCAAAACGTTAATAAATCGCTGAATTGTGGACGACTTTATGCTACATTATACGCTTATACTACGCGACTCGATATACTAAACACGATTGCTATATTCGAACGCTCGCGAACTGTGAATGATAGGTTTCTGTAATCTGATTGCCTCTTGTGCTTAAATGCTCCTGTGGTTTATGTGTTTCTGTGATTCTGTGCTCTACGTGCTTATGTGATTCTGTGCTTTTGTGTTTATGTGCTTATGGGCCTATGTGTTTGTGTGATACATGTTACGTTGCATTCCTAAGTTTTAGTAAGTATTAGACGTGTAATGTGAGATTCGATTATGATATGTCTGAGACCTATGGCGATGTCTGTTGCAGACAATGTCAACTGGACCATCATCCCGTCACACACCACTTTCTCGCCAAGAGAAGAGAGACAAACGTCTTGCTGCTATCATCGCTAAACAAGTAGTAAAAGCTGTGAGTGATGTCTACGAGAACGTCAGCAAATCATCTGAGGAGTCGAGAATCGAAACTCCTAAAGCTGATCCCAAAGCTACTTTCAATTTCAAACAATTCAAGTCTTGTGGGCCAAAGGAATTCACTGGCGAGGAAGGCCCTACAGCGTTGTTCCAATGGTTTGATTCCATTGAGGTCACTCTACGACAGAGCGGTTGCCCCGACGACCTCCGCACTCTGAATGTTACCGGCGTCTTCCAGTCCCGCGTACTAGACTGGTGGACGGCTGAGAGAAACAAGCGGGGAAATGATGCAGCCTACGGTTTGTCGTGGGATGAACTCAAGGAGGTCATGCTGGAAGAATTCTGCCCTCCTCATGAGCGCCAAAAGTTAGAAGATGAATTCTGGCACATAAAGCAGAAGGAAGGAGAAAACGCTGCTCTCACTGCTCGCTTCAAGCAGCTCAATATCATCTGCCCTGATCAAGTCAAGACTCCAGACATGGCGATCAAGAAGTATATCCGAGCCATGACTGACAGTGTTGCAGATTTCGTGCAAGCGGCTAAGACTAAGACGATCGAAGAGACTTACCTACTGGCCGCTGAAATCAACGACAAGCGGGTCAAGGCTGGTGTCTGGGATACAACTTCAAAGCACCTGCATCAAGCTACCACCGCCGCACCAACTGCTGAAACCACCACCGCATCGAGCAACAAGAGGAAGAACAAGAGAAAGAACAGCTCCAACAACAAGAACTGTGCGATCACTGCTGCACCAATCCAAGCTGTATCAGCTCAACAACGTCAAGTTGTGGCGCCTGTGGCAAATGCACCGCTTGCCAAGCGTGCATACACTGGGCCACACCCGCTTTGCCCTACTTGTACCTACCACCACCCGACTACCATCGCTTGCCGTTTTTGTGCTCATTGCAATATGTACGGCCATTTCACTACCAACTGCCGTGCTCGACAGGCTCCTGCTCATTAAGCTCTACTCACCGCCCCTCAGGGTCAACAAGCTCCTCCGGCACCCGCGGTCAACGCCAGAGCCTGCTTCGCATGTGGCGATCCTAACCATTTTGCCAACATGTGCCCAAACAGGGTTGTGAAACAAGAGCCCCAGCAGCAGCAGCCTCAGCAGCAGCAGCAACACCAGCAGCAACAGCAACAAGCAGCACGCGCACGAACTTTCAACATCAACGTGCGCCAAGCCCAAGCCGACAACAACGTGGTCAACGGTACGTTCCTTGTGAATGGTATTTATGCTTCGTGTTTATTTGATACTGGAGCCGATAATTGCTTTGTGTCGTTCGAATTCGAGAAGCTACTTAGTCGTAAACGCTCCCATCTCTCCTCGACGTTCGATGTTGAAGTCGCTACCGGAAGAACTGTCATCGTTAATTCTGTTCTTCGTGATTGTACTCTTGAGCTCAACAATCACATCTTCCCAATCGACCTTATTCCGATGCAACTCGGAAGTTTTGATGTCATAGTAGGCATGGGCTTTCTTCGCGAAAACCATGCTGAAGTTGTGTGCTTCGATAAGATGATTCGATTTTCGCTCGCGAATGGTGATGTATTGTGTGTCTACGGTGAAACTGCTTCGAAAGGTCTCAAGCTCATGTCATGTGTCCAAGCTAGCAAGTATCTCCGCAAGGAATACAGAGCTTTCTTGGCTAACATTGTAGTAGCGGAGAAGGAAAAGAAAGGAAAGACAGAAGTGAAAGACGTTCCAGTTGTTCGAGAATTTCCTAACGTTTTTCCAGAGGATCTTCCTGGACTACCACCAAGTCGTGATATCGACTTTCGTATCGACCTCATTCCTGGAGCCAACCCTATTACCAAAGCTCCTTACCGACTCGCACCATCCGAAATGCGTGAACTCTCAAACCAACTCCAGGAATTACTTGAGAAAGGCTTCATTCGCCCGAGCACCTCTCCTTGGGGCGCGCCAGTCCTTTTTGTCAAAAAGAAGGATGGGTCGTTCAGGATGTGCATCGACTATCGGGAATTGAATAAGTTAACTATCAAGAACCGCTATCCCCTACCCCGCATTGACGATTTGTTTGATCAGCTACAAGGCGCTACGTGTTTCTCGAAGATCGATCTACGCTCAGGTTATCATCAACTACGCTTTCAAGAGGAGGATATACCCAAAACCGCGTTCCACACTCGATACGGCCATTACGAATTCCTTGTTATGCCTTTTGGTTTAACCAACGCACCCGCGGTTTTCATGGATCCGATGAATCGCGTGTGTAAACAATATCTCGACCGTTTCGTAATCGTATTCATCGACGATGTCTTGATCTATTCCAAATCGAAAGCCGAACACGCGCAACATCTACGTCTGGTTCTCGAGCTACTCCAGGGGAACCAACTATATGCCAAGTTCTTCAAGTGTGAATTCTGGTTGGAGGAAGTTCAGTTTCTGGGTCACATTGTTAATAGTCAAGGTATTCACGTCGATCCCGCGAAGATTGGAGCTGTTAAGAGTTGGATTACACCTAAGAACCCGTCTGAAGTCCGTTCTTTTCTCGGACTAGCGGGCTATTATCGACGATTCATAGAAGGATTCTCAAAGATCACTGTGCCGCTTACCGCTCTCACGCATAAAGACAAGCCTTTTATTTGGGGAACTGAACAAGAGTCTGCTTTCCAAACCCTCAAGCACATGCTTTGCAATGCTCCTGTTCTCACATTACCCGACGGAAACGACGATTTCATTGTCTATTGTGATGCTTCCAACCTTGGTCTTGGTTGTGTCCTTATGCAACGATACAAGGTTATAGCTTACACCTCTCGTCAGCTCAAAATCCATGAGAAGAACTATACAACCCATGATCTCGAGCTAGGCGCAGTTGTTTTTGTGTTAAAGATTTGGCGACACTACCTATATGGTACCAAGTGTACGATCTTCACCGATCATAGGAGCCTGCAACATATCTTTAATCAGAAGGCACTTAATATGCGCCAACGCCGATGGGTAGAACTTCTCAACGATTACGACTGTGAGATTCGTTATCACCCAGGCAAAGCAAATGTTGTTGCCGACGCACTCAGCAGACGGAGCTATCTGCTTAGCACTCGTAACGTCCAAGCCCAATACGATCTCGAAGCCCTCATTCGCGAAGCCCAACATGCTTGCTTTAATGAACGCACTTTGAAGAAGGAACGAATCTACCACGATGGAGCCCAGCTTGTGAGTAAATCAAATGGGATATTCCACTTTCTGGACCGAATTTGGATCCCTAAACGGACCGATTTGCGACAGATCTTGATGGACGAAGCCCACAAATCCCGGTATTCTATTCATCCCGGTGCTGACAAGATGTACCAGGATCTTCGCTACAAGTACTGGTGGTCAGGCATGAAAAGGGATATTGCTCTCTACGTTGGGAAGTGCCTGACTTGTGCAAGAGTTAAGGCTGAACACCAAAGATCCTCTGGCTTACTCGAACAACCACCGATCCCTATGCGGAAGTGGGATAGTATATCCATGGATTTCATAACAAAGCTTCCGCACACGTCATCAGTTCACGACAGCATCTGGGTTGTTGTTGACCGACTGACCAAATCAGCTTACTTTTTACCAATACGGGAAGACTACAAGGTAGAACGATTAGCTCGAATCTACACCAACAAGATCATTTGTAATCATGGGACTCCTCGCGACATCATCTCTGACCGTGATGCTCGGTTTACCTCGTGACTCTGGGAAACGTTTCAAACGGCTCTCGGTACATCGCTTAATCTAAGTACCGCATTCCACCCTCAAACCGACGGTCAGACTGAAAGAACGATTCGTACTCTTGAGGACATGCTCCTTTCGTGTGTCATAGACTTTGGTGGTAATTGGGATACATACCTGCCATTAGTCGAATTCTCGTATAACAACAGTTATCATTCCAGCATTCAAATGGCACCATTCGAGGCTTTATACGGAAGAAAATGTCGATCGCCTATTGTATGGCACGAGATCGACCATTCGCAGTTAACCGGTCCCGAGCTATTACAAGAAACGACGGACAAAATTTTCCAAATTCGAGACAATCTAACGAAAGCTCGGAATCGTCAGAAAAGTTACGCCGATAGACGACGCAAGCCCCTTGAATTTGACGTTGGTGACTACGTACTCCTAAAGGTTTCACTTTGGAAGGGTGTGGTCCGATTCGGCAAGAAAGGAAAGCTCGCGCCTCGATACGTTGGACCCTTTAAGATTCTGGAAAGGATCGGCAAAGTGGCTTACAGACTCGAACTACCGGAGGAACTTAGCAACGTTCACCCGACTTTCCACGTCTCAAACCTCAGAAAGTGCCTGGCCGACCACGACTTACATGTTCCGTTAGAGGATCTACAAGTGAACGAAACATTACACTTCGTGGAAAAGCCTGTTGAGATCATGGATCGCCAAACCAAGCAGCTCAGACGCTCGCGCATTCCTATTGTGAAAGTCCGATGGGAAGGCAAGCGAGGCGCTGAGTTCACTTGGGAACTGGAAAGCGACATGAAGGCGAAGTACCCGCAGTTGTGTGTTACGGCTTCGGCCTAATTTCGGGACGAAATTCCCTCAACTAGGGGAGGCTGTAACACCCCGTGTTTCCGAAGTCAAAGTCAAAGTCAAGGTCAAAGTCAACGACCGATTTCGCGCGACTTGACTAGTAATGAATTTCTTTTAAGTGTTTATTTTAGTTGTATTATGTGGAGTAAGTGTCAATAATTACAATAACCGACGTGTGTTAATCGCTATTCAATCGACTTATGACTGTGAACTATAGGAAGTAACAATGCGATAAAGTTAACCAAAATGACACTCGAACTATGCTAATCGAATCGACGTCAAATCGCAATCGAACTCGCAACTCGATTTACACATTTTGGTTATTGTTATACGTGTGTATGCACCTTACGTGTTACTTGTGCATGTTATGTTATGTTGTGTTAATCGCAATCGAAACTCAATCGAAATCGAGCTATGATAATTTGTGGAGAAGAGACAGTGGTAGATATGAATAGTTGGGATTAAAAGTAATTTGACTAGGAAACTCTATCGCATTCGAATCAATCGCAATCGAAATCGAAACAGCAAAAATCATCGCACCGAACACCCGAACCAAGTGCCATCCGGCCGGATTGCCATCCGACTGGGCTGCCACTTGATCTGGTGCCATATGTCATCCGACCGAGATGACATCCGACCGGATAAGCCATCCGGGCGAGATGCCATCCGACCGACCTACACTTTCCTCTTTGGGTAACTCTATAAATACCCATGTCACTCTCAAACTTTCTACTTTTGGCAACTCTCTGACCGAACAGCACGCTCTCCTCACCTTTTCTTCGAGATCTGGATTCTACTCACGAGACCACCAATTTCGGGTTAACCAAGAACAACCGTCTTGAACCGGTTAACTGGTCGAACTAGGGTGATTCCTGTTTGATCGGGTCACTTAGGTCAATATGGGGTTCTGTTGGTTAGCACGTTGTCAAAATGTCTCGATAAAAGCAACAAACAATCAAAACGGCCAAGTGAAAGACGAACGGAACGACCAGCACGGAGTGCTATCCGACCGGACTACTGTCCGAACGGATAAGCCACCCGAGCGACTAGGTCATCCGAGCGACTGCACCTTGGATCCCACACTTGAACAACTTTATCTGAAGTTTGAGTATTGAACGAATTGCTATCCGATCGGACTACCATCCGACCGGATTACTCTTCGGATCATGAGATACTTGGACTTTAACACTCGAACAATTTTCAACATGTTCAATGCACTAAGGATGCCACCCGACCGGACTGCTGTCCGATCGAGTGACAACCTGCTGTGGATTTGTTCTCACTAAGTAACCTCGCCACTTGAGTCGCCCTCCGACCGGATAAATCATCCGAGCGGATTGCAGTTCGCACGACTGACCGTCCGATCGACCGACTTGAAAGGTAGAGATACTTCAATGTTTTCAAAATGCTACAACGAAAACTTCAAAGGACAAGCCATCATACACAAACACATCAAAGGAAGAAACAATCCACTCGAATAGTCATCCGACCGGACAACCTGTCCGACCGGATTACCATTCGACCGAGCTGTTGTCCGAGCCAATTACGCCTTGCATCATTTTACGCGTCACTTATCGTTATGTTATCGTTCTGATCAGGCTAACCTTACCCTCTAGCGCTCCCTTCAATCCATCATCGCTGTGAGTATACTCGATCCCTTTTTGCTTTACGCACTTTTGGGTGTTACATACGTTACGAATATTCAAATCACAATAAACACACTACTCAATACTATTTAAACGCTAACCGTTAATGCATGCTATACGTGGCTTATGAATGCTTGTTTGTTATGTTTACACATGGAATGCTGTCTACCTGCCTTAGCAACGATAGTACTATAGTTTGGACTCATCACCTGTTCGCAGGGGTTGTTAAGGACAATTACTTGCATGGATTACGGTGGTAATCATGTATTGCGAACTGCCTCAGGCAGTCAACCCGCAGTCATTGGTATCGATGGATCTATGTCGATAACTAACATGCCTCATTTCACTATGTGTACGTGTTGGTTATGCGTTAACGAAATTCGAACTCTATATGCTATTATCAAACTTGTATGCTCACCTTTACATTATATGTATTGACTTTATTTTAACGTATGTGACAGGTGCTTAGGATGCACATCTGCTAGGAAATCGAGGCTAGAATAAGGCTCTAGAGGCCAATAAATAGTTGTCTGTACAAATTAAATCAAAGGTCTCTAGAAGCAGATAAACAATTGCTCTATTTAAATCTGAGTTGTCGGAATAGAACTATTTGCCTAGATTTTATCTTTAATAATTTGTTTAGCTTTTGAGACATGGTATGGGACATGTTACTTTAAATTGATTGGTAATGATAATTGTTTTGGAAACTTCTGGACAATCTGTTTCGCTCAGTGCTATACCCCGATGTTTCCGCCATCGGTTAGGGTATGACACAACAGGTGACGGGGATACACCTCAGGCCACGTGGCAGTCACGTGGCAGACCTACATGTGACACGCTAGCCCTAATAGTAGAATAGGTGGCCCTCGTGGGCCTTGTAAGGTATTGTGAAGGTTTATGCGGGCCGCGTAAAACCTAAAAATTTGCTATAAATTGGGCAGTTCATGGCCTTTGCTCCTGTGTTCGTAAAACTTTCTCAAATACGACTTTTACTGCTCAAAATCATAATTTCACGTAGGCAAACGCTGCTACGAGTACATGGTATTAACTCGATCACTGCTACGATACAATGTCCGATCGATTGAAACCGATCTGATGGATGGTTTAAGTGCTGCCCGAATTCGGGCTATACTTTGTCATTCGTCGTGGGGGTTTTAATTTTGTGAGTTTATCGTAAATGTTGTATTAAGTTACTGACCTAGTTTCGTGTGCATTGTTATTTAACTAGGTTACAAGGCTAAAATCAGTAGGCAAAACTCTGCCCGTCTAAATTTGCAATGTGAGTCATTCTGTATTTATTAAAGTTGCTTTACAAAACCCAAAATTTTTTCCAGTTATACTTTGCAGTGATTAAGTCTTTGCTAATCTTTAATTACTGGCAGTATGTGGGGGGTTTTTTGCACATTACTACTAACGATTTATCACTTAGGTGGGCGAGCCTAATTTGTGATATGTCCACAGTCATAGATCCGGTCGAGTGACAGCTGAACCAGTAAATTTTAAGATAGGAGCAAATATAAAAACCCTTAATGCTGTAAATTATAACATTGTGTCATTTTGTGTAAATTGAATGTCTCGCCAGTATTTCCCCGCTGATAAAATCTTTTTAAACATGTTTCAGGTGATTTACTGTGAACCAAGTAAAAAGTGCCGAGTAGCACTACAGCTTGAAGAAGGTGGCTCAGTAAAATAAATAAACATATTTTGTAAAACAGGGAATTTCCTTGTGAAATTCCTTTATTGTAAATTACGGGGTTTATCCCCAAATTGTGAAATAAAATAATTGGGCATTTTCAGTTTTCACGATCCTGTTAAAATTTCCGCTGCCAAATTAAACATCAATACCACAGGTTTCTGTCCCGCAGCTCCTGAACCAGGTAAAAACCGGGACAGGGGCCGTGACAATTTCATTCATCGAACAACACGTTACATTGTTTTGAAAGGAAAGTACAACATTTTGCAAATTTCCTAACTAGAAACATAAAAAAAATACATAAATAAAACTTGGTGACTTTCTAGTCCACCCTAAATAGATTTCTTGTGATATCGTCATCATACATTTCCTGCAACATGTATATAAAATATATGTCAACAAAATAATGTCCGTGAGCATACAAGTTTATCGACAAAGCATAAGTATGAATGAAGTCTGAAATCCCCATGTTAATTGTATACTAAGTTATATAAATCATACTACATGCATAAGCTAAAAATCAATCCAAAGTGTCCACTAGCGTAAACTTATCACCACGGTAAATAAGAACATAGTGATTAAATACTTAACAATGACCCAACAAACAGGGCGGTGAGCTAAACCTATAGCGTTATACATATTAAGGGAGGTTTATTCAAGTTAATGACAGATAACATGCATAAGGTTGTCCTAGTATGTATAAACAAGTAACATAACAAATAACATGTTTAAGGATTGAGTGTTTGCATAAGATTGATTGTATGTGTGTTATTGTGTATTTAATTATGGATATATGTTGCAACCCAAATAGTGTTTAAAGCGTAAAATGGGTCAAGTATGAACTTATGGTTTGCGCAGATTTTCACAAAAAACGAGTGTGCAGTTTTGGAGGATGGAATCACCAAGTTACCCGAAAAAAGATAAACAAAGGTGTGTGAATATGATGAGTTGGAGATCGGAAAGTAAAGGGGAATTATATACGTATGAAAGTATAAAAACATACCTTGTTTTGGACACTTAAGTTGGACACTATTGTTAATTGTGTTTTTCATGGGTACTAAGTCACCCATTAGAAGTCCAACCTAAGGAACATTAATCTAAGGTATTTTCCACCTTAACACATAACATTTACTCATGGATTGGTTGATGTCACAATTTGGTTTAGGAATAAGTATTATATATATATATATGTATATATATATTAGTATGTATATAGCCATGTATTTGTCATGTGTTAGTCAAGCATTGTCATGCATAGGTAGGATAAATCCTTTAACCTCAAGAATTCAATAATGTACAAAGCATCACATGGATGATTCGGATGGTCATGAATACAATATAAGAACATAATTAAATCATCTTTTCACCAAATAGCCAAGTGAGTTTAACTAGATAAGTGCTTCCAAACATGGTTATGGTTGGAGACTTGGTGTAGTTTGTTCACTTTGTTTGCTTGGAAGCTACTTGGTGACTTAGGTTGTATGAAATGTAAACATATAATCATAATATTTCTGGAACAGAACTTCAATCCAAACCCATCCAAAACAAATCTGTCAAAGTTGAGATTATTAAGATTCAATTTTCTTTGAAATAGCAATGTTCTTGTTTGGTAATCCATCATTAACAAAATTATGTATATTATGATAACTAAATTCTAAATTTATGTAAACTTGGTTTGTATTGCTTAATGTAAAATAACAGAAAGAGTTTATAATAACAATTAATTTACTATTATCCTTACCTAAATTATATAATTCAAAGTTTGATTAAAAAAAAATACTATTATCCTTACCTAAATTATATATAGTTAAATTATTGTTTATATTATTATCCTTATTTAAATTATATACTTCAAGTTAGATAAAAAAACAAAATATCATCCTTACCTAAATTATATTTAGTTAAACTATTGTTTATATTATTATTGTTAGGAAAAAGAAATTGAAAAATAAGATGAAGAGGCATGAGAGATTGACACGTGTCAAAAAACGATTTTCATTTATTAGTATAGGAAGATAGAAAGATTTCTTATATAACTTATCTTTTGATCTTATATCTTCTTAGAATTTACGTTATATTAAGCATTTATGTTAATGACATGTATATATCTTATCATATGCCTCAAAATTCATTCACAACACACATTAACGTTATATGATTTTACAACCTTTGTACTGTTTTAATCTGCCGTTGTTAAACATGTGTGAAAAAGTGATTCACAACAATGCATTAAAATTGCAAAGTATGACACATGTGTGATAAACTGATTCACAACAATACATTAAATTGCAAAGTACAACACACTATTGTAATGGTTTTTGACACGATTTGTGTTTAGATTTACAATAGTGAATCACATTCATAAAGTTTGATGCACCACTATAATGGTTTTAGTGCACCATTACAAACCTGAGTTTAACAACCGGTTTAGATTTCATGGCATCGTATGATCATGTTTTTTTTTCATTTGAATGCACCATTGAAGATTGTGGTTTGATGAATCGTTGTGATCAACAACGCATCAAACCCCATTAAAAATGTGAAAATTGATGGTCTAATTTTGTTTGTTTATAAGAAGAAGCATAATAAAAATATTTCATATTAAAAGGTTACATAATTATTATTTTTATTTAAATCTAAATTTAAAAAGTGAATATATATAACTTGTTTTTGTTGTCCTCTATACATTCAGAAATATTTGACTCTTGTTATGTGTAAATTAATTTTCATCACACAATTAACATCAATAAAAGGTTCTCCATACCATTTCAGCCATATTTAATAACTACTAATTTCATTTTTGGTAATTAAATAAATAATGATAAGAAATAATACACAGACAATAGGACATATAACTACAAATGTTATTTTAAATTCTTATTCTTATATTATGAATATAATGTTACAGACAAAACAATCACAATCGAATGCATATAAAATGTATCGTAAAGTTTGAGTGGTCAACTTCTTTGGTTATTTGTTAACCATATATTAGTTGTATACTTATAATGTTTTCATTAACTACACATTTAAAAATTATAGATATAGTGAAGACAAAAGCAAATGTTTTGAGCAAATTGTATTTGTTTAATCATTCGATGACTATTTATAATATGTCGAGAAAAGTTGTGTTTGTTTAATCATTTGATGACTATTCATTATATGTCGTGAAGGATAACATATCAAGTATGATCTATGTTTACTATATTTAGTTATTAACCATATTCAAATTGAATAACTAGATATAATAAATTCATTCAAATGTTAGGTATTATATTGGAGCTTGACCGTTGTCTGCTTAGAAACAAATGGTTTGAACTTCCCGATACTCCGAAGAATAGTTTGAGACATTTGCTTCTAAGTCTTCTTTTAGCACAAGCGGTAAAATGGTAAATTCTAATCGTAGCTGCCTTCGTCTAGGTACATTGAAAGTATCGATGTGTGCCCAAAGTTGGTTGCTAAATGCAATATGAGGTAATTTCATTTGGTTGCATATAAAAGAGTTAATTACTATTTTCGTCCATGCGGTTTGTCAAAAATCACTATTTCAGTCCATTAGTTTAAAAATTGCGATTTCAGTCCCTGTGGTTTCACTTTCGTAACCATTTCAGTCCACCTCGTAACCATTTCAGTCCCTGTACTTAACAGAATAATGGATTGAAATGGTTACGAAAGTGAAACCACAAGGACTGAAATCGCAATTTTAACTAATGCACTGAAATAGTGATTTTTGACAAACCACAGGGACGAAAACAGTAATTAACTCTAAATAAAATATATACACACTAAGGTGCTGTTTGTTTTTTCAGAGGTAAAATGTCTGAAGTCTGCGGACCACATCTGCAGGCATCTGCAAGAGAAGATGTGGCCCAAATGTCTGCAGTCTGCAAGGAGAAGAGGGTTTGTTTTTTTCCTTAAAAACAACTTCACACAACACACACCCCACCAGTTCTCTCTCTGCTCTCTACAACCCCCACCACCACCGGTCTCCCTCTCTCGCTCATGTTCTGGTCGTCGGAATCCGGCGACGGGTCCGGCAGTTACAACAGTTCACCGGTGATGATTATGAAAATCGATGATGATGGAGACGATGATTATGATGGTGACGGGAGTTCCAGAGAGCGACAGCGGCATTAGTTGCTGCCGGCACCCATTTCCGGCGTCGGTTTCCGTTTCCGTTTCCGTTTCCGAGCGGCGAGGTCCGGTGACCGTTATTTCTCCGGTAAACACACCTCACCCATCCTTCTTTCCGATCGCAGATCTGTTATAAATATATACATGTTTTTTCGTTTCTCTGTAAAATATATTTTTATTTTCCGGTGACGACTCTCATTCTCCGATGAAGCTGGTCACATACGGCTTGGTTCCGGTCTTAAGTCGATTTGGGCAGGTCGAGGTGGTGGTGGGTTTTGACGATGGTGGTGGTGGAGGTGGTGGCTGAGAGGTAGGAGATGGTGGCGGAGATGTGGTGGCAGGTCGAGGTGGTGGCAGGGGAGAAGAGGAAGAAGAAGGTCTTGCAGATGCTGTGTGAAGATCATGAAGCTATTACACATAGCTTTTTTTTGAAGCTATTAAAAGCTATGTTAAGATCTTTTTTTTTTAACAAACAGTCTTCAAGGGCTTATGTCTGCCCGTCCGCAGACATAAGCTCTTTACAGACATTTTAAGCAAAAACAAACAGAACCTAAATTATGTTGCTTTTATAATCAAACACAACTTGTTCATATGAAATCGAAGGATATTCTCAAACAATTGAGTATGACCATGATGATGGTGATGGGGTAAATATACATTTCAAGTTTCAGGTTTATTGTATTGATTTTATTGTAGTGATGATCTCTTAAACGGTGTATTCCTTGTTTTTCTTTATGGTTCTATGGAATAGCTTTCAGGGAATAACATGTATTTTAGCTTATGTGTAAAAAATAAAAGCAAGCAACTTTTCTCTAATACCTTTATTATGTAGAAAATTAAAAAAAAAACATTTTGTATATGTATTTAGTTATCTTATTTATATTTTATATGCCAAGAACTTATCTTTTGGATATTATTTTAGGTACTTTAGACGTTTTATGGTGATGCTGATATTAGAGCTAGGGGTGAGCATGGTGTGGTTTGGTGCGGTTTTAGCATAAAACCGCAACTCATACCGCGAGGTGCGGTTTTTATTTTTTTAAAACCACATGTTGCGGTTTTTTTGCGGTACGGTTTTTGCGGTTTATTTGCGGTTGCGGTTCGGTTTCGGTGCAGTTTCGGTTTTAATAGTTGAATACATCTAAAAAAAACTCTCAGCAATACTTGAATACATCTAACCTAGCTATAACACATACAAGCGATGAAACAGTACACTAGAACCAAAACCAAAAACATGAACCAAAAATCACATACAAGCGATTATACTAGAAAGTCTTGTACTTAGAAATCAAAAATCACATACAAGCGATGAAACAAGAACCAAAAACATGAACCTAGCTCAAACATGAACCAACACATACGTACCAGATGAAGATGATCGCACCAGCTGAAGATGATCGCACCGGCTGAAGATGATCGCACCAGATG
This sequence comes from Helianthus tuberosus, assembly GCA_030545235.1. Taxonomy (NCBI): domain Eukaryota; kingdom Viridiplantae; phylum Streptophyta; class Magnoliopsida; order Asterales; family Asteraceae; genus Helianthus; species Helianthus tuberosus. Next base: position 74,903,052 of record CM060448.1, on the reverse strand, counting down.
AAGAAAAGATTGTCGGCTGGATGTTAAATTAGGGAAATGAAGGGAAAGGTACGTAGGTTTCTTTTTTATCAAAAGGTTATTGGGTTGAAAGTTGGGCTGTTTGGAGTGCTAATTTAATGGGCTTGTAACTAGTAGGTTAACATCATTTTTTTTTTAGAGGGAGCAGACGATAGTTAACTTAACAAAGTCAAGTCTGTACTTTTTTTTTAACAAACACAGATTATATAATATATAGGGAATTTTATATTTAAATCTTTAAGTATATTATATATATAATATATATATATATATAATAATTTTGCGGTGCGGTTTCGGTTTTTTGGTGCTGTTTTTAAAGCTAAAACCGAACCGCACCATACCTTTGCGGTTTCGGTTTTTGCGGTTTCGGTTTTTACGGTTTTTGTGTCGGTTGCGGTTTTGCGGTTTCGGTTTTTACGGTTTTTGGTGCGGTTTCGGTTTTCGGTTCGGTTTTTGCTCACCCCTAATTAGAGCATTCGTATCCAATCCATCAATCCCTTCTTTATCTTTAAAATTTACTAAAAACTCACTACATATTATCTATAATTTCTCCACCCCACCCCTATACACCCCTATATTTTGTTTGCAACATGACAAACAAAACAATCGCAATCGAATTTGTATAAAAGGTAAAGTAAAGCTAGAATGATCGATCAGCTTCTTTGATTATTTTCTTTATAGAATACAGTGCTTCCATTAGCTAGCTACACAATAAAGATACATTAGTGCAGGCAAAAGCTAACATTTTAGACAAAAGTCGTAATTGTTTAATTATTTGACATTTATGTTGAATGATTCGCTTAATAGTTTTCTAGATACAACCCCATTTACCGACATGCACGAAAACAAAACAAAAAATCGCGATATACCAAAAGGATATCGACACGCACTTTATTTGAATCGGAAACCAAATACTATATCGGTTCAATTAGCACTATCTGGTACCCACCTTTGGTCTTTATTGAGCCAGTTCGTTTCATTGTTGGTACGACAAAACAATCGGTATAGATTACGATACAAATAAATATATTATTATGAACATAACTCTTATGCTAAATAAAAAAAGCTTGCTTACAGTGATTTCACTAGACAAATGTTATCTAATGTAAACTCGTTCGTTTCATTATTAGTACGGTAGCGACAATCAATATAGATTATGGTATAAATAAATACATTAATTTGAACACAACTCTTACGCTAAACAAAAAATATGTTTACAAAAAGTTATCAGATGTAAACCAACAACTAAATTTGTGTAACCCAAAAAATTAAAGTCGTCTTTTACATTAACTGAAAACCGTAAAAAAGAATACCGACATTCGGTCAGTATCCTTTACGTTCGTCACAACACCGAGGCGACACCGACACTCGAGATAGCCTACGATAAAAAAAATAAACACTCTGTTTCGAACACAACTTGTTTCAACAAAATTTATCACGGAACATTAAAAAAATAAACAGGGTCGTGTGTTCATTTTTTTAAGCTAATGAACACATGTTATTATTAAAACCAAATTTAGTAAAATAATTAACTAAGTTAAAGGCATAAGTTATATATATATATATAGAGAGAGAGAGAGAGAGAGAGAGAGAGAGAGAAAGTATAATGTACAAAACGCGTTAACGTACGTTAACGTACGCGACAAAAAGACGCACGTACATATGAAAATCACGCACGTTATGAACTTTAAATACCTAATCACGCATGTAGGATTTTTTGTACATAATCACGTATAGGGTATGTAATCACGCATAGGTATATGTAATCACACATGTTTTGGTCAAAAATTACCGAAGTAATTAAGTGATCAAATTAGTTTAGTGAGGTAGTGTGCTAGAAATGAGTGTCGAAAATATGTTAATCAAGTTTATTGTAAAAACAGTTTCAGGATACGGCTCAGGATATAGAGCTGTATCTATGATCAAACAATGAGCAAAAGTAAAGTAAACGACACGAGATGTACGAGGAAAGCCCTTGATCAATCTAGATCGCCGGCATAAAACCTCGGGAGCTGACAATCGCAGCTGTCTAGTTCTTCTATTGCTTCAAAAATCAGGATACAGTGCAGGATGTGGTACGGATCGACTAAGTGTTACAACGAAACTTGAATACAAGTGTGGTGTTTGCAATGAGCTAGAGAGTGTAAGTGTATGAGAGTGTTAGTGAAAATTGTGTGTTCTAAGCTGATCCGCCCCCATCTATTTATAGTAAAGATAAAATAACAAACTACCCTAAACTTGCGGGATCCACCGAATATTCCTTCTTCGAACGTTGTAGACCTGGTCTTTCGGGCTCAACGTCTCTTCCTCAACAAATTAGTCCGAGTCTTGAGGAGAAGAAGTCCTCTTGACCGTTAGCAAGTCTCAGCCTTCAACCTGCACGTGGTTAATTCAATAAACCTCAGGATATCGCCCAAGATGTTAGCAATATCCTCTTCCAGCATCCTGGTCACAGATAAACAAACAAAGGCAGGATATTGATCAGGATACGTATGTTAAGAAAATGACCCCTAACAATTGTCCCCAAATATATCGGTTGGTATACCAATCCAACGGATATATTTCAAAAATCTTATCCCACAACTCAAGGCATTTAAAACGAAGCGACGGTCAAGATCACATCGTAACTTCCAACGCGTTTTTTACTCAATGGAGATCCACGATGCCCCAATATCTTCTCTTTTCTTGTTTGAAAAGCAGATATCTTCAACAGACCCTTCAAGTAATTCTCCATTTCTGATTTTCTTCCTGTCAACTTACTTCATCTTTCTAGCGATGGCCGCCGAGACCTTCACCCAGCAGAATCTTCTTAAAAATCCCGAAAAGGAGATCTGCGCTTTTGACAACGCAGACATTGCAGCTTTAAGAGCCTCAGGCGCTTTCCCCGACAGCACAGTCTTTAGGCCATTCGATCGGTCAATCCGATCGGATGTTTCTTCTACCGAATGGATCTGTTTCCCAGCATATCCTTTTTCACTAGGTCTTCGATACCCTTTTCCTGAATCCATGATGCAATTCTTTCGTATTACTGGCATCTCTTTTGCTCAAACCATGCCCATGGTTTGGAGAGTACTAATTGTACTCAACCAAATCAAAAACCTCCATTGCTCTGACCTCTGCATCGAGGATTTACCTATTGCTTATCGCCTCCGATCCCACGGCTCTAGCCGGTTCTTGCTTTTTTCGACCTCTAGCAAACCCCTGATTCTCAAAGCCACCAAAAACGAAGACGGATGGCAACGCAAATTCTTCTTTGTCAAACGAGATTCCATTGCTGAGGGTGCCAACCTTCCGGTGGAGTGGTTAACCACCGGTAGGATCATAAATATCCTCATAGACGATTTGATTGTTATCCTCTATTAATATTCTTCTTTTTGATCTTTATGCAGTGAACTTCAAGGAAGTTGCTCCTCCTACCGCTGAGTCAGAAGAGAGAATCAGTACCGTTTACCGGTTACCTGCAATAGACAGGACTTTTACCACACACGTCCCGAGTTCAAGTCAGTACTCATCATCCGAGATGTCTGGTAAGAATTCCTTTCAAAATAATTAGTCAAAACAATATAATGATAAAATAAAGAGTAAAACTTTTCCCTTTACGCAGCACCAGCTAAGATCCCTGAAGTCTTTGACCTTGACGAACTGGATAGCTATTCTGACCAGATCCAAGTCAAGAAAGAACCTGGCTCCAAGACCACTGCCACATCCAAACCCAGCAGCTCCAAAGCCATCATCATTCCTAAACCTTCACCGGCTACCAAGCCCCGGAGTTCAAGTTCCCGCAAAAGGAAAGAACCCGATTCCCCTGTCATTTCTGACACCTTTCCTTATGAAAAGCACGGGTTCATTGAAGCCAGTGGTTTTATGACTTCTTTTCTTAATCAGGTTAGTATCTTCATATCATATCCTGCAATTTAGACTATTTTCAAAGATTTAATAATATTAATCCCTGTCCTCTTACCTTTGTAGGGTCTTGAGCGTTTGGTTCATTTATATCAAGAATCCTGCAAGCTTAACAAAACACTTGAATCTAAGCTAAAGGAAGCAGAAATCACAATCTCTGACCAAGGCATGATTGCAGCCGCCAAGTCTCGTCATTACGAGGAGAAATACAAAGCTATGACCCAAGAACACCAAGTTGCTCTCAACAAAGCTACTCTTCAAGCCCAGGCCGATCTGGAAGCTGCCCATGTGCAGTACGAACGGGATATGGTCAGTTACCGAGAAAGCCTCAAAAGTTCCGTCGTCATTTCTCTTCTCCAGGCTAGGTTGAAGATGGCTCATGAAGCCAAAACATTAGGCTTCGAATGCCCTTCTTGGGACGTTGGTGCTTGGGAGACCAAGCTGAAGAATCTTGGCGGTACTTCTTCCAAATCAACTGTTGATGAACCTTCTAAAGCAGTTGAAAAGGCAACCAATGCTGAAAAGGATGCTGAGGCGGATCCCAAGATGGATGTTGCTGAAACCGCTATGGACCAAGAAGGCACTACCCCCTAGAGCTTATTTTCATTCGAACAATTTTATGTCTTTATGAACAATTTTCATTTCTGTCTCTAAACAATTTGATAACCGAAGGCGGATGGGTCCTGGGTTTCAGGATGAAACCTTCGGTTATCAACCAGTATTGATTGCTTTAAGAATAATTTCATCTTTTGACTTATTTTCTGTTACCTTGCATTACTTAGTGTGAGTCTTATCTTTGTAAAGATTTTGTGTTGTTATCTTATAAAATATCCTGATCAGTATGCTCAGCAACATACTGCAAAAGCCTTTTATTAGATAGATCTTCCAAACATTCCTTCAACTTTGTAAAAATTTCCTTAGAAAGTAAAAAATAGTTTATCTTTTCAAAACCAAGTTTTGATATTTAAATGATCAGAGTTCCAAACTAATACTGGTTTTAAACACCCTAATCACATATCCTTAAAAGGACTTTGAGGATATATATCAGGATACTTAACATAATGTCACTAAAAACCTAAACGAGGCTTATAAAGGAAAGATCATACCAGAAATAGGATATAAACCTATTACCAAACTTCAATCCCTTTGCAACTCTTCCAATGAAGATGTCCCCTGTGCAAGGTACTTAGTGCATTAGTTGCAAACTTCATCCTTTTAGCTTTACACCACCACCTTGGTGGGAATGTCCCCTGTATACAATGTCTTCAAGTATCTTAGAAATCTATTTAATGTCAGTTTCCATTGCATAAGCAATTTTTTACGTCCCAAGGGTAAAACCCAAGGATGTACTGGAGATAAATCCCTTGTATCCTGGGGAAAATCCCAACTTTTCATGCGCTACAGGCGAGAGTGTATAAACTCCAAGACTTAGAAAGGTGAAAACCTTTAAACCTTAGAGAGTATGAAAATACCCTTTCGTGAGAGAGGGTGATCAATCCTCATATACCTTTAGGATTCAGGATATAGCCAACAGTAACGAAATTGTCAGCCACTTTTACATGGACTGGTCCCGCCACCTTGAACTATCCCTGAATAACTTGCGCTCCAGGCGGGGTGTTTAAACCCAATTCCGAAGAAAGGTGAATACTTTTAAACCTGTGAAGGGATCAGTATCCCTTAAACGTAAGAGAGGGGGCCAATCCTCTAATCTTCTGAGTTATCCCGAGTGCATATCCTGGAGTTATATCCTGAAACATATCTTGCAAAACAATTGTAAACTAAGGTGGGTGTTAGCTTGGCTAACACCCCTCCGATGCTTAAGTCGGTATTGAGTTTCAAAGAATAAATTAAACCAAAACATATTTAAAAAAGATAGAATTCATACCATTCTGAGTTAGAAATTGAATTCTAAACTCACTTGAAATAGAGCTTAAGGTGTATAGCATTCCAAGATCTCGGTAGCATATCCCCCTCCATATTCTTGAGTCTGTATGCTCCTTTCCCTGCTTCTGATTCAACTTCATATGGTCCTTCCCATTTTGGAGCTAACTTGCCATCGGCAGGATTAGTAGTATTTTGAAAAGCCTTTCTTAACACCCAATCTCCAACCTTAAATCTTCTGGTTCTAATATTCTTGTTATATGCCCTGGATATTCTCTGTTGATATGCTGCCATCCTTAGCCTTGCCGCATCTCTCTTTTCATCTATAGTGTCTAAATCCTGACTCAAGGCTTTAGGATTCTTCTCAGGATCACTTAAGACAGATCTTGCAGTAGGTATCGTCATTTCCGTTGGAATCATTGCTTCTGCTCCAAACACCAAGGAAAATGGGGTTTGGCCTGTTGCATTCTTTACCGTTGTCCTATCAGCCCATAAAACAAAGGGTAATTCTTCTGCCCATCTTCCTTTTTTGGCTCCAAGCCTCTTCTTTAAGTTATTGACAATTATCTTGTTTGAGGATTCTGCTTGTCCATTTGCTTGAGGATATACCGGAGTAGACGTGATCATTTTGATTCCCCAACTCTTGCAAAAGTCAGTAGTCCTCTTACTTATGAACTGAGAACCATTGTCACAGATTATCTCAGCTGGTACTCCGAATCTGGTCAGGATATTCCTCTTTATGAAGGATACTACTTCTTGGTCTCTAATTTGAACAAATGCTTCAGCTTCAACCCACTTAGAGAAATAATCCGTCATTGCTAGCATAAAGACTTTTCCTCCCGGAGCTTTCGGTAGCTTTCCCACTATATCCATACCCCACTTCATAAATGGCCAAGGGGAAACAATAGGATACAATGGTTCAGCAGGTTGATGCAGTATGTTACTATGTCTTTGACATGCGTCACATCTTCGAGCATATTCTGCGGCATCTTTTCTCATTGTTGGCCAATAATATCCTGTCCTCAATACTTTTGAGAATAACGACCTGCCCCCAGCATGGTTACCACAATCCCCTTTATGTATATCCTGAAGTACTTCCTTGGCTTCAGGATCCTCCAAGCACCTTAAATACGGTCCTGCAAGAGATTTCTTGTATAAAATATTATCTATAATAGTGAATCGTGATACCTTCATCCTAAATGCCTTAGGATTTTCATTTCCAGGGATGTGTCCTTCTTTGAGATATTTCATGATTGGAACCGTCCAGGATTTAGGATCCTCTTCAGGATGTTCTACTCCAGGATCATGAATACCAGCTACTTCTTTATCCTGAGGATTCGTTGCAGGATATAAGACATGTAATATTGGTATTTGCGTCCCTTCAGGTATCTTGATCGATGATCCCAAATTTGCTAAGGCATCCGCTTCAGCATTATCCTCCCTTGGTACCTGTTCAAGTATAAAAACATCGAAATATCCTGCTAATTTTTTGAGAATATCGAGATATTCGATTAATTTCTCACCCTTAACTGCATAGGATCCATTAAAATGGTTAGTAATTAACAAAGAGTCAACATATACTTGCAAATTTTTGATACTCATGCTCTTAGCCAACTCTAATCCTGCAATTAAAGCCTCATACTCTACTTCATTATTAGTAGCAGGAAATTCACACATAATAACCTGGGGTAATATGTCCCCCTGTGGCGATTTTAGTAGTATTCCTAATCCTACTCCTCTTACATTAGATGAACCATCAGTATATAATGTCCAGGATCCTGAGGATTCTCCTAGCTGTTGAACTTCTAGGTCTACCTCGTCCTGAATGTCACTACTAAAGTCAGCCACAAAGTCAGCTAAAGCCTGAGACTTTATGGCATTCCTAGGTTCATATACTAAATCATAAGCACTCAACTTTACTGACCACTTGGCCATCCTGCCTGACATCTCTGGTTTCCTAAGCACATTTTTGATAGGATAATTTGTTTTAACATGTATCCTATGTGTCTCGAAATAATGCCTAAGTTTCGTTGATGCCATGACTAATGCTAGTATCAATTTTTCTAAATGAGAATACCTAGTTTCAGCATCTAACAAACTTTTACTAACATAATAAACAGGATATTGCTGACTTTCATGGTCTTTTATAAGAACGGCACTTACAGCATTCCCTGATACAGCAAGGTACAGGGATAGTGGTTCACCATTTTCCGGTTTCATCAATAGAGGTGCGGTTGAGAGATACCGTTTCAAATCCTGCAGGGCTGCTTCATGCTTTTCCCCCCATTCGAATCTTTTGTTCTTCTTTAGGATATCATAGAAGTCTTTACATTTCTCTGAGGATCTTGAGATAAACCTGTTTAGAGCTGCTACTCGGCCTGTTAACCTTTGTACGTCCTTCATGTTTGAGGGTGATTTTATATCCAGGATAGCTTTGATCTGCTCTGGGCTTGCTTCCATCCCCCTCTTTGTCACCATATATCCAAGAAACTTTCCTGCCCCCACTTCGAAATGGCATTTAGCAGGATTCAGCTTCATGTTGTATTGATCCAGGATATCAAATGCTCCCTTGATATCCTGGAGGTGATCCTCAGCCTTTTTAGATTTCACCACCATATCATCGATATATACCTCCATGGTGTCCCCCAGTTTGTCTTTGAACATCATGTTTACCAATCTTTGGTACGTTGCACCTGCATTTTTCAAACCAAAAGGCATAGCTGTATAACAATAAATACCTGTTGGTGTCATGAAGGCAGTATCCTCCTGGTCAGAAGGTTCCATTTGGATCTGTTGAAATCCTGAAGATGCGTCCATGAAGGTCAGCATTTCATGCCCGGCAGTGGCATCTACCATTGCATCAATGTGTGGAAGAGGAAATGGGTCTTTAGGACAAGCTTTGTTCAAGTCTGTGTAGTCCACACAAACTCTCCATTTCCCATTTTTCTTCTGTACTACAACCACGTTTGCTAGCCACCTTGGGAACTTAACCTCCCTGATCATTCTGGATTTTAATAATCTCTCAACTTCCTCCTGGATAATTGTGTTCCGCTCAGGAGCAAATTTCCTTCTTTTTTGTTGCACAGGCTTGAATGATTTATCAATTCCAAGCTTGTGAGTGATAATATCTTTGGATATGCCTGTCATATCCTCATGCTTCCATGCAAACGTAGACATCCTGCATTTCAAAAAGTTAATTAGTTGTTCTTCAATATCCTGAGGGATATTGGTCCCTACGAGCACCGAAATATCGGGATTATCCTGGTCCAGGATAATTTTCTTCACATCCTGCTCCGGATCCTCCACGATATCCTGGGCCCGTGTCTTTAATTGCTATGCTGCACTAGGTTTGGTTGAGGATTTCATCGAGGATGAGTAGCATTCTTTCGCCTCCTGCTGATCACTATCAACTTTGACCACTCCCCAAGGGGTAGGTATCTTGATGCATTGGTGATATGTTGATGGCACGGCCTTCATATCGTGAATCCACGGTCTTCCCAGTATGATGTTATAGCAGGATAGAGAATCCATCACACAGAAACGTTGTATCGAGTTGACTCCTTCAACGTATACTGGCAACTTTATCTCTCCCACTGTGTTTCTAGCCTCTCCACTGAATCCAACAAGCACGGTAGACTTTGAAGTGATATCCATTGGAGATACATTCATTCTCTTCAGAGTTTCTAGTTGGATTATGTTGACGGAGCTGCCATTATCAACCAGTATCCTGCGTACAAAATGGTTAGCCACATATAACGTTATTACCAGAGCATCATGGTGAGGATCTTGGACAGTATCCCTGTCATCAGCATCAAAAGTGATCACTTTGTCAGTTGTGAGGGTAGTCATCCTGACAGGTTTGTCTCCCCTTTCGGCCTTAGCTTCCTTTGCATGTCTCTTTGCTGCCGAATACGAAGTTCCACAAATGTCGGATCCTCCCGAAATGAAGTTGATTATCTTGGCATCCGCGGGAGGTGATGCTGCTCGTTCAGGATCCTTCTCAGAATCCTGACCCTTATTCTTCTTTCTTCCTAAGAGATTTTTCAGATATCCCTTGCTTAGAAGATAGCTTATTTCTTTCCTTGGAGCAATGCAATCCTCAGTCACATGTCCGAAATCTTCGTGGAAAGCACACCATTTTGACTTATCTTTCCAGTCAGCCTTTTGTTGATTCTTTCGAGGCCACCTAGCCTTGTCTCCTAGACCCTGCATAGCATACATTAATTCAGGAATATTAACAGAAAAGCAATATTCAGACAACTCAGGATACTCTTCAGGATCCTCATCTTCGACAACGTTCACTCTTTTGTTTTCATTTCTACTATACGGCTTAGGCCGATATGACTTGAACGAGGATTCTGACTTCCTATTAGTTGACTCATAAGTGTTGGATGAGTTCATCCTTTCTTGCATCTTCCTGTCATCTTCCAGACGGATATATCTCAAAGCCCTGTTACGAGCTTCGTCAAGATTCCTGCAGGGATTCATTACAAGATCCTGATAAAACTGAGAATCCTTTTGTAACCCCATCTTGAAAGCTTGCACAGCTGTTGCAACATCAAGATGTGGAACATCTAAGGATTCTCGACTGAATTTGTTCACATAATCCCTCAAGGACTCCTGAGGCCCTTGAGTTATCCTGTAAAGATCACTGGTTAGTTTCTCAAAACTCCGACTACAAGAAAATTGACTGTTAAATAAATTAACCAAATGAGCAAATGAAGTAATTGAGTGAGGAGGAACGTTCAATAGCCATTTTAAGGCCGATCCTGTTAGAGTGGAACCAAATCCCTTGCACAAGCACGCTTCCTTGAGCTCCGGAGGGATAGGGTTAATCTCCATTCTTTCCCTATACTGAGCAATATGCTCCTCAGGATCTGTACTCCTATCATAAAGCTTCATGTTGGGAGTTTGGAATCTCTTTGGGATCTCAGCATCACAGATAGGATATGCAAAACGAGATATCTTGTGGCTGTCTTGAGATACTTCCGGAATCGGCTGGACCACCCCAGGTACACTAGATATCATGTCCTTCAACTTTTGAAGTTCCCTGGTAAGTGCTGAAGTTACACCTGTATCATTGTCCTCGGCAGATCTGCTCGAGCCAGCCTTCAGGAGTTGTATTTTCCTCAAAAGCATTTGGTTTGTTTCCTGTTGCTGCCTCATTTGTTCCTGCACACTTCCAAATAAGGTTAAAATTTCATCATTAGAAGCTAAAACGGGAGCAGATCCCTGGACACTCCGAGTAGGGATAACATCTTGAGATTGTGTAGAGGCTGGCATCCTTGGAGGAGGTGGTGGAAGCACCGAACCGGTAGTAGCAGAAGTCATAGCAGACACAGTAGAGGAACTCATGTTTGATCTTGAGGCCATTATGGACAATGTGGCAAAGAGTTTTGAAAATAGAAAACCGATTAGCGATTTGACAAAAATTTTTAGTAAAGAGAGCACCACTTGCCCCACGGTGGGCGCCAAATTGTTTTGGTCAAAAATTACTGAAGTAATTAAGTGATCAAATTAGTTTAGTGAGGTAGTGTGCTAGAAATGAGTGTCGAAAATATGTTAATCAAGTTTATTGTAAAAACAGTTTCAGGATACGGCTCAGGATATAGAGCTGTATCTATGATCAAACAATGAGCAAAAGTAAAGTAAACGACACGAGATGTACGAGGAAAGCCCTTGATCAATCTAGATCGCCGGCATAAAACCTCGGGAGCTGACAATCGCAGCTGCCTAGTTCTTCTATTGCTTCAAAAATCAGGATACAGTGCAGGATGTGGTACGGATCGACTAAGTGTTACAACGAAACTTGAATACAAGTGTGGTGTTTGCAATGAGCTAGAGAGTGTAAGTGTATGAGAGTGTTAGTGAAAATTGTGTGTTCTAAGCTGATCCGCCCCCATCTATTTATAGTAAAGATAAAATAACAAACTACCCTCAACTTGCGGGATCCACCGAATATTCCTTCTTCGAACGTTGTAGACCTGGTCTTTCGGGCTCAACGTCTCTTCCTCAACAAATTAGTCCGAGTCTTGAGGAGAAGAAGTCCTCTTGACCGTTAGCAAGTCTCAGCCTTCAACCTGCACGTGGTTAATTCAATAAACCTCAGGATATCGCCCAAGATGTTAGCAATATCCCCTTCTAGCATCCTGGTCACAGATAAACAAACAAAGGCAGGATATTGATCAGGATACGTATGTTAAGAAAATGACCCCTAACAACACACGTTTAAATAATCACGCAGGGGACTGATTAATCACGCATGGACCTGATCTGACGGTTACTATACTCGCGTACGTGAAGTATGATAAGGCTTTTTGTATGTTAACCTTTCTCTATATAGAAAGTATAATGTACAAAACTGCTTAACGTACATTAACCTACGCGACCAAATACATAACGTGCGTGATTATTTTTTTACCATCATAACGTGCGTGATTAACATACCATGCGTGATTATCACCTCCCATGCGTGATTATCACCAAATAACTGCTCCCATGCGTGATTAACTGATCCATGCGTGATTATGGCCCTGATATGATGGTTACGCTTGTCGCGTACGTGAAGTATGATAAGGCTTTTTGTATGTTAACCTTTCTCTATATAAAGTATATATATATATATATATATATAGGGGACCGCTAGAATGAGAACCACCTCGAGTTATGGGAACCGCGAGAACTACTTGATCCGGGGCGAGGTGGACCAAATTTTTTTTCAAAAACGTAGATGCATGTATTATAAACACATTCGTAAAAAAAAATTTAAAAAAAAACGCCGTGTGTGTAGTTTTTTACACCACAAAGTTGTGGTTTACGAGTTCCGTAAGTTTACGAGTTCCGTAAATTTACGGAACTCGTAAACCACAACTTTGTGGTGTAAAAAACTACACACACGGCGTGTTTTAAAAAAAAAAAATTTACGAATGTGTTTATAATACATGCATCTACGTTTTTGAAAAAAAAATTTGGTCCACCTCGCCCCGTACGGTGTGGTTCTCGCGGTTCTCATAACTCGAGGTGGTTCTCATTCTAGCGCCCCCTATATATATATATATATAGAGAGAGAGAGAGAGGAAGGTTAACGTACATTACGGCTTAACGTACATCACGTATGACAGGTAATTACGCACGTTTATTTTAAAATCACACACGTTATAACTCAAAAATCCAAAATCACGCATGTTGAAATACATTAATCACGCATATTGAAAATATTAATCACGCATGTTATAGAACAAATCACGCACGTTGTTGTACGTGAAGTACGTTAATCCTATATATATATATATATATATAGGGAGAGGATCATGAGAAAACTACATATAAATGAGAAAACTAAAAAACCTAAAAAAAGCTAAAAAACATACAAAAATTTTTTTTTACAATTTTTTTATAAAAAAAATTGCCAATTTTTATATATAAAAAAATTTCAATTTTTTTTTTGTTGTACTGCACATAGGGCTGTAAACGAACCGAACGTTGAGCGAACAGTTCGTTTATGTTCGTTCGTCTAAAAAACGAACGAACATGAACAAGAAATTCCGTTCGATTAGTTAAATGAACGAACATGAACAAAAGTCTTGTTCGTTCAATTGTGTTCGTGAACGTTCGGTAAGGTGTTCGTGAACATTCGTTCATTTGCGTTCGTTTATGTTCGTATGTTCGTGTTTTAATTCAAGATTTTTATACTTTCATATATATTATCTATACTTTTTATACTATTAAACTTTTATTTATATCATTACCCTAACAATTAAACTAGGAAACCCTCTTTCACCTTGTTTATGCACCATTTCCCTTTCTTTTCTCATTATTTACATCGACGAATATGATCTACCTCCGTTCCACAATAAGGGATTCAAGTTCTAGTGCTACTCTCTAGGCCATCCACCTTTATCATTCATCGCGTTCGCCAAATTTATTTGTGTTCGCTTGTGTTCATGAACCGTTCGTGAACACGCTCATTTCCTTAATAAACGAACACGAACATAAAATCTTGTTCGGTAAGTGTTCATAAACAGTTCGTGAACACATTTATTTCCTTAACGAACGAACACGAACAAGGCATCGTTCGTGTTCGTTCGGTTCGTTTACAGCCCTAAGTCTGCACATGTGCATTATATGTGTACTACACATGTGCACTATATCCGTAATAGTGCACATGTGCAATACAACAATTTTTTTTTTGAAATTTTTTTTCCATGCATAAAAACCTGTGATTTTTTTATAAAAATTTTAAAAAAAAAATTTGTTATGCTTTTTAGGCTTTTTTAGTTAGTTTTTTGGTTTTCTCATTTAAACTAGTTTTCTCATGATCCATCCCCTATATATATATATATATAGGATTAGGTTCAAGAGTGAACAACTTCTTGAGAGTGAACAACTTCTTGAGAGTGAATTGTGTGAACTAATCTTGACCCTTGATCATTTTTTAGATTAAAAGGGTAAGATTGACATTAACCAAATATGTTTAATTAAAATCCCTTAATTTTCTTCTCTCTTAACTCTCTCTATCTCTCTCTCTCTCTCTCTCTCTCCATCTCTCATTTCTAATTATTTCTCTATCATTTCTTTATCCATAGATTTTGTTTTAAGTTTAGCTTTAATATTGTTTTTCTTTTATTATATATATATATATATAGATATCATAATATATTGTTTTTAACTTGTGACAACTCGAGTTTTCTAGGTTTTTCCTCGATACGTTAATTGTTACAAATTCTGTTTTTGTAAGTTGTTTGTGTATGTGATGCTTTATGAGTTGGTTAGTTAATATAAACTTAATATAAACTTTTGAACTGTTTAAAAACTAAGGCCATACTCGACGAAACATGAGAGTTTCGCCATCACTTTGATTCGCCGGGAGAGTGTTTCGTCGTGTGGGCTTGTGGCCCAGGTGAGGCCCAAGTAAAAAGCAGTTATATTTACCTTATATTCATAATAAACGTACGTAAGGAATTAATCAGCGAAACCCTAATTCTCTCTCAACTGTACACAAGCACACGACGGCAGCCCTCTTGGCGAAGCGCCATCTTTCTCATCCACCACTATCTCTCGGTTAGTATCGTCATGCTTGTTATAATTCTCATGAACTGTTCTTGGTTCTATGCAAACTTGTTGATTAATGTGTTTTAACTGATCACGATCTCGGGTTATGTAGAAGCATGTTTTGAGGTTGTTTGAATGGTTGGATGTTAAGTTATCAACTAGGATCGTATCTATTTATCTGATGAGATGAGTATAATGAATCTTGTGATAACTGATTGTTAGATCTAAGTCGGAAAGGGGGTCACTGTAGGTTTGTAAAAATATATGATTATGGTTTAGGGTCTGATCGATAGGACTTGTATGATATTCAACTCATGATCTTTAATTCATATGATGATTATGGGTGCAAAGGGATCTTGGTTGTCCATTAGGAGATTCACAGGGAAACCATGGCGACGAAGGACCAATGTATTCCGTCCTGTTTGGCAACGACGAAAGACATGTGTTTCATCACATGTGATGTCGACGAAAGACATAGTTGACGAAACATGGAGTGTTTCGTCGCATTGGGTATTGACGAAAAACCGGTGTGTTTCGTCATAATTGGACTCCACGAAAACTAGATGTTTCGTCACAGGTGATTAAGGTGTTAACTATGTTATTAGTTTATGTAATAATGGGTAGTTATGTGCACTTATTTCAAATCAGGTAGGCCGCACATGTTTAGGTTGGCCGATGACCTATTAGACCACGCACCACTAGGATTAAAGGCATGAACTGTTTGGTGTTTGTTGAAACGTGAATTCATAGTGTGAACTCATACGAATACCTGCTAGGTGATTTTCTTGATGATGACTAACTGTGATGTTGCATGAATTTTTATTATGACTTGCATGTTTACCTGAACGCGAACCGAATCACTTGGCATGTGCTATGGCACGATATGAACTAGTATGGTGAATACAACTAAGACCCGGATACTTGCTATGACTAGCATAATGATATATGCTTTGCTTGGTCGCTACTTGAATAATGTGTGTGACGAATACGTGTATTATAAGTATGCAAAACTAACTGTCTTTGGTAACCACGGTAGGGTTTGGTTGACCGACTTGGAATGGGTAAAGTAACTTGTTAAATACCGAGCAAATCTAAGGTGAGTTCATTGCTCTTTTTCCAAGCATGCGTCCTGGGGAGGGACATCTGGTAATCATTCCGGGGAGGAACGTCGGGTTATTGGGATGTTGGTTGTTACACTCATTTCTATCATTAAGTCCCCTTACATATACCGATTAGTTGCCGGGGAGGCAACGGGGTTATCAGTTGATAGCGCTATTAGGTTTGGCACCCTCACACCGTACCGGGGAGGACGATCGTGAACTAATTACCTTTACCACTTGACCAATGTGTGATAGAGCATTGGGGTTTGGGCAAATAAATCTAGAGCCATCTGCGGTAATCGAGTTAATAACAACATCAAATCATCGAAATGTTTTAAACTGGTAACTTAATGCGTTAACAAAACTTTGAACTCACCAGCATCGTCTGACACACTTGTCTGCATGCTTAAAGGTCTGTAGGGTTATATCATGGAACTTGCTGTCTGGAAGGCTGGAATGGTCATGGGTCGAGATACATGGAATCACAACACAAGTCTAATGGTTTACGTACGCGTGGTTTATGAAACACTTAACAAATGAGTATTGCTTCCGCTGTGTACAATGAATTATATGTAACGTTTGTATTACTTTATGATAATAAATGAAAGTTTTATTTAAATATATTTATGAGTTCAATGTGATCGGTGGCTAAGATCCTGGTACGTCACACGCCTCGCGGAGTTTCCTCAAGTGGTATTTTGGGGGTGTGACAGTTTGGTATCAGAGCCACTGGTTATAGTGAACTTGGTTTTAAAAACGATTTTGTAAAAACAGACTATAACCGAACAGTTCTGAATACGTGAATACGACCATGACACTCAGCTCCAGATTGCAAGGTTCGTCTTTCTCACTTGTTGCATACATTACATGATCAGTACACATTTGTTTATGACGTAACATACGAACACACATACTCGTCACGACAGCATGATAGCATGGATTGCTTGCTTACTTTATGATGCGTAGATAGTATGCCATAGTCCTTGGATTTTGGCAATCTTATTACTTTGACAACCTCCGTTGATATCTGGGTTGAAGAACCATTGGACACGAGTTAGGAGGAACTGAGATAAGCATGCAAATCGCAATATTATTGTGGGTGCACACATAATAATAATGTGGGGTGCATGTGAGTCCCAGGGAGGCCTAACAAGTGAAAAAGGGGTTCTGTTACGTTATTTGATCAATGTGAAACGTAACAAGTCTATAGGAGTCATAGCAGTGATTGTCTCCTACTCGAACATGAACTTTTCACTCCTCTCTGCATTCTTTCGAATCTCAATGCTATCGAGTATTACCTGAACACCCATCTTAATGCCTAGCGAACCGTGTAGAATGTTAGGTGCTTGCATGAACGTCCCTGAGTTGGATGTTGCAGCGTCAATGATCGGTCTATACCCCTCACACTCCTCTTTTTTTGCTGGAACTCAATGTACTGACGCCTTAGATCCCGAAGTGTGATCACTTCTGCAACACTCTAGCAACATACCGTGTATTACTTAGTCGACTTACAAGATCGATGGACAGGAGGATGAGCGTAGTACTTTACCAACCTCGGCAATAGGACGACCTTGATTACCGGTAACGAGCACCAGCAAATTGGCTTAAACCGAATCCTGAACCATAGACAGCGACTTATGGGAGTCAACTCTTACGAACCAAGCGGGACATTAGTGATGACCATTGACTATAGAACGGAATGCGTAACTTCCAGCATAATGAGTAATGCCTTAGGACGCGGTACGGAAATGTGATATGATGGACCCTGTTGGTGAAAGATTGTAGGGCACCATTTCAAGCAACGACATTAGAGGCAACAATTTTGACAACATCAAGGTACTCGTAATCGTAGCCCACCGTATGGAAACAAAGGTGACTTTGACAAGGGTTGACTGTTCTTAAGTCAAATGACAACAACCAAGGGAACGATGAAAGTGTTGGGAATCCACGTGACTGTAACAACACTGGTAGTGGTGCTTGTGGAAGGGCACTTAGGAATGGCATGAGCGACGCCAGGCATTATAGCAACATGGTAGCTAGTATGAGTCGCTAATGGCTTCGTCTCTGATCTGTTTAACCCTGATGCTTCTTGAATACGAACCTGCTATGGAACCGGCTGATGACAAGACAACTGAAACTTCATATGTTTGTTGGGATGCAAACTCGATCTTGTGGGACAAGTGTCCGACATCGACCTTCCTTCTACTATTCTTAATGGTTTTGATGCAGTAGTTAGTGTGGATTGGTTATCCAGAGATCGCGCAGATATACATTGTGAGGAGAAAATTTTGCGTATCCTTCTTCTTAGTGGAGGATCGTTATCTGTTCTAAAGCATCAAAGTGGCGCAAAGGTTAGCGTCATCTCAGCAACGAAAGCCAGGAGCGTCTACAGGGGGGAAACTACCCCGCTATGTTAACGACTGTTATTGATGTTAAGGTTAAGGAAAAGAGGAATGGGAATTCATCAACTGTTTATGATTCTTCTGATGAGCTACTCGAAGAACTTCCAGGATTACTTCCACAACTGTTAGACAGAATCTTAGTTTGAGCTCGCGCCAAAGGCAACCCTGATTACTTGTATGCCTTACCATCTTGCACCAGGAGGGTTGCAAGAACTGTCGAATTAACTACAGGAACTATTGGACAGGAGTTGTCGGACCTAGTTTTTCGCTTTGGGGAGCCCCAGTTATATCCGGGAAGATAAAGCCTCTTCATATGTGTACTGATTAACCAGAACTCAGTAAGGTGACAGTCAAGAACCGTTTGCCTCGACCATGTATTAGCGACCTGTTGACCAGTTATGAGGGTCAAGCTCCCATTCGAGGATTGGCTAACGAATGAGCTATCGTCAGATGGAAGTCCAAGAGGAGGGTGTTCCTAAACCGGCATATCAAACGCAATGCAGCCATTGCGACTTTGTAATCCATGACCTTTGGGTTAACTAACACACTGCTAGCTTTATGGATCACGTGAACCGACCATGCTATTGGATGACGTTTTGAATCATTTCCAGGAGAAAAGAACATCATGGGCAGCTTTGTATCTTATTTGAGAGCTTCTGAGGGAGGAGCCACACCGCGCGAAGTCTTGATAAATGTAACTTCTGGAGTCGAGAGGTACCTTTTTGGTCATATAAACAACGAAGTGGGAATACACGTGGATCTCGCTAAGACCCGTTTTGGCTAGAAACTGACCGACACCAAAGATTCCTGCGGGGATACAGCAATTCTTTGGATTCGCTAGATACTATCGCAGATTCATCGAGGGATTTTCGAAGATTGCACCGCTGTAACCACTTTAGCACAATGGGGTGCTGTGAATTCATGGGAGACAAGACAGGAGGACGTCTTTTCAGCTTTTGAAACCCAACTCTGCAATGCACTGAGCATCGCTTCTATCCGAGAGTACTGATGACCTAGCGGTATACCATGAAGGTTCGAATCAGAGTCCCAGTTACGCTCCGATGCAACATGAGAGGGTGATGACTTACGTAACGGAGTTACGGAGAGGAGCTGCACGACACACAACCTGCGGTGGAAACAGTGGTCTGTGGATGTAAATCAGAGGCATTACTTGGACGGTACCGAATGCACTACTTAAACCGATCGCAAGGGCCTCCCGTGTACCTTTGTTTCGGAAGAGCTAAAGCGTGTAGTGACGTCGATGGATGGAACTTTTGAATGGTTACGATTGTGAAACCTGAACGTGAACGAGCTTTGCAACTCACTATCGAATCTAACCTACTTGATCAGACTCGCTCAGTTCAAACTGGAGAACTGAAGGAAGAGAATTTTCAAGTTAAACCCATGCGGGGCATGGAGAAGCAACCGTTGGCAGGTCGGACGATATTCGCTACCTCATGGAACGAATGCGGGACTCATTACACGGCAACTGTAGGGAAGCACGCCGGCCTCAAAATTCTAGTCGTCTGGGTTTTGATGAGAGACATTAGGATCTATAAAATCTTGTACGGGTGATAGGGATTGAAGGCTCACCTAGCTATGTATGTGAATGATGTTTGACTTGTGGGAAAGTCAAGGTGTATCAGCAACCAGAAACACCCATATGGAAATGAGAACCGACTGCCATGGATTCTGTCACTAGACTACTTACAACTCGAAATGGAAACAATATCACCTGGGTGATCGTTGATTGCATCTCGTTACCAGCACAATCTTTTGCAATCAAGGAAACCGACGAGTCTTAACAAGTTGTGAATGTTCCTCTAAGAGAGGCGGCTTTCAGGCACGAGATGCCAACTCCTCTTACCCCTGATTTTGATCTATGCTTGATTTATGACAGGCAACACACAACACCCCTGGCACACGTCTAGACATGAGCATTGGACTAACGGTCGAGATAAACGAAACATCCTGACACTCGAAGACATGCTGCGAGCATGTGTGTGAGTGGCTTTAGTGAGAATTGGGAGGACACTTATCTTTGGTTGAGTTCTACTGTAGCAGTTACCATCCTAAGATTCAGGCGGCTCCGTTTGAGGCATTGCTTAGGAGATAATGCCAATTTTCCTTGTTGGACTAAGGTGAGTGACAGCCTAATCACAGGTCCAGAACTTGTACTCGGAACACTTGGGAAGATTGATTAGATCGGAAATTGTTTGACGACAACGCGTGACTGTCAGAAAAGTTGATAAGCTTAGGAAACACTGGGGAGTTCGCTGTAGGCGAACGTGGCATATCGAAAGTCTCACCCTGGGAGGGTGCGGTGCGCTATAGAAAGCGTGGCAAGCTTAGTTTACGATGCGTAGGGACATTCGGATTTCTGGAACGAATCGGTAACATGGCTTACAAACTCGAGTTAACTGACGAATTGGATAACGTTTGCGATGACATTTTTGCCTCGGATCTAAGGCAGTGTTTGTTCAATGAAACACTTGTGATACCTTTACCAGAGTCTAAGGCTAACTGACCAGTTGTGTTGTCAAGGAATCCATTGAAAACATGGACCAAGAAGTTAAGGTTAGTTGACATAGCCAAAGTCTGGTCGTAAGAGTTTGTTGGAACTCAGTGCGTGACCGAAGTCCTTGTGGGAGCGTAATAATCAAGGGAGCTCTAATATCTCTAGTTGTGCGAACGGTTTAATCAACTCTTGATATCATCAAGGAATTTCGGGACGAAATTCCCTTTCAAGTTGGGGATGATGTGACACCTAGGAAAATCTACAGTAATCCTGATTTAACACCTTGCTATTTTTTTAGATTACTTATCAAATTTCGGGATGAAATTTCTTTCAAGTTGGGGATGATGTGACAACTCGAGTTTTCTAGGTTTTTCCTCGATACGTTAATTGTTACAAATTCTGTTTTTGTAAGTTGTTTGTGTATGTGATGCTTTATGAGTTGGTTAGTTAATATAAACTTTTGAACTGTTTAAAACTAAGGCCATACTCGACGAAACATTGGTGTTTCGCCTCAAACCATACTCGACGAAACATGAGAGTTTCGCCATCACTTTGATTCGTCGGGAGAGTGTTTCGCCGTGTGGGCTTGTGGCCCAGGTGAGGCCCAAGTACAAAGTAGTTATATTTACCTTATATTCATAATAAACGTACGTAAGGAATTAATCAGTGAAACCCTAATTCTCTCTCAACTGTACACAAGCACACGACGACAGCCCTCTTGGCGAAGTGCCATCTTTCTCATCCACCACTATCTCTCAGTTAGTATCGTCATGCTTGTTATAATTCTCGTGAATTGTTCTTGGTTCTATGCAAACTTGTTGATTAATGTGTTTTAACTGATCACGATCTCGGGTTATGTAGAAGCATGTTTTGAGGTTGTTTAAATGGTTGGATGTTAAGTTATCAACTAGGATCGTATTTGTTTATCTGATGAAGTTATCAACTAGGATCGTATTTGTTTATCTGATGAGATGAGTATAATGAATCTTGTGATAACTGATTGTTAGATCTAAGTCGGAAAGGGGGTCACTGTTGGTTTGTAAAAATATATGATTATGGTTTAGGGTCTGATCGATAGGACTTGTATGATATTCAACTCATGTTATTAAATTCGTATGATGATTATGGGTGCAAAGGGATCTTGGTTATCCCGTTAGGAGATTCACAGGGAAACCATGGCGATGAAGGACTGATGTATTCCGTCCTATTTGGCCTCGACGAAAGATGTGTTTCATCACCTGTGATGTCGACGAAAGACATAGTCGACGAAACATGGAGTGTTTCGTCGCATTGGGTATTGACGAAAAACCGGTGTGTTTCGTCATAATTGGACTCGACGAAAACTAGATGTTTCGTCACAGGTGATTAAGGTGTTAACTATGTTATTAGTTTATGTAATAATGGGTAGTTATGGGCACTTATTTCAAATCAGGTGGGCCGCACATGTTTAGGTGGGCCGATGACCTGTTAGACCACGCACCACTAGGATTAAAGGCATGAACTGTTTGGTGTTTGTTGAAACGTGAATTCATAGTGTGAACTCATACGAATACCTGCTAGGTGATTTTCTTGATGATGACTAACTGTGATGTTGCATGAATTTTTATTATGACTTGCATGTTTACCTGAATGCGAACCGAATCACTAGGCATGTGCTATGACACGATATGAACTAGTATGGTGAATACAACTAAGACCCGGATACTTGCTATGACTAGCATAATGATATAAGTATGCAAAACTGACTGTCTTTGGTAACCACGGTAGGGTTTGGTTGACCGTCTTGGAACGGGTAAAGTAACTTGTTAAATACCAAGAAATCTAAGGTGAGTTCACTACTCTTTTTCCAAGCATGCGTCCCGGGGAGGGACATCTGGTAATCGTTCCGGGGAGGAACGTCGGGTTATTGGGATGTTGGTTATTACACTCATTTCTATCATTAAGTCCCCTTACATATACCGATTAGTTGCCGGGGAGGAAACGGGGTTATTAGTTGATAGTGCTATTAGGTTTGGCACCCTCGCACCGTACCGGGGAGGACGGTCGTGAACTAATTACCTTGACCACTTGACCAATGTGTGATAGAGCATTGGGGTTTGGGCAAATAAATCTAGAGCCATCTGCGGTAATCGAGTTAATAACAACATCAAATCATCAAAATGTTTTAAACTGGAAACTGGTAACTTAACGCGTTAACAAAACTTTGAACTCACCAGCGTCATCTAACACACTTGTCTGCATGCTTGCAGGTCTGTAGGGTTATATAATGGAACTTGCTGTGTGGAAGGCTGGAGTGGTCATGGGTCGAGATACTTGGAATTACAACACAAGTCTAATGGTTTACATACGCGTGGTTTATGAAACACTTAACAAATGAGTATTGCTTCCGCTGTGTACAATGAATTATATGTAACATTTTGTATTACTTTATGATAATAAATGAAAGTTTTATTTAAATATATTTATGAGTTCAATGTGATCAGTGGCTAAGATCCTGGTACGTCACACGCCTCGCGGAGTTTCCGCAAGTGGTATTTTGAGGGTGTGACATAACTTTTTATAATCTTCAATAAATATTGAAAATTTTCTCTGAGTTTGAAATTGTAATTATTTTTGGGCATTAACTCTTTTTTTGAATATGTGATGAAGTTATTTATTTTTGCATACATGTGATATGTTTCGTTTTCATTAATTTTATAGTTTTTATATGAATCTACTCGTGCGCATGCATAATATACTATATGTTTTTAATATACACATATGTAACCATTTTTGAATATAATACACAGATGTATAAAAGACTGTACACATGTGTATAAACTAACAGCTGTGTATCTTATATAACCTGATAGTTAGCGAGACTGTACACATGTGTATAAACTAACAGTTGTGTATCTTGTATAAACTGATAGTCAGCGAGACTGTACACATGTGTATAAACTAAAATCTGTATATCTTGTATAAACTAATACTAGCGAGACTGTACACATTTGTATACACTAACAGCTGTTTATCTTGTATATACGAAAACTAGCGAGATTTTAGGGATTTTGATTATATTGTTTAATATGCAATTTACAAAAGACGCAAATACCCTTATGTCAATTAATTTAAAGGGAGGTTACAACATTATAATTACAATCTTGCCATTGTTTAAAAATCTTTAGATGATGTAACCCATTGGCCCAAATTAGTTCACACAGTTCACTCTAGAACCCTACCCTATATATATATATATAGTTAACTGCCATTTTCGTTCCGGTGGTTTGGTGGAAAATGTCATTTCAGTCCAAAAATAAATTTTGCACCATTTTCGTCCTCAACATTTTTTAAATGTGTCACTTCAATCCAAAAAAATAACGTCCGTTAAAAAATTCTGTTAAAACCAAGGGCATTCTTATTTTTAACAAATAAGGACTGATTATGTAAATTTGTTAATATAAAGGACTATTTAAGTAATTTATTTAATTAGAAAAATATACATATACGTATTACACATCTTCTGTACTTCTTCTGTCTCTAAACATACACATACAAACACCTACACTGGTTCTTCTTCTCTCTAAACACATCAAACCTTAACTTTAATCAAAACACACAAACACATCTTTCTTGAAGCAAATCAATCTTCCTCTTTCTTTCTTGCCTTATATCGGTGAGGGAAATGGAGTCTAGGAGTGGAATTAGAGCTTAGGGTTTCCATTTTGGGGTTTCAGCGGTGAGGACAAATGGTGGTGTAGGCGGGGATTGATGATGGTGCATAGTGGAGGTGGTTGCAGTGGATAGATTTTGTGTTGCAGGCGACATTGGAGGTGGTTAATCGGAGGTTGTATGGGGTAGTGGAGGTGATGGAGTTTGGGTATAGGGTTTGCGGAGCTGCTTCAGCGGTGGAGAAGGAGGGTGGTACGGTGTGGTATGGTGGCGAAGCTGTGGGGGTTTTATGGTAGAGGTGAATGGTGATGACATTGGGGTGGCCGGATCTGGTGGTGATGACGAGAGTGGTGGTGGTTTACGGAGCTGTTGATTGCAAAGGTGGAGATTGAGGTGTCACACCCCAACCGATGGCGGAAACATCGGGATGAGACGAAAACGAGATTGCAAGAGACTTCATAACACTATGTGACAATAATTAATTTAATTCAAATTTCATTTCAAAACTAGATTGTCATACAAGATTCAAATACAAGAAATAACGTTGTCTCATACAAACATAACATCAAAGTAGATAAATTAATCTAGGTGTGTATCTAAGTCCACCTAAATCTTGTTTCATCTTGTATCATCATCTCAACAATTCAACCTGCAACATGTATTAAAATAGAGTTCAATGCAAAAGCAAAGGCGAGTATACAAGTTTTGTTACATAGCATAATATAGAATAAAATAGTTTAAGTGCTCATATCCAACATGAATCATATTAAGCAAGTTCACTAGCATGCCGAAACGGTGTACTTATATGTTCAAACCCAAGATTCCAACGCGTTAAAATAGCCTATCCCAAATAGAATAAAGGGAGGTTAACATGTTTAACTTAACAATACCCCAAGTTTCATGGGCAGTGCGTTAATCCTATAGCGCTATAATTGTTAAGGTAGGCTAGCAAAGTTAATGAAGCATATAATTGACACAAATAGTTTACATTAGCATACAAGACTAAACAAGCATCATATAGTTTCATGTTAAGCATGGATAGAGTTTAAAATAGTTTCATGTGAAGTGTAATTTTATATCATTTACATGTTGCACCTAAAAGTGATAAAAGGGAAAACAGGATCGAGTATACTCACGGTTTTGCAAGCTTTCCTACTTGAAATCCCGTAAGTGATATTGGTGGATGGATTAATTTGGAGCACCTTGTCTGTCACACCCCCAAAATCCACCTGCGGAGTACTACCGCTTGGAGGCGTGACTGACCAGGATCCAGCCACCAATCATATTGAACAAGCATATAAGTAGTTATAAAAAATCCACCCAGTACAATTGGTGTTCAAACAAAACGTAGTTAAGTTGCAAGCGGAAGCATAAGTCTTAAGTCAAAACATAAGTTTAATTGTTTCATAGTTTAACATGGTACGCAGTCGTCCATGTCCCACAACGATCCTCCTCCATGCAAGCTCCAGCTAAGAAACCTAAGGACCTGCAAAGCATGTAGTAACGAGTCAACAACAAGTTGAGTGAGTTCACGGTTGGGTGTTCGTTTTAAGTTGTTTCGAAAACAGTTTCCTTTAGCTGGCATCCTGCCGTGGGGGTTACCCCATAGTTAAAAACGTGACTTGTATATTCCCGGTTACTCTGGCAATCCAGCCGTGGGGGCTACCCCATGTTAGTTATCTGGCATTTCGGCCGTGGGGGCTACCCCATGTATACACTAGACTCGTTACCATATCGACTGCTGACTGTAGTCATGTTTATGTGCCCTGAAACTGTCAATGTCTATCATCATTGACGTGCCCCAGATCCATTAGTTCACGCCCGTCCTCTGCGGCACGGTGTGAGGTTTGTCAGACCTAAATAGCGCTATCTAACTAATGACCCGCTCGCCATTGGCCCGGCGATTAAGTCGATATAAAAAGGAGGGACTTCGTGATAGAGTTTTGGTCTAGTACGAGTTATCTGTCCGTGAGGACGAGGAATTACATTCCTGAACCTTTGCTGTCCTACCCAAGGAGGACGAGGAACCCAGTTCCTTAACCCCAATTCCCGACCCCTGGGAATCCCATGCTTTGTAGAGGGTGTGAACTCACCTTGGTTTGCTCGGTAGAAACACAGAAAAGTCAAACAAGCAATGTTGAGGCTACTCACGTCCTACCATAGTTGTATCATACCATCAGGTTCGTATTCAAGTAGTGCACGTATGTTTCTAGCATAATGTACTCAAGTAACGTTCATGGCATACATGTTTAATCATGGCAGATTCACGTTCAACAGTAACATATAAGGTCTGTGCATTGGGCCCAAGAGTCCGGCCCAAGCAATTAAGTCCGAAACAAGGTGAAAGCCCAAACAGTGTGTATCGGCGTATAGTCTCGAGTCGCAACTAGGCGTTTGCGACTCGCAACCTGAGTCGCAACTACGGTCTCGGTTCATGCTGTTTTGGTTACGAGTCGCAACTGGACTCGCAACCGGGGTTTCGAGTCAAACGGTTTATGTGCTGATCACTTGTGGTTTCGAGTCGCAACCAGGCGTTTGCGACTCGCAACCGATGTCGCAATCGGGGGTTTCGACTCATCATGCATGGTTTCGAGTCGCAATGGGAGGTTTCGGTTGGACAGGAGCTGATTCTGCACAGTGTACTATCCAATAACATTCTGATTTCATGCAACCTGATGTACTATCCACTTAAACATGTTTATTTGTCTAGTAATTTACCAAAATGGATCAAACATAGCAGATTTCAAATATTCAACCATGTTCATATCATATTCATCATGTTCTTCAAACATTCAAGTAGTTCATATTGCTTATTCAAACTTGTTCATCCTACTTCCGGGTTTTTATCATTAATCACAAACGAAATCATGAACAACAAGGCAACACACTTGAATATACTCATCTAGTGGTTTCAAATCATCACATAACATATCAAAATCAACTCTACACTAATCTAATTAACATGATACTACACATATGCAAGCCGGCTTTCATGAACATCAATATTCGATGGTTTGAATCATATTTAGACATAAGATATTGTGTGTTCATTATGCAACATATCCGAAATCAAACATGTTATCCGATTATCAACAACATACATATCCGGTTCACAAACATCATCAAGCATACAACTACACAAGTTAATCATATCATTCATACCCTTATTAAACAACAACAAACATCATAAAATCACTAACCGGTTGATGAGTTTCAAAGGCGAGTATGGAACTTCCGAGTGTGTGTGTGTGAGAGCCGATCCGCTAGTCCTAGTGTCACCGGTTTGGATCCGAGAAGAAGGAGAAGAGTGTGATGCTTGGTGTCTAGGGTTTTAGTGAGAGAATGGAGAGTGTGTGTGTGTTATCCAAAGGAAATGGCAACATGGCTATCTAACAAGCTTATATATCCGCACCAAGTAATGCACCCTAATGGGCTCTCGGTTGGGTTAAGTGAGGTGTATGGCTCATTCGGCCCATTGTTTCACTAGTTCACTCGAGACCACATGGTCTCGAGTCGGGTTCTTGTTGTTTCGGTTCATAGACATACTCGCATACATACACATAGGCATAACATAACACATAAAAATCACATAGTCATATAAGAGGTTCGTTTGTCATTATCACATAAGTTAACTAGCCACACGTTTAAGCATACATGAAAGGTTCTAGATTTCGAGTTGTCACATCATCCCCAAGTTGAAAGAAATTTCGTCCCGAAATTTGGTAGGCACTCACTGAGGAAGCTAGTTAAGTTGTATGTTTTTCCCGGTTTTCCTGGGGTGTCACATCCACCCCCCGTTGATCTGGAATTTCGTCCCGAAATTCCGTAGCTTCAGCCTCAGTAGTGGGTGTACTGTTTGCGAACAGTTGGGGATACTTTTGTTTCATCTGATCTTCGCGCTCCCAGGTGAACTCTGGGCCGCGACGTGAGTTCCAACGAACTCGAACGAGAGGTATTCTGGTGCTCTTGAGGACCTTAACATCTCGGTCCGTGATTTCAACTGGTTCCTCGACGAATCGTAACTGCTCGTCGATAGTGAGTTCCTTCAAAGGAACTACGTGGGTCTCATCTGACGGACACTTCTTCAGATTCGACACGTGAAAAACGTTGTGAACTGCACCGAGTTCCGCGGGCAAGTTTAATCTGTAGGCCACCCTGCCTATTTTCTCAATGACCTCGAAAGGTCCAACGTATCGTGGGTTAAGTTTACCGCGTTTACCAAAACGAACCACACCCTTCCAGGGTGAAACTTTGAGTAGTACCCGCTCCCCAACCTGGAGCTCAAGTGGTTTCCTGCCCATGTCGGCGTAAACTTTCTGACGTTCGCGAGCGGCCGTCATGCGTTTTCGTATCTGAGCGATTTGCTCGGTTGTATCTACCACATATTCTGGACCAGTGATCTGACTCTCTCCCACCTCTGCCCAGCAAAGAGGAGACCGGCATTTACGTCCGTATAATGCCTCAAACGGAGCAGCTTTAATGCTGGTGTGGTAGCTGTCATTGTACGCGAATTCCACAAGTGGCAGATGCTTTTCCCAGCGGTTGCCAAAGTCGATTACACATGCACGAAGCATGTCTTCTAAGGTTTGAATAGTGCGCTCGGACTGCCCGTCCGTCT
The DNA here is from genome assembly GCA_030545235.1 of Helianthus tuberosus. Classification (NCBI taxonomy): domain Eukaryota; kingdom Viridiplantae; phylum Streptophyta; class Magnoliopsida; order Asterales; family Asteraceae; genus Helianthus; species Helianthus tuberosus. Next base: position 74,873,910 of record CM060448.1, on the reverse strand, counting down.
GAGGATGGTACGTTGTGCTCATGTCTAGTCGTGAGCCGAAAGATTTGTGCATTGCTTGCCACAGCTCTGAAGTGAAACGTGCATCTCGATCTGAGATAATGGAGGTGGGCACCCCGTGCCTCGAAACAATTTCTTTGATGTAGATTTCTGCAAGAGTGGAGAACTTATCCGTCTCCTTGATAGCTAAGAAGTGTGCAGATTTTGTGAGTCGATCCACGATCACCCAAATAGTATCGTTCCCCCGCTGGGATCTAGGTAGGCCAGTAACAAAATCCATGGAAATTTGCTCCCATTTCCATTGAGGTATCTCTGGTTGTTGGAGTAGGCCTGATGGTTTCTGGTATTCCGACTTGACTCTCGCACAAGTCAAACACTTGCTGACGTAGGTTGCTATGTGGGCCTTCATGCTAGGCCACCAATACGTAGTTTTGATGTCGTGGTACATTTTATCCGATCCAGGATGTACCGAGTAGCGAGACTTGTGTGCTTCATCCATCACAAGTTCTCGTAGGTTGCCATAGAGTGGGACCCAAACGCGTCCCGTTACGTAGTAAGCACCGTCTTCCTTTTGTTCTAATCGTTGCCTCGATCCGCGTAGGGCTTCTGCCCTGACGTTTTCTGGTTTCAGTGCTTCTATCTGAGCTGCTCGTATCTGGGAAGGGAGGCTAGAGTGGATCGTGAGTTGTAAAGCTCGCACGCGCTTAGGCGCAGTGTCCTTTCGACTGAGAGCGTCGGCCACAACATTGGCCTTGCCCGGGTGATACCTGATTGAGCACTCGTAGTCATTTAGTAGTTCGACCCACCGTCGTTGTCGCATATTCAGTTCCTTCTGCTTGAAGATGTGCTCGAGGCTCCTGTGGTCGGTGTAGATGGCGCACTTGGTACCATACAGGTAATGCCGCCATAACTTAAGTGCAAAAACAACAGCTCCCAGCTCTAAGTCGTGCGTCGTGTAGTTCTTTTCATGAACCTTGAGTTGGCGTGAGGCGTAGGCTATAACTTTATCTCGTTGCATCAACACGCAACCAAGACCCTGAATTGATGCGTCGCAGTAAACCACAAAGTCGTCTGTGCCCTCCGGCAAGGAAAGGATAGGTGCGCTACAAAGTCTATCCTTTAGGTGCTGAAATGCCAACTCCTGTGCGTTTCCCCAGCGATAAACAACGCCCTTCTGCGTTAGTGAGGTGAGAGGCTGTGCAATCTTAGAAAAATCCTTTATGAATCTCCGGTAGTAACCTGCCAATCCCCAGAATTGGCGAATCTCTTTTGGTGTACGAGGTGCAGGCCAGTTCTTAATCGAGTCTATCTTGGATGGATCAACGTGAATCCCATCCTTGTTTACCACGTGGCCTAGGAAATGGACTTCTCGAAGCCAGAAGTCGCATTTCGAGAACTTTGCATAAAGTTGTTCTGTTCGAAGGAGTTCCAAAATAAGTCGCAGATGCTGCTCGTGTTCCTCCCGACTCTTGGAATAGATCAGGATGTCGTCGATGAAGACTATAACGAACTTGTCCAGGTAAGGCTTGCACACTCGGTTCATCAAGTCCATGAAAACCGCAGGTGCGTTTGTCATCCCAAAAGGCATGACCAAAAACTCATAGTGCCCGTATCGAGTTCTGAAAGCTGTTTTGGAGACGTCCTCTTCCCGGACTCTCAGCTGGTGATAACCCGATCTCAAATCGATCTTCGAATAGTAGCTCGATCCTTGCAGCTGGTCGAACAAGTCGTCGATACGCGGTAGAGGATAACGATTCTTCACCGTCACCTTGTTGAGTTCCCGGTAGTCGATGCACATTCTGAAAGTACCATCTTTCTTCTTCACAAATAGTACTGGAGCTCCCTAGGGCGATGAGCTAGGACGAATAAAACCCTTATCTAGCAGCTCTTGTAGTTGCGTGGAGAGTTCCTTCAACTCTGATGGGGCTAAACGATAAGGTGCACGAGCTATAGGCGCAGCTCCAGGAGCTAGTTCGATCTGAAACTCGACTTGGCGATGAGGCGGAAGACCAGGTAATTCCTCAGGAAATACCTCTGGATAATCGCGTACAACTGGGAAATCTTCTATCTTCTTCTCTTTTTCTGAGGTGTCAGTCACGAGAGCCAAAATGGCAGTGTGGCCCTTTCGCAAGCACTTTTGGGCCTTAAGGAGAGAAATGACGTTCTCAACAGCACTCCTCTTGTCGCCATGAATCATGAGAGGTTCACCATCGGGACCTGGAATACGGACAACCTTCTCGTTGCAAAGAATCTCTGCTCGGTGTTGGGATAGCCAATCCATCCCAATGACAACGTCGAAACTACCCAAGACAATAGGAATGAGGTCGATAGAGAAGGTATGGTCAGCGAGAATAACCTTACAACCCTTGACTATGTGCGTGGCTTCTAAACTCTTACCATTTGCTAGCTCTACGGTGTGCTTGTTGTTCAAAGGTGTTGGAATACGCTTAAGCATTCGACTAACTTCTAGTGACACGTAGCTAGTATCGGCACCCGAATCAAATAAAACTGAAACATAAAAGTCGTCGAGAAGGAACTTACCCGCCACAACGTTGGGGTCATTCCTTGCTTCACCTTGGCCGATCACAAACATCCGCCCCCTGGCGCCATTGTTGTTGTTGTTCCCATTGTTACCATTCCCCTGATTGTTGTTATTGTTGTTGTTGTTGTTCTGGTTCCTGTTCAGCTGGGGGCAGTCTCTCTTGAAGTGGCCTTTAGCTCCACACTGAAAGCACCCTTTGTTATCACCTTGCTGCTGCTGTTGGCGCTGGTTCTGTTGAGCTTGCTGACGATTCTGATTGGCGGGGTATAAGCTCCTGCAATCCTTTGCAGCGTGACCAGGCTTGTTGCACCGATGACAGTTGCCCCTGGTGCATGGTCCGCTGTGGTGCAGGCTGCAGCGATTGCATTTGGGGTGATTCCCTTTGTACCCACCATGGCTTTGACCACCAGACGATTGCTGATTAGGGCTCTTGTAGTCATCAGTCTTTCTCTGCTGAGACTGGGACTGAACAGAAGTCGAACCCTTACTTGAAGTTCCATCCCATTTCCGTTTGTTGTCACTAGAGGTACCAGAAGTAGTTGCAGCACCTATGCGTTTTGGTAACTTGTTCTGCTCCACCGCCTGATCCGTAAGACGGTGAGCCAACTGAACAGTTTGCTGGTAGGTGGCGAGGTTCGCTGAAGTCACATGACTTTGGATTTCTGGCACTAAGCCCTGAAGAAATAGTTCGATGCGTTTGATGGGAGGATCCACCATAGTAGGGCACAGAATTGCCAGTTCGTTCGACCTTTTCACATAAGCTTCAATTTCGGACCCCGTCATCTTGAGGTTGAAGAACTCCACTTCTAGTTTGTGAATCTCGTCACGACTGCAGTATTCCTCCTTGATCATCTCCTTAAAAGTTTCCCATGGAGTGGCGTTGGCAGCAACCAACCCTAGCGTCTGAACTTGAGCGTTCCACCATGTGAGGGCTAAACCCTCGAGAGTACCGGTAGCATACTTCACCCTGCGCGCCTCAGGGCATTCGCACATTTCAAACACAGATTCTAGCTTCTCAAACCAGTGTAGGAGACCTACTGCTCCTTCAGTGCCGCTAAAAGTAGTTGGTCGGCAGTCCATGAAAGTCTTAAAAGTGCACACGGGTGGCTGAACATGCTGACCTATCGTAGGTGAAAGAAAAGACAGAGTTTAACACAAAGGTTGGTTCACGAGAGTAGGATCCTAAAGATCCTAGAATGAGTTCGGACTGCAGGATATACCTCCTGCGTGTGCAGCTGCGAGTGCTGCGGCAACTCGTTCGTTGATCAGAGCCGTCAACTGGGCTTGTGTCATGTTAACGCGTCCAGACATGATCTTCATATCAAGAAGAACGTGAGTGAGAGAGGTTCGCGAAAGTACAACGATAGGATAGAGTAAGCACGCATGTGTTCAAGCAACAGTAGTTATACCAACCAAGCATACCATAAGCAATGTACTATGTAACTAACAAGTAGGCAATATATACACAGATCATATCACCTAGAATGTCGAGCCTTGCATGTGGAGTGAAGCATCGTTGTGGACCGTTGAGCACTGTACAGGTTATAGTCTGGTTTTAACAAAAACGTTTTTCCCTTTATTAAAACCAAGTTCTCTATAACCAATGGCTCTGATACCAATCTGTCACACCCCCAAAATCCACCTGCGGAGTACTACCGCTTGGAGGCGTGACTGACCAGGATCCAGCCACCAATCATATTGAACAAGCATATAAGTAGTTATAAAAAATCCACCCAGTACAATTGGTGTTCAAACAAAACGTAGTTAAGTTGCAAGCGGAAGCATAAGTCTTAAGTCAAAACATAAGTTTAATTGTTTCATAGTTTAACATGGTACGCAGTCGTCCATGTCCCACAACGATCCTCCTCCATGCAAGCTCCAGCTAAGAAACCTAAGGACCTGCAAAGCATGTAGTAACGAGTCAACAACAAGTTGAGTGAGTTCACGGTTGGGTGTTCGTTTTAAGTTGTTTCGAAAACAGTTTCCTTTAGCTGGCATCCTGCCGTGGGGGTTACCCCATAGTTAAAAACGTGACTTGTATATTCCCGGTTACTCTGGCAATCCAGCCGTGGGGGCTACCCCATGTTAGTTATCTGGCATTTCGGCCGTGGGGGCTACCCCATGTATACACTAGACTCGTTACCATATCGACTGCTGACTGTAGTCATGTTTATGTGCCCTGAAACTGTCAATGTCTATCATCATTGACGTGCCCCAGATCCATTAGTTCACGCCCGTCCTCTGCGGCACGGTGTGAGGTTTGTCAGACCTAAATAGCGCTATCTAACTAATGACCCGCTCGCCATTGGCCCGGCGATTAAGTCGATATAAAAAGGAGGGACTTCGTGATAGAGTTTTGGTCTAGTACGAGTTATCTGTCCGTGAGGACGAGGAATTACATTCCTGAACCTTTGTTGTCCTACCCAAGGAGGACGAGGAACCCAGTTCCTTAACCCCAATTCCCGACCCCTGGGAATCCCATGCTTTGTAGAGGGTGTGAACTCACCTTGGTTTGCTCGGTAGAAACACAGAAAAGTCAAACAAGCAATGTTGAGGCTACTCACGTCCTACCATAGTTGTATCATACCATCAGGTTCGTATTCAAGTAGTGCACGTATGTTTCTAGCATAATGTACTCAAGTAACGTTCATGGCATACATGTTTAATCATGGCAGATTCACGTTTAACAGTAACATATAAGGTCTGTGCATTGGGCCCAAGAGTCCGGCCCAAGCAATTAAGTCCGAAACAAGGTGAAAGCCCAAACAGTGTGTATCGGCGTATAGTCTCGAGTCGCAACTAGGCGTTTGCGACTCGCAACCTGAGTCGCAACTACGGTCTCGGTTCATGCTGTTTTGGTTACGAGTCGCAACTGGACTCGCAACCGGGGTTTCGAGTCAAACGGTTTATGTGCTGATCACTTGTGGTTTCGAGTCGCAACCAGGCGTTTGCGACTCGCAACCGATATCGCAATCGGGGGTTTCGACTCATCATGCATGGTTTCGAGTCGCAATGGGAGGTTTCGGTTGGACAGGAGCTGATTCTGCACAGTGTACTATCCAATAACATTCTGATTTCATGCAACCTGATGTACTATCCACTTAAACATGTTTATTTGTCTAGTAATTTACCAAAATGGATCAAACATAGCAGATTTCAAATATTCAACCATGTTCATATCATATTCATCATGTTCTTCAAACATTCAAGTAGTTCATATTGCTTATTCAAACTTGTTCATCCTACTTCCGGGTTTTTATCATTAATCACAAACGAAATCATGAACAACAAGGCAACACACTTGAATATACTCATCTAGTGGTTTCAAATCATCACATAACATATCAAAATCAACTCTACACTAATCTAATTAACATGATACTACACATATGCAAGCCGGCTTTCATGAACATCAATATTCGATGGTTTGAATCATATTTAGACATAAGATATTGTGTGTTCATTATGCAACATATCCGAAATCAAACATGTTATCCGATTATCAACAACATACATATCCGGTTCACAAACATCATCAAGCATACAACTACACAAGTTAATCATATCATTCATACCCTTATTAAACAACAACAAACATCATAAAATCACTAACCGGTTGATGAGTTTCAAAGGCGAGTATGGAACTTCCGAGTGTGTGTGTGTGTGAGAGCCGATCCGCTAGTCCTAGTGTCACCGGTTTGGATCCGAGAAGAAGGAGAAGAGTGTGATGCTTGGTGTCTAGGGTTTTAGTGAGAGAATGGAGAGTGTGTGTGTGTTATCCAAAGGAAATGGCAACATGGCTATCTAACAAGCTTATATATCCGCACCAAGTAATGCACCCTAATGGGCTCTCAGTTGGGTTAAGTGAGGTGTATGGCTCATTCGGCCCATTGTTTCACTAGTTCACTCGAGACCACATGGTCTCGAGTCGGGTTCTTGTTGTTTCGGTTCATAGACATACTCGCATACATACACATAGGCATAACATAACACATAAAAATCACATAGTCATATAAGAGGTTCGTTTGTCATTATCACATAAGTTAACTAGCCACACGTTTAAGCATACACGAAAGGTTCTAGATTTCGAGTTGTCACATTGTCCTTCTACACGAAGCAAACATAGGTTTGTGAGTTTGGGAATAACGGAAGATTATAGATTCGGAATTTAGAATAACATAAAAATAGACATAAGAAAATAATCATCTAACACCTATGACACTTGTTCTTGACACTATGAAACTCCAAAAGAGTTAAATGTTTTCATGGAACAAATTTCCATTAGAATCGTGCCAAGTTGTCAAGGCCTAAGATGATACAATCTACTAGCTTGACGAATGTTCATTAGTCCATCACCAAGGGTTCGATTATTTAAGTGTTACATAAGTATTACATAGATTATACTATATGATATATGTCAAGCATGAGGTAGACGACTAAAGTCTTCATTTAGGCACCTCTAAGTATCATAGAAATCATACATGAGGTAGGAAGAACAATGCTTCCATTTAGGTACCTCTATTGTTCACCACTACACTTGTTGTTATAGACAACAAGGAGGGTCATAAACTTACAAGAAATAATGAAATATGAACATCTAATCTATGGAAAACATCAAGAAGTGAGTGGATTTTTATGAAAACAATCACACATACATCAAGCTTCAAGCTTGAACACTTCTTGTGGGTAAAACCCTAACTAAAACAGAATGTTTGTGAGGTTTTAACCTCTGATTTAACATTTCCCAGCCTTGTTTTTAAGCCAAACTAACCATTCAATTGATTATGAGCATTAGGACATAGGTTTGAGATGAGTTAGACTCAAGTTCAACTAAGATTAACAAGTTTAAACGAAATCAGAAACAAACAGTCCACTTTGGAGCCTTTTTAGTGACATTCCAGGGCTTGGTTTTCCATGGAAAACCTCTGGAAATGTTCCTAAGGTTGTTCCAAGCAAGTGAGAAAAAGAATGAATGAAAAACGTTATGAAATGAGAAAGTTATGCATACTTTTGTAAAAGATGATGAATCTGCTCGAACCTGTGTTTTGCAGCTGATTAGAGGAGGATTTGAGAGTGTTTAGAGTGATTTGAAAAGAGTAAATGGCTTGGAGAACACTTGGTATTTATAGGGAAGGATTAGGTTAGTTTGTAGTTGGATAATTAATGTTAAAAATGAGTTTAAAACTCAAATAAACATAAAATTCATGCTAAAACACGAGCTGGAAACGAGTCTGATCGCGGCTGCTGGTTCCGGCTGTCGCAGGCCGCGACCAAGTGGGCTTGGTCCATCGCGGGCCGCCAGGCATCATTGTAATGAGTTCTTAAATATTATTGAAGGCGGGTTATGTTCGATGTGAAGACCCAACTCAGCTGGTTAGGCACGCGTTTGATGAAGGTGTCGACCCGGGTTCGAGTCCCGTGGTCTTCATCTTTTTTTGATTATTTATTTCCTTTTTTTTGTATTAAAACCATTATACTTTCAGCCAATTACATAATTAGTCCCTAAACTTTAATAGACTTATGTTATGTTATATTTTAAAGGAAATTAACTTTATAATTCAACTAACTAGGTTAGTTTGTATTTACTAACTTTAAAATCTAACGAAACTAACTAGATTATTATTTTAGTTATTTATTTATTTATAAAAACAAACAAAACTATTTATCGTAATATTAATTAATTTAATTAATAAAATAGGTTAGATAAATAACGAATTTAAAGTAGGATAAAAATCTTTAAACGATTATTCGTTTCACGAAGCTTTCAAGTTTCGAGAATTTAGGATCCGAACTTCATTATTTTAAGAGTTTTAATTAGTTTAACGAGTATCAAGTGTCGATAAATAAAGAATCAATAACCCTCGAATAATATTTCGTTCAAACGAGAATTTGATTATCAGTTGCACATAAGACTAATACGAATACACAACATGATTAAAATAACTTCGTTTTCATTGTGATCAATAGTCTGGAATTACAAATGAAACAAAAGTAGATTACAAAGATAGTACAAGTGTCTAAATATGGAAAGTACAACCTGACTTGCTAAAATAAGAAAGTGCGGAAATGCGGAGCGTTACATGTGGGTGGTACGGTGTGGTGGTCAATCTGTGAGGATTCTATGGTGGAGGTGAACTGTGGTGACCGGAGTTGTCGTGGAGGGTGGTAGCTGTGGTTGGTGGCGGCAGTGGTTGTGGTGGCGGTGGTGGGGACCGATGGTGAAGGTGGTTAGTGGTGGAGAGTGTAGAGAGAGAAATAAGTATTATTAGTGTTTGTGTATGTATGTATAAATATTTATTCAGATACAAATTATGTGTGTATATGTAAATTTTTCTAATAAATCTTTATTCCTTATTTTTCTAATTAAATAAATTACTTAAATGGCCCTCTATATTAACAAATTTACGTAATCAGTCCTTATTAGTTAAAAATAAGAATGCCCTTATATAACAACTCTCTCAAAATACTTATAACACCCCTATACGCCCTAAAATACACCCCATATACGAAAAGTGGGCCCGAAATACCTTAATTTAACAAAAATTAAATAAAAACAAAGTTTATGGAGTGCTCGCGGGCCGCGACCCCCTTCACTAATTCTGTTGCGGGGCGCGACAGCTTGGCCACCAGGCCGCCCCCTTGTAACGCCTCGTATTTTCATATTTGTATTTTAACTTTTCGAGGCGTTAATCATAATGGTAATATTTTTTTTTTATCACATTGTTAATGGGTAAACACAAGATTTTTATAAGAAACCGAAAAACTATACAAAGAAAAAAATTATTAGAAAAAAAAAATATTTTTCTAATAAATTTTTATACAAAAGAAATTTTAATAATTTTTAGAAATTTTTTTAGCATAGGTCCCTTTTATAAAAAGTGCTTGTTTTAAACCATAGTATTAAAAAAAAACCACTATTCATTTGGCAACTTACCAGAAACGTGAAATCTTAGACTTTTCTCAATTGTTGACTAACTTGCATGCATTCTTACATGTTTAGATCACCACCTACCACCTTCATCCATAAATACAACATCTCTAGCCTTCATTACACTTGCTAAACACCTTCAATTCATCACAAATCACCCTCAAATCTCTTGCAAAACCGAAATTCAGACAGATTCACTACCTCTTACAAAAGTGAGCATAACTTGCTCAAAACTCAACCAAATCACTTGATTCTTTTTCCTACTTGCTTGTATAATCATGGGGTTTGATTCCTTGACTTCTCCTGGGAGAAATCAGACCTGGAATTGCCCCGAAATTGTCCATAAACTTTCTGTTTTGTTTTGAACATTCTTAAATTCTTGTATACTTTCAAACAAACTTGTGTTCTTATGCTTCTAGTCTATTGTATGATTAGTAAAGCCAAACCAAGGCTGTTTTACACTTAATAAGAGTGTCTAAACACTCTAAACTTTCTGTTTTAATCGAGTTATTAACTCACAAGTGGTGCCAAGTCTTGAACTTGAAGATGGTGTGACTACTTGGTTAGCATAGGCTAACTTACATACAAGTCCACACATCACTTGATGTTTTGTTTAGTATAATTGTACCTTTAATTCTTGAACTTACTTATGAGGTTCCTAAGTGGAAGGTTCAACCTCCCGCCTCATACATAACCTATATGTTAACAAAACAATCGAGGTAACCAAGTGGAAGGTTCAACCTCCCGCCTCCTACATAACTCATATGACACCAAGAGGTAACCAAGTGGAAGGTTTAACCTCCCGCCTCCTACGTGACTAACTATATTATTATTATGTCTATATTATTATTATGTATATATTATAATTATGTATATATTATAAACCGAACCCTTGATAGTGATTATATAAATCTACTACCAAGTTAATAAGTTCTCACTATGTGTGTAGTTCCTTGTCACGATTCTAATAGGTCATGAACCTATGAAATCATATATAATCCTTAAGGATTACCATAGTTTCAAGACAAGTGCTAATACCATAGTGAATATTTTCCAAATACATACTTTGTTATTCTTTGAATCTAAGTCCGAATCTCGACTCTAAACCTACTCGAAGTTTAACCCTTACACATTCAACCTTCCAAAATCATCAACTTTGTCATATTGGATAATCGGAAAGTATATACAATATTGTGAGTATACTCGAACCCATTTTACTTTTAAACACTTTGGGTGCAACATGTATTCTATATTCAAACACGTGACACTTGAAACTTATTTGAAACATACTCTATCCATTTAAACATGAAACATGAAACTTGGGATACTTGAGACTATTTTGTGCTATGTGAACGTTTAATCCCTGTGAGTAGTTCCGCCCTAACAATTAGTAGTACTATGCATATGCTATAGGAGTCGTGCACCTCCCCCATTTTTGTGCTCGAGGGGTATTGTTAGGGTATCATTTTAACCTCCCGTGAAACTTTGGGGTAGGCACTTTAATGTTAACCTCCCGTGAAACTTTGGGGTAGGTACTTTAACGCATTGGAAACTTGGGCTATCACTTGGACTGCGTGAACTAGCATGGCTGAAACTATTTTATTATGAATCATGTTGGATATGAGTATTTTTATTCTATGTTATATTATGTCTCAAACTTGTATACTCGCCAACTTTTTGTTGATTTTATTTTAATACATGTTGCAGGTTGATAGTCAAGATTATGAAGGAATCAAGTTAGGATGGACTAGATACACACCTTTAATCTATTTATCTTTTGATGTTATGTTGAAATTTGAACAATGTTGTTATTTCTATTTTAAATGTTGTATGAAAATTTAGCACTTGCAATGAAATTTGAATTAAATTAAATATTGTCACATAGTGTTATGAAGTCTCGAGCAATCTATACACACTTCGTCTCATCCCGATGTTTCCGCCATCGGTTGGGGTGTGACACCCCTAGCCCGCCACGTGGCCGTATCGTGTCGTGTCGGAGCTACCCCTTGAGTCAGCCAAGCTAGAGCCTACCCTAGAGGTTCTGGCGGGGCGCGACAGCCCCTCTTGTTTCTGTCGCGGGGCGCGAGAAATGGTCGATCGGACCCTATAAATAGAGGCCATCAGCTCTTATTTGAAATCGTTCAAAAACTTCAAATTCTCTCTCAATTCTGAATAGCAATAGTAATTTCCGGGTATTATACCCACTAAAATAGCGAAGCTCTGCCTCGATGTAAGTATCATAACCCCTGGTTACGTATTAGATACGCTGCTCGATTGATCTAGTGCTCCATAAAGCATGTCGAGGCTCTGTCTGACTTAGTCGTTGGAGTTCTGTCTTGGGGAGGGTATAGCTATTGTAAATTTGGGTTATTATACTAACGCATGTGCATTGTTTAAATTAATAGATTATAACCAGGAAATCACAAGGAAATACCTAAATTAGCAATGTGAGTAATCCTTCTTTTTGTAAACTATTTTTACAAAACCTCAAATTATTTTACATTATAATTAACAGTGATTGAGTATTTGTAATTCTACAATAATCGTCGGTATGTTGGGGTTTTGTATACAAAATTTGTTACTACATTGTGAGTAGTAACATTACCACAAGTCAGGATTGACAGTGCCGTGGGAGGTAATTAAAGTAGATGTAAACAAATGTAATTGCTGGATTGCCCTCAATACTGTAAAATGATAAAACCTGTTTTGATTAAACTGGGATTCACTCACCAGTATTTTCCACTGACAAAAAAAAAAGTTTTAAACGCGTTTCAAGTAACAAAATGTGAAAGCCAAAATAGAAGCCAACTGGAGAGCACTGAAGGCTTGGAAAAGTGGCTATAAAAGTTACCTAAATAAAGAAGAAGTTTTATTTCAATAAATTAGGGTTTATCCCTACAAACATATTATGAATGGAACCTTGGGTTTTACTTATGTGTTTAATATTTATAAAATGAGGTGTTTCCTCCGATAAAATATTTCCTAACTACGGTCCTGATGTAAATTCCACTGCCAAAATTAAATAAACACCGATACCGCCGAATGGGCGAGCTCGCGGCTGCCCGCCTCCCGGGGCAAGGGGTCGGGGTTGCGACAGGAGGTGGTATCAGAGCTCCAACCACTGATTTCAGCCACAAAAATGTTCTGCTGACAACAAAATTGTTAATTCTGTTAGGAAATAATCTATGTGACTATGTGCATACATGTATATTATTGTTTTGTGTTATTTGACAATTTGTTAGTTTACAGTATGAGTGATCAAGGACCATCTGACGCCTATCGTCACCTCTCTAATTCTCCTAGAGATGAACGAACTTCCTCCCAGCCTACTCCTTCGGGGTACTCAGCTGACACTGAAGAGGGGATATTCATCTTTAAAGCGCAATCCGCAGAACCATTCCCTACCAAAAAGAGAGGATGGTTCAGTCAGGGAGCACATGAGCGTAGGAAAAGAATGAGGAAATGGCAGCAACAAAGGCCTTTAGCAGCAACAAATAGGGAGATGAACGCCCAGACCCAAGACATAATCAATAGGCGATTGGCCAACTTTCATATATTAGCTACCACTGCCGCAGACCCAAACTTAGAACAAATCATTGAACCACAGCCAGTACCACTGTTTCCCACTCAGCCTATGGAAATAGAACCCAACCAAGAAGAACCGATTCCTATACCATCTTTTAACCCAGATGAAATACCTAGAGTTCCAGCACCCAATCCCTTAGCATACGATCCATGGAATGACGACCATAGGGATTATCGAGAACTCTACCCACAAGAGGAACCCATACCAAACCCTGTTGCACCATACCCAAACCTTGACCCTCTAGATCCATATTGGGATGCTGACCAGTATGTGCGGGAAATACTAGAAAACCCATACCCGTATGGAGACCCTTTACCACCATACCCTGAACCAATACCCGCACCGCCACCACCAATGAGTACCGAAAATGTGCAGGAACTCCGCACATTTGGTGAGGAGTTAGTTGATGAAGGAGAGAGAATAAGGCAAATAGGGGAAAAACTCGTTTGGAAGTATGACGAGCGAAATATGCAGTATTGGATGAACCCTTAGAAATAATAATAATAATGATGCATATATATATATATATATATATATATATGAATATATATATATATAGGGGACCATTAAAATGAGAACCACCTCGAGTTGTAAGAACCGTGAGAACTACACCGTACTGGGCGAGGTGGACCAAATTTTTTTTTTCATAAACGTAGATGCGTGTATTATAAACACATTTGTAAAAAAAATTCAAAAAAAAAATGTCGTGTGTGTAGTTTTGAGCACCACAAGTTTGTGTTTACGGGTACCGTAAATCTTACAGGAAAATTTACGGTACCCGTAAACACAAACTTGTGGTGCTCAAAACTACACACACGACATTTTTTTTTTTTGAATTTTTTTTATAAATATGTTTATAATACACGCATCTACGTTTATGAAAAAAATCCACCTCGCCCCGGATCAAAAAGTTCTCACGGTTCTTACAACTCGAGGTGGTTCTCATTTTAGTGGTCACTTATATATATATATATATATATATAACACAAGTAGTTTGAAAAAAAACCAACTAAAATAGATAATCTAATACCTACTGATGCATAACTAGTAGTATGTTTTAAATTCCAGTTATAGTTTGTAATAGATGCATATATATAAAATAGAGTAAATGTCGCAGTGATCGACGGTTTTTACCAATGTGTTTGTTTGTGCAATTGTTAGCATTAAATCTTATTCAGTGATATTAATACCTGCTAATTGTTGTAAATCCAGATGGACAACGAAGAAAATCAGGAAACCAGAATAATGATAACCAAATAAATAATAGTGCCATTCGACACATAATAACACAAGGAATTAGAGATGCTATGCCATATATCATCCAGACTGTCAAAGAAGCGGAAAATAATAAAAGTAATAGTGGAAGTAAACGACCACCTACTGAACCCAGTCACAGCGTAAACAATGGACCATTACTTCAATTGCCTATTCCGAAAAGAAGAAGAACCATGTCTTATGGTTGTTCTTACAAAGAATTCTGGTCTTGCAAACCGATAGAATTCTCTGGCAATGAAGGAGCCATTGCAGCTCTACGCTGGATAGAAAAGACAGAGGTTGTCTTAAAAATAAGCAAGTGTGCAGAGGAAGACAAAATCATGTTTGCTTCCAATCTTTTTAAGAATGCAGCCTTAGAATGGTGGAATACTATTCTCCAGTCTAGTGGAAGTGACAGAGTCTATAATATGGAATGGACTGAGTTTAAGAACATGGTCGAAAGGAAATTCTGTCCTCCCAATGAAAAAGAACAAATTGCTAATAAGTTCTTAAACATTAGAATGACTGGAGTAGACTGTAAGGGTTACACTACCATATTCTTCGAATATGCTAGAGTAGTGCCAACCCTAGCCTCACCAGAACCAATATTAATCTCCCGTTACATCTGGGGATTAATCAGTGAGATTAGACATGTAGTCAAGACAGCTAGACCATAAACCATAGAAGAAGTTGTAGAACTAGCAAATACCTTAACCGATGATTGGTACGTACACAAGAAGAGAACCTGAGGAAGAACCTAGTCCAAAAGCTTACCCAGGAATTTCGCTACGGTAATTCCAACCGTGGGAAGAATGTAGGTTCTGCTTCTGCACCCTACTACAAGTCTTGCAATAAGAAACATTCGGGAAAATATTCTACTTACTGCAACTTCTGCAAGATACCTGGACACAAGGAAGACGACTGCATGAAGAAACCCAGTAATGAAGTATGCTTCAATTGTGGAGAAAAGGGGCATATTAAACCGAACTGTCCGAAACTAGCTCCAGCCATGAACAACAAGACTACTAAGAATGCTAGAGCTTTTGTTCTGACAGTAGAAGAAGCCAAGAGGATTCCAGATATGATTGCCGGTACGTTTTTAGTTAATGATGTTTTTACTAAAGTATTATTTGACTCTGGTGCAAACCAAAGTTTTATTAATACTTCATTTTGCAAAATTCTTAATCAACCATTAACTAAACTGCAACAAGAATGTCTAATGGAAATAACAAATGGAGAATCCATTAAGATCACTGAAATCTTGCAGGGAGCAAGAATAGAAATTCTAAACCATAATTTTATTGCTAACCTTTACCCAATGAACCTAGCTGGATTTGATATTGTATTAGGAATGGATTGTTAATGACCAATAAAGCTAGTATTTTATGTGACCAAAAGTTAATACAAGTAAATTCACCAAAAGGTGAAAAGATCACAATTAAAGGAGATAAGCCAACTAGATCTACGAAATTCATCTCTGTGATAAAAATCGCAAGTTATGCAAGAAAAGGATCACTAGTGTATATGATTTCCATAATCATTAACACTGAAGGAAAAGAATTAAAAGATGTTCCCGTAGTATCTCAATTCTCAGATGTTTTTCCCAAAGAGCTACCTGGACTACCGCCAGATAGGGAAGTTGAATTCCAAATTCATCTACTACCAGGAACAACACCAATTGCCAAGGCACCTTACCGTTTGGCGCCAGCGGAGATGCAGGAACTAAAGAAGCAATTGGACGAACTTATGGAGAAAGGTTTCATACAACCAAGTTCATCACCTTGGGGAGCACCAATCTTGTTTGTCAAGAAGAAAGACGAATCAATGCGTATGTGCATTGATTACCGAGAATTGAATAAAGTCACGATTAAAAATCGGAACCCATTACTGAGAATCGATGATCTGTTTGATCAACTACAAGGAGCTCGATTCTTTTCTAAGATCGATTTATACTCAGGATATCATCAATTGAAAGTACAGGAAGAGGACATTCCTAAAACTGCCTTCAGAACAAGGTATGGTCATTATGAATTTACCGTAATGCCATTTGGTGTAACCAATGCCCCAGCCACATTTATGGACATGATGAACAGAATATGTAAACCATATCTGGATAAATTCATAATTGTCTTTATAGATGATATTCCCATTTACTCTAAGAGTAAATAGGAACATGCAGCGCATCTGCATGCACTTCTTACATTATTGAGAAAGGAAAAGCTTTATGCTAAATTCTCAAAATGTGAATTTTGGTTACAAGAAGTACAATTTCTTGGACATTTAGTCAATCATGAAGGAATCCACGTAGATCCCACAAAGATCGAGGCGATTACTAAATGGAAAGTCCCTGAATCACCAATGGAGGTGAGAAGTTTTCTTGGACTGGCAGGTTATTATAGATGGTTTATCCGAGATTTCTCTAGAATAGCCATTCCTTTAACAAAACTGACCTGTAAATTAGTTAAGTTTTAATGGGGACCAAAACAGAAAGAAGCCTTTAGAATCCTTAAGCAAAGATTAACCAACGCACCCATACTAGCGTTACTAGAAGGAACTGAAGACTTTGTAGTCTATTGTGACGCTTCTAAGGTAGGTTATGGATGTGTGTTGATGCAACGTCAAAAGGTTATAGCCTATGCCTCTAGACAACTTAAGAACCATGAAGAGAATTATACAACCCATGATCTAGAATTAGGAGCCACAATTTTTGCCCTTAAAATTTTGAGACATTACCTTTACGGTAGTAATTTTACCATTTTCACCGATCATAAGAGTTTAAGATATGTTTTCGGGCAAAAAGAGTTAAATATGAGACGGAGACGTTGGATGGAATTCTTAGCGATTATGATTGTAGTATCCAGTATCATGCAGGAAAGGCTAATGTAGTAGCTGATTTAAGTCGAAAATATCACGATAAGCCAAGAAAAGTACGTTCTCTCAAATTAAATCTGCAGATAGATTTAAATGAGCAAATTAGAGAAATACAAGAATCAATAATCAAGGATGATACTGAAAAATTAAAGGGAATGATTAAGGAATTAGAACAAGGAACATATGGAATTTGAAGATTCCATAAGAAAAGAATTTGCATACCTAAACAAGGAAACCTACGCCACCGAATTTTAGAAGAAGTCCATAAATCTAACTATACGATTGATGTGTGTAAAATGCAACATATAAATTACATCAAATGAGGCATAAAACTAACCCTTTTTTAGTACTAATGTTGGAAAAAGTGTGCTTTTGTCTTCCTTTTGTATTTTCAGGGTTAAATGAGCGTAAATGAACAAAAGAAGCAAAAATACAGCTAAATCTAACACAAATACAAGAAAAGGAATAAACATGGCATGTCTGACCCCCTCGACAGCATCTTCCCAAGCAAAAACAGAACATCAGAAGGCTGAACAATCCCCGTGCCCAGCGGACATGGGGGCATGCCCAAGTGTCTGCAGAAAAGACAAAGTTGTAGAAGCTTCTATTTCCCAACACGGGGGCGTGCCCAGCTTCACACGGCCGTGGTCAACGCTAAGATTCGTAGAATCCAAGCAAATCTTGATAGTACAGATACGCTTCTGCACACGGGGCCGTGCCCAGCGGACACGGGCGCGTGGTCAACTAATACAGACAAACTGCATTAAATGAAGAAAGAGAAAGTGGATGGACACGGGGCCGTGCCCGGGCTTCTGTGCAAGCTATAAATAGGCGTGCTTGGTTCATTTCAAAGGCATCCCTTGACAAACCACCTCTCTCCCACTTCTCCCACACTCCACCACCATCACAACACCCACATCCACCACCATCATCCATCATCCATCATAGAGTGTGTGTAGTAGTCTCGGTATCCAAGATTGATAGTAAGAGTTCTTGACAATTAAAGGCCATGTTTGCCTAAGTCTCTTACATCACTTGGTGAAGACAAGCATTTAGTGGAATACTTTTGTTTTTTAATCTTTTCGCACTTTTTATTTGGTTTTGTATTAATGACTTTAATAACTAGTTTCTTATGTTGAAGGTGAAACTTCCTTATCATTTGTCCGTGGTGTCTTGGCGTTATTTTACTGTCTATATAAAATAAAATATTTACACCATTCATATCTCCACGGTCTATATGGAGATATGTTGGCTACCTGGTCGGGGGTTAAGGGAATGGTTCGATAAGGTTCTTGCCTTGTTCAGTGTATAGATCCTGCAAGGACCTGGGTCAAGCTTACAAGGACCTCCTTCAATACCCACTGGTATTGGATGGCGGGGGTGCGAATGGCTTGATCCCCTCATATGTAAACTACTATTAATACATAAACCCGGCTACTTGGGATTGTATCCCTGCTGACTCAAACCACTTAGCCGATGGTAACGTCACCTTCAAAAGAGGGGCCTACCACATTACGCATTAATAACTTAATTAATTATCTTCTAATAATCCAAACCTTTAGGATTGTATCCTTGCTGACTCAAACTACTGGGTTGAGGGTAACGTCACCTTCAAAAGAGGGGCCTACTACTATAACTAAGATAATCTCTTAAAAAATGCAAAAGTGCGGAAAACATCAAAGGTTACACTAAAGGCGAGTCGGATCCAAGTGATTCATCTTGTCTATCTGTTTTTATTTTATTTTATTTGTTTAGTTTTTTATTTTCATGTTTAAAACCTTTTTCTAACTTTTTGATTTGATTAGACGTTGAGGATAAATCGGTACTAAAAGCTCTTGTGTCCTTGGACGACCTCGGTATCTTACCAACGCTATACTACGCTCACGATGGGTGCACTTGCCCATATGTGTGTTTAGTGTTAGTAAAATATCGTGTTTTATAAATTTAAAACTTGACTAAAGTGTTAAAAAGGCCTAAAAATATACTTAAATATGTATACACACCGACACACATCAAGTTTTTGGCACCATTGCCGGGGACACAAGGATTTTAAGAAAGTTAGGAATCAACGGCCTAATCGTTTTTCTAATTTTTCTATTTTTTTAGGATTTTTCTTAGATTTTCAGCTTCTGCAGAGCTCAGCACGGGCCGTGCCCGCTGAACACGCCCCGTGCCCAAGTATCAGATACTGAAAACAGAACCGTAAGATCCCGACGGTTGGTAATTTCTAACACAAACATGAGCGATATTGATTTTTTTTACTACTGCTCCTCTTATGGTACATGGTGTCAATTATGCGGCGGAAATCATGAAGATTTAAAATGTTATTTTTTAAATTATACTCCCCACTATATAGACCCATTGTTTTCCTGTAGCCTTAAGAGGGGCGAGAGTAAAAATAATCCCTATCTCTCCCTAGAATGCTTTTAAACATCTATTCTAAATGAAATGATTCTTGATGAATTCTTTCAATTGGAAGATTTAATTCTTAATTGGATAAGAGAGCTTGAGATGGGCATAACTAATTCATCTCAAGACGAAATCCAAGAAGAATTATTGAGATCGCATTCGGATAAAAACAACATCGTCGCTCTCGAAATCACCTCTAACTCTTGTGAAGACTTGAGCGATAGTCGTCCCTCTGTTGATTCTGCCGTGAAGGACTCCCCATCGACTTCCGTCGATGCATACATAGACCTTAGCGTTTCGACATACACCTTCTTTAACGAGAGCCCGGATAAGGGTTGGACTTGTCCACCTACATTTAGCATAGGAATCACCCTTTCCGATAACCTCTTGCGTTCTCGTCTGAAACTAGGGCAACTTAGGTATCTTAGGCACTTTGGTGTTGTTCCATCCAGTAAGGAACCACCCGATCTGAAAAATTCCTTGAAAATAGACAAATCTTCATAAACAGCCTCTAGGCACGGGGCCGTGTTCAGGTCAGCACGCCCCCGTGTCCACCAAAAGATTCTCGTCTGACTTTCTGTCAGAATACGGACAAAATGTGTCAGAATCTTGTCTTCACACGGGGCTGTGTCCACCAGACACGGAGTCGTGTCCAGCGTGCTGTCGTTTTCTATAAATGCAGCAAAGATTCCTGCACATTTGGACCATTCCAAAGACAGAGATTTGGTGGGATCTTCACACATACCATCCTAGGTATATTCTAAAGAATGTTCTCAACAACCATCTTGTCTTTTCTACTTTTGGCCATTGCCTTCTTCTTCAATTTTTTCCCCAAACACCTCCATTAGAGCTTGAAATTATGACAACTGTCAAAATTTCATGCATCCGTACAATTAATTAGACAATAAATAATGATTAATGACTGTGCTGATTTACAATTTATGAATTGAATTGCTTTCTGATTAGTACCATATACATACATGTGCATCATATATTGCAAATGACATAACATTACCACATGCAAACTTTATTGATTCAAATGATGCACGAAACAAAGCTAGCACAGCTATCAGACAAAGTCAGAGAAATGCTGACGAAATTCAAAACATAGACAGACATAGTATTGAGATACAGAATGAGCCAGAAACCAAGTACTACACTAGTATAGTGTGTAGGAAAGTAAGGATCCCAAAACTGCTTTTCTAGGTGATAGTTCAAGTGCCGAAAAGTGCCTAAAACTCACCCAAAGTGCTGAATTCAGCAAAATTCAGCATAAATCAGCATTTTAACATACTTATATTATGCAGAAATATGCTTAAATGGTCCTGAATACTTTCCTAAGTGTCGGGAATCGAAACTGTCATAAAAAGCAACATAAAGCACACTAAACTGCGAAGTTTAGCACTTTAACGAACAGTAACGAACCGAACAACCGAACATTACCCGAAATACCAAATTTTTACTAGAAGCACTGTTTTAACATTACCAAGCTAGTTATGGTCCCCGAACATCATAACACACTATATAAGCATGTAATAACTAAACACATAACTAATACCTTTGAAATCTAACTAAGTAATCTAACAAGTCATTACATCTTAACCAACCCCCCCCCCCCCCCCCCCCGCCCTCATTCTTACGGTTACATGTGGGCCCCCACATAAAGATTTTATTTGATTTAATTACTAGATTATGTCTCCACATTTTAAACATATAAACCACTAGATAAAGGAATGTTGGAAAGTTTATAAATGTAACCATTAGAACAAGACTCTCATTTCTCACAACCTACCAACATCAAAATTCTTCTTCTTCCTTCCTTTCATTCTCGGCCAAACACTCATCACACATCACCACCATCTTCAAGTCTTGATCATCCAACTTCCAAGTTATACAAAGGTGTTAGAAGGTGTATAAGTAAGCTTGGAGCTTTCGGAAGTTGAAGGACCTTCACCGTTTGCTTTTATCCACTTGTTTTCTCCTCTTGATCATCCCTAGCCTTGAGCTAGTGGTAAGAACCTTGATCTTGCTATTTTACATCTATTTCAAGTGGCTAAAAGATAATACATAATGTTGATCTTGAAGAACACTAAGAAATAAGAAGATGAAACATGAACATAAGCTTGAAATTATAAGAAAACTTAAAGAAATCATGTTGTTTAGTGTTATTGTGATACTTGATGAATGATTACTTATGAAAATGATATAGATCCTTTTATGATCTTGCTAGATCATGATTAAAAACATAGTCTAGCAAGATGAGAGGATGAAAAGTGTTAAAGATTAGTGGATCATCCCCACAAAAGTCATGAACTTGAATGAATAAAAGGTTTTCTGGTAAAATGATGATCTAAGTAAAATATAAATCTTGTAGATCTAAGATTTCAAGAGTGATTTCCTAAGAAACCAAGTTAAAAATACAAGTTTTACTAAATCTTGGTTCTTACACAAACAAACTTTATTTTTTGTGGTTAAACAAGTGTAGAAACACCTGTGTAACAAGAAGATTTCATAAAGAAACATTTTTAGAAAATATAAATACAATTTGTAAAGATCAATCTTCTTTAAAAATGAAGTTTTTAAAGAACTAATCACACTTTAAAGGATAACAAGGCTTACTAATAACACTAGTAAGTTACTACAAATTTTCATAAACTTCCAAGTTCATGAAGTGGTAGATTAAGCATGGTTTTGGCAAAATTGGTAAGTGTAAGTTGTTTAGAGTTGATTGTGATGGTTTTTACAAAAGAAAATGATATGCTTGAAAGCATGGAAACCTCCATTTTTAGGGAAAACTATGGCAAAATTTTCTAAAAATATAAACACTTAGAAAAATATTTTTAAACAAATATTTACAAAGTGTATTTTAAACCATAAATTGTTATATAAACTTTGCCATAAATTTTGGTTACAAAAATACAAATATTGGAGGTTGGTTTTTATAAATAAAAGTGACTAAATATGTATTTAGAAAGTATATATATATATGGAAGACACATATGTATGATTATTCGTATACTTTGTGTACTTGTTATATTATTTTAAGGCTTGAAATAATATAACTCACAAAAATACCAAGGATTACAATCCAAAATATTACCAAAATCCCAAGGAATAAGTATACAAGTTACACACAAAATATTGGCAAAACCGAACAAGAAATGTAACTTACAAAATATTTTGGAAATAATATTCATGTGTATATTTTGGTAATTCATATTTTAGACATCAAGGAAATAAAAATATGATTTTTGCAACTACTACAAGAATATATCATATTTTGACAAGAGAAAAATATATTATTTTTGGCAAGGGTGAAATATATATTTTTCTTGAAACTTTTAGAAGATACTTTATTTTATTTTCTTACACAAACATGGAATACAATACTTTTGGGAAAAATATATATTTTCTCAAATAAATATGAAATATATCATTTTTGTGAAAAATGAGTTTATATATATATTTTCCAAGTAGATTTGAAAAATATATTATTTTTGGAGCTTATGAGAAGATACAAATATTTTTGGCCAAAGAAAAATTATAAATAATTTTTCTAAATAATATTTATTACAATATGTATTTTGGAAATATATATTGGTGAACTTTTATTAAAGTTAATATTCCGGAAAATTTAGTACGAAATTAAGTATAAGAATACTTAATGAATACAATAAAGATACGTACTTTCGTACGTATAAATACACTCCGGAATACGACACCGTTACATAGCAAAAATATAAAAGTATAAGATACCCCATCCTTGGGAAGGAAATACAAGTATAAATACTTGGGAAGTGTTAAGTTAATATATATTGTTTTAACAATTATTCCAAAATTTAATAATTATAATTTAAGTTAAAATATTAATTTTTTAACAAATAATTTTACACTTGGAATAATAATGAAGACACTATGAAACGTAACTCAAAGACACTAGTCAATACTAAGTCAAGGCACGACCCGCTCGTCTAATGGACCATAGTACGCAGGTGGGTAGTCGTGCGTTCTAGAGGAAGCTTTGAGTTACATCGAATACAAGGAACGCAAAACTGTGAGTTCATGACCCCCTTTTCTTTAACTGTTTTTCGGTTTTATAACTTCGGGGGTGAAGTACATGTTACAAACTGTGTACAAACGCTTTATACATGGTATGGTTAGCTAAGGAAGGGTACTGCTAGATCATGTGAGTGGTGGGTATGACGCTTAAGGCCATTAATCCTCGTTGTAGGACCGAGGGACATGAGTGATAGATCTATTTGGGTGTCGCGAGCCCCACCCATGAGTCCGTCGAGTGGACCATGTGGTGACTATGTCTTATTGACAAATTTGCTAGGTTTGAGCTTTCCTACATCACGTCACGTATATTAATGTATTAGCTACACATTAATTGATCTGTTTCCTTGTTGCTTTCATACCGGATTTCAATTACATACAAACATACTTACAAAGGTTTATTCACAAACACACACATGAACTCGCTCAACTTTTGTTGATGTTTTCAAACTACATGTATTTTAGGAAACTAAGTATGGATCTGGCGGGCGTTAAAGTTTCAAGTGTTGTCTGGAATAAAAGATGTCATCCGGTGTCGAATGGTTTAGAGTGTGTATCCTATCCTGGATAGGATACATGTTTCAAAGCTTGGTTATCATTTGTGTCTTTTGAAAAGTCCTTATGGAACTTAAAACTTGTTGGTGTTGTATTCTGAATACGGAGTCTGTGTTTTTGGGGTTAAATCAATGTTGTTGTAATGTTTCAAAACTTAATCAATGGATGAACATCTTGGATTTATCATGCAGTTGTTTGTTATGGTTGAATGCAATGATATTAAGCAAGTCACACCAAATCACGCTTCTGCAAAAGTTAGGGTGTGACAGTTTGGTATCAGAGCTTCGATTGTAGTGAACTAGGATTCCTTCTCGAGTCTAGACTACAATCATTTGGGCTCTCACGAAAATATTTTTACAACATGTTTTCATTGCATACACGAAACACCCAGATCCAAGAAACAAAACAATTTTTATAAAGAAAAGACACAAAACACATTTCAAGGTTTATGTTTGTGGTTCAGTCTGAGAGACTGGGTGTTTCAGTCTGAGAGACTGGGTGTTTCAGTCTGAGAGACTGGGTGTTTCAGTCTGAGAGTCTGGGTGGTTCAGTCTGAGAGACTGGGTGTTTCAGTCTGAGAGACTGGGTGTTTCAGTCTGAGAGTCTGGGTGGTTCAGTCTGAGAGACTGGGTGTTTCAGTCTGAGAGACTGTGTGGTTCAGTCTGAGAGACTAGGTGGTTCAGTCTGAGAGACTGGGAGGTTTAGTCTGGGAGACTGGTTGGTTTAGTATGGGAGACTAGGTGGTTTAGTCTGGGAGACTGGTTGGTTTAGTCTGGGAGACTAGGTGGTTTAGTCTGGGAGACTAGGAAGGATAGAAAGTTTCATGAAGAATAATGTGAATACATGATTACATGATGAATTGTCTTTGCTTGCAATGCACTAAGTGTTAGTGATTACTATGGATATACATGCTATGATTATTATGTACCGGCACACATGTCACCTTCTTCAGAGAGCGAGTTGTCAGACGTTGACGACCCTGTGGCCACCGCCACAGATAATGAGATTGCAGCTGCGCCGGAGATGTTTACGTCAAACACTGAGAGTGACCCTGACATGCTGACCAAGGACGAGGACGACTTCCAGCCGTTCGCGCTACCAGACTTGGGCGATGATTTACCCCCTTGTTGATGGCTTCCTTGACGAGGACCCTGTTTGACATCCCTGTTCCAGTCCATGGCCACCTCGTCATTTGGACACCCCGATGGCAAGCACATCGTAGCTCCGATCCTCGATGCTATACCTCCCGTGGTCATTCCCCCAGAGGATCTGCCCTTTCGATGATTTGTTTGATGATGGCGTTGATTTATTTGTTGATGATCCTCCTGTTGACAACCAGGGTGATGGGGAGATAGCTGAGGATGTCGTTGCTATTCTACCTCCTGAGATTCCTGCCATTGAAGTATCCTCTGCTTCCAATTTACACAATCTATGGACTAGATTGGTGTGGTGGCGTTTTCTTAAATAACACGAGTTCTATTAAGTGTACGCGCTTCATTAAGGGTAAAAGGGTTTTTAGACTTCTCTACCAAAAACGCCAAACTAATGAATAAATCGCCATTACCGGCCAAAACACATCCTATATAAACAAAACATCACAGACATTCATTAAACACACCCCCCGAACCGGAAACCCCATATTTACTACTATATACCATTCATATTAAAACGGCAAAAAACCCAAAACATCAAACACACCAACTCAAAACGCCATATTTTACTATATACCAATCATCTTAGAAAACGCCAAAAAACTCAAACAACAAAGATTCCAAAAATCGACGTTTCTTTTAGATACACTACTTCCTCAGTAAAACGCCAAAATTGTTCGCATAATGCATTCTTGCCTGAGGAGCTGTGACTCAATAACATTTTGCTGCATGAGATGGATAAATCTTCAACAAAAAGATGCTGGTGTCAGACTTATGTCATTTTTTGTGTTTTGTTCTTGATGAATATTATAATGGCATGAAGAGACAAATGACACTGATGAGTGGTTTGAAGATAAAGATGAACTTCAAACAAAAAACTCACGTCATTTTGTCTTTCCAAACGGCTACAAAAAAACTACTTCAACAACAAACAACACAAAATGAAGCATGGCAAAGTCAAACCGCCAGTGAACATGTTTTAAAGAAGAAAGAGACTCATGACAGTGAAGATTTGGAAGATGAATTGTTTCTATTTTTATTTTCTTTTTCTGTTGTTTGTTATGTATTTTTCAGCTAAGAACAAAAAAAATACATTATTTTAATAAAAACGCCAAACAGACATAATGATTGTGAAACGCCATCATGCCATAAAACGCCAAAAACTCCCAAACTATGATAAAAATAATTTGGAGAAGTATTAATATAAGCTAAAAATGAAAAAAAAAAAAAAAAAAAGGCCAAAAGCTACTTAAAGTCATTAAAAAAACGCCAAACTTGGAAGATGGCACATCTATCACCCTAAAAACTCATAAAAAGCTGAACAAAAACAGTAAAAATACACACAGTAACTGAAAAGACGGCTACTTTATTAATATCATTTATTATAAATAAAATCCCGCCTAAACTATGCGCCAAAAACATCCTATAAGAGAGATGTATCTGCACAATCAATTGATCACACCCAAAAACAACACCATGTTTCCTAGAAACCACTCACTTTAAAAACGCTAAAAAATAGATAAAAAAGCCACAGATGGGAAACCTCGTTTCTTCTATATTGAGTATTGTTCTGAATGAAGTTTCACTGAATGGATTCTTCTCTGAGGTGGGTATCTCTATAAGCTTTTGCTGAAAGAGGTGGACAAATATTCATTGAAAAAAGAGACTGATGACACTGATATGTCATCATGTCACTTTGTTCTTGATGGATATATAGATGGCATGAAGGGATTAATACATTCGAGCAGGCGTTGATCTTCAACATGCCACTAAAAATAAGCATCTTCTAAAGACGGGCATTATGTAGGAAAATAAGGATCTAGATAAGGTATTCAAAACAGGTTCAAAACGCCAAAAAGGTTAAAGTAGAAGAGGCTGATGACAGTGAAGATTTGGATGAGAAATTAGATTAGAATTTTTTATTTTTTACATTTTCTATTGTTTGTTATCTAATTCTCTGTTGTTTATTATCTAATTCTCTACTAATAAAAAAACTGAGTATAAAACGCCAAAAACTACAAACACCAAAATGCCTGATAGTATGAAAACTGTGAGAACGGATGCTAGCAAAGCACGTTTTTGCTATATAAAACGCCAAAAATGCCAAACAAAGTATTACTGGAAAAAGCAACACTAATTGACAGATGAAACTGAACGAAACAATAATTGCAAAAACATTAAAATGAAGAGACGGTAACTTTGTTCCCAAACATTTATTATATTAAAAGCCACTACATGGAAAATTGAATTTGTTTATCTTTTCAAAACGCCATAATTGCATGTCACATTATACGCCTGCATCCTACATGGCACAACAATTGATAGAAAAAAATAAACATCAAGAAAATTACTGATGTTATTTACATTATAGGCCTGCAACCTACTTGGCACAACAATCAAAGCCATACTTAGTTAAGACGCCAAAATATTTACTATGCTCCTGATCTATAAAACAATAAAAACGCCGCGTATTTGTTAAACGCCAAAAAATGGAAAGGTGATGGAAGACGCGTTTAAAAAAAGAATATAAAAGGACAAAAAAGCCCCTCCGCCCTTCACTGTGTCGCGTGACACGTGTTACGCCAGAATCCGTTCTCACCGTTCTCACACTTTTGGGCATTTTCTCCTGATCCCGTACCTATATATATGGTAGGGTTCTAGAGTGAACACTAGATTGAGAGTGAACTATGTGAACTAATCTGGGCCATTGGATTACATCATCTAGAGATTTTTAAACAATGACAAGATTGTAATTATAATGTTGTAACTTCCTATTAAAATAATTGACAGAAGGATATTTGCGTTATTTGTAAATTGCATTTATTAAACAATATAATCAAAATCCCTAAAATCTCGCTAGTTTCCGTATATACAAGATACACAGCTGTTAGTGTATACACATTTGTATAGTCTCGCTAGTATCAGTTTATACAAGATACATTGATGTTAGTTTATACACATGTGTACACTCTCGCTAACTATCAGTTTATACAAGATACACAGTTGTAAGTTTATACACATGTGTACAGTCTTGCTAACTATCAGTTTATACAAGATACACAGCTGTTAGTTTATACAAATGTGTACATACTTTTATACATATGTCTATTATATTCAGAAATGGTTACATATGTGTATATTAACAACATATAGTATATTATGCATGCACACGAGTTATATTCATATAAAAATTATGAAATTAATGAAAACGAAACAATTCACATGTATGCACAAATAAATAACGTCATTACATATATCTCTAACTTACTGAGTTCGTGCATTTCCAGCTGAGCATTTCCAGAAAACTTCTAAGTGAGTTTCAAACTCACTAACATTATAATTTCTCTTATTTCTTCTACTTTTTCTATCTTTTATACATTTTCTTCACATCTTAGCAACTTGGTTTCACAGACTTGCCTTGGCAGTCTGATGACAAGCTCAAACACATTAATGACCAAGTTGAAGATTGAAGTTCTTTTTATTCAAACTTTTATAAACTTATTTTCAGTTCTGAAACTTGGCAGAATCAAGAACCCACCGAGTTCACAAGCTAAGTCTATAGCTTTGGGTTAGTGTTGAGGTTGATTCCAGCCAAGAAACGAGCGTGTTCAAACAAAACCGAATCAAACTCATCCCAAAACAGAGCCATTCGCACGAAGAAATAGCCCACCCGTGCGACTGGATACTCCACTCGCATGAATGAACTTCCCATTCGCGTGAAGGGTCTGTTGCCTCCCTTTCCGTCATTTTTTCTAAGTGTTGAATGTTATCCCGGATCCCGGTCTTCAATATGTGTGAATCTGTGATTAACAGAAGTGTGAACTGTCAAAACCTTGGTTTTCAATCTAGTTCCACCGCCTCGCTTGAACTTGCAAACGAACACCCAAACAGTCTCCTAGACCTAGAATGAGTTAACCCCGTCCAGCCTCCAACACTTGGTACTTACCTTCTATGTTGGGAACGACACACCTGGTTGTCCTTGTTCGACTGTTTGGTATTTACTTTCTGTTGAATTCATGACCAACCGGTTTGTTAACTAAGTTAACGAACTTGAGCTTTGGTGAAACATATAACGAGGTTATTACCTCCATACATGACTTATGTGAGCTACATGACATGCTGGACTGTCACTATAC
Organism: Helianthus tuberosus; assembly: GCA_030545235.1. Classification (NCBI taxonomy): domain Eukaryota; kingdom Viridiplantae; phylum Streptophyta; class Magnoliopsida; order Asterales; family Asteraceae; genus Helianthus; species Helianthus tuberosus. The sequence continues at coordinate 74,844,425 of CM060448.1, read as the reverse complement.
TATATAATATAATATAAGACATAACTGAACTCACAACATGACTGATTAATGGTTAAAACATTCAAACGAAGTTCTGTTTGCACAAACAGACTCCACTCACGCGAAGGGAACTCCCACTCGCGCGAAGGATGCTTTCTGTTCGCACGAACTGTACATTCGCATGAACGGAGTTGTGGTGTTTCAGTTCCACGTTCCTCGTTGCTGATTCTAATGGGCAAATCAGGACCCATGAAATCACAGTAACTTAGTGTCGTAACGAGTGCCTGGACGAAATATATTTTCTGTTTAAATTATACTTTTGTACTTTTATACTTATATACTTATATTCTGAAATACGAATTCTCCATCCAAACTCCAGCAACTCACACCTTCGTTTACCCCTTGTAGGGTAACCTCGGTATTCCTCTCATCAACTTCTCAAACTCGCGGGATAACAAATGAAGATTTGCAAAACCGTGAGTATACTCGAATACCCTTTTTCGTTTTACACTTTTGGTTGCAATATGTTTACCTTATCAAAATTCACGCAATCACTTATACTTTATGCAGTCACACAAAAAAATCATACATACATTCTTATACGTTATTCTTTAATTCATGCGTGTTGGAACATACTTATATGATATACTTGTCATTAACTTCGTAGAAACCTCCCCTTAACATGTATAGCGTTATAGGAGTAACGCTCCGCCCATAGTCTTGTGGTCATGTTAAGTTTAAACAGAACGGTCATATCGTTGCTACGATAGGATTACACTAGCGGTAATCTTTGGGTTGACATTTATAGACGCATGGGAATCGTATGTTAATTTTAGATAACTATTTGCCATGTTGATTGTTTAAAACTCTTTTCATACTTAGTCTATCATTTAAACTTGTATACTCACCAATACATTGTGTATTGAACTATACTTTAAAACATGTTGCACGTTGATGACATTGATGATCATGGAATCTAGTAGGGATGCTTAGATACACGCTTAGACTACTAGAATTATTGTTGTATTTTGTTTACTTTAACATGTTGTATTGTTTTGAACTTGTTGTACTTTGTTTACCAAATGTTGTACTTTGATTGCCACATGTTGTATTTGACAATTTATGAAATGAAATGAAATTGGTTTTGATTAAATATTGTCGCAATAGTGTTATGAAGCCTCGAGCAATCTCATCCTCGTCCCGCCCTGATGTTTTCGCCTTCGGTTAGGGTGTGACAGATTGGTATCAAAGCTATAACTATAGGGAATTAGGTAAAATTGCCATGATTTGACCTAGTCTATAGTTTAAGTGACCAAACTTGACCATTCTTGATTCTTGCTTAACATGTTATATTCTCCTTATTTTGCTTCTTTCTATTCATTTCGTCTTAATTTATACATATGTCTTTCCTAAGACATTTTACCCAAATCCACACTTGAAGACTCAAAGACACTCGCATTATACAAATGAGACGACTTCACCAAAATAGGCATGAAACCCACAATTTGGTGAATGACTCTCAATCCACGTTATTCACTTTTGCACAAAATTATGCCATCAAGTTAGGAGTGAAATTTACACCTTGATGGAAAATTTCCAATTCAAACTCTAGTGGACTCTCGCTAACGCATAGGAATTAACTTTCTTGACCCGTTCGGTGAGTACCAACCACACTTAGGGTATGTTGTTGCCAAGTTAGGGGTGAAACCTGCAACTTGACAACTAGTCCCACCCCTCGATTTTCATGTCACACCCCAACCGATAGCGGAATTATCGGGATGTGGCATGATGCGAATAGGTTACTCGAGAGAATTCATAACAACTAATTGTAACAATATTTAACAAGGTTTAATATCCCATACTATCAAACAAATATTTCAACAAAAGTCATAACGGAATTCAGTAGTTTCTCAAACAACAAAACGTAACATAACAAAACTTGAAACTTAGTTTAGGCGGGTTTCTAGACATCCTAATCCAATTTCAGCAGTAATCCATCAACCTGTTACATACGTTAAAATAAAGGTCAATACAATAATGTAAATGTGAGTACACAAGTTTGAATAAATATAGTAAGGCGGTAAGAGGTACGGCGATTTTAGAAAAGTCGGCGATGAATCGACGGTAATAGTCCGCCAATCTGAGAAATGAACGGACTTCGGATGGAGTCTTCAGCTTAATCCAACTCTTTACAGCTTCAATCTGCGTGGGATCGACGTGAATTCCTTGACTGTTAATGATCTGGCCGAGAAATTGAACTTCCTCGAGCCAAAATTCACACTTGGAGAACTTGGCATAGAGGCGATTTCCTTGAAGAAGTTTGAGAACTAAATGAAGATGTTGCACGTGTTCGACTCTCGACTTCGAGTAGATAAGAATATCATCGATAAACACAATGACGAAACGATCCAAAAAGGCTTTGCACACACAGTTCATCAAATCCATGAAGACCACTGGTGCGTTTGTGAGACCAAAAGGCATGAACATGAATTCGTAATGGCCATAACGAGTACGATAAGTGGTTTTTGGAATGTCTTGCTCTTGGACACGCAATTGGTGATAGCCAGAACGTAAGTCAATTTTCGAGAAACACGTAACACCTTGAAGCGGATCAAATAAATCGTCGATTCGGGGTAGCGGGTAGTGGTTCTTGATAGTAAGCTTGTTAAGTTCCCTGTAATCGATGCACATTCGGAATGATCCATCCTTCTTTTTCACAAAAAGAACGGGTGTGCCCCATGATGATGTGCTAGGGCGTATAAAGCCTTTATCAAGCAATTCCTAGAGTTGGCTAGATAGCTCGCGCATTTCAGATGGTGTAAGGCGATAGGGAGCTTTTGCAACAGGTGTAGCACCTAGAACTAAGTCATACGAAAATCAATGTCACGAGCAGGGGGTAAACCAGGTAACTCGTCAGGAAAAACCTTGGGAAAATCACAAACAATAGGAACATCTTTCATGGTTTTCTTCTTATTCACTGGTGCTACAATATAGGCTAGAAAAACGACGTACTCCTTGCGTAAGTACCTTCTCGCTTGGATACACGACATAAGCTTCAACTCCTTCAAGAGTACTTCACTGTAAACACGTAGCTGATCATCGTTTGGAAAGCAGAAATGAATCATCTTATCGAAACAAACAACTTTGGCACGATTCTCACGACGAAAATCCATGCCTACTATGATGTCACAACTACCTAGTTGCATAGGTATGAGATTTATCAGGAAGACGTGATTGTTTAGTTCAAGAGTACAATCACGTAGAACGGAATCAGCGGTAACGGTTCTTCCGGTGGTGATTTCGACGTCTAAGGTCTTTGGGAGTTTAGCACTTTCACATTTCAGAAGCTTTTCGAATTCAAACGATACAAAACTGTTATCGACTCCAGTATCAAATAAGCATGAAGCATAAATACCATTGACAAGGAATGTACCATTGACAACATTGTTGTCAGTCTGATTCTAGCGGAGGTTGATGTTGAAAATTCTTCCACGGGCAGCTTGTTGGTGTTGCTGCTGCTGCTGTGGTTGCTGTTGTGGTGGTTGCTGTTGTTGCGGCTCCTGTTTCATAACATGTTGTGGGCAGACATTGCTAAAGTGGCTGGGATCGCCACAAGTGTAGCAAGCACGTGCATGAGCAACTGGTGCTGGAAGTGCTGGGTTAACCTGAGGAGCGAGAGGTTAAGATGGCAGTCTTGTGAGAGCTTGAGGAGCTTGCTTGCGAGGGCCTGAGCGGCAGTTGGCTGTGTAGTGCCCAAAGATTTTGCAGTTGACACAGAAACGGTAGTTTATCTCCACTGGATGATGATGATGATAGGTGCAGGTAGGGCACAATGGGTGATTCCCAATATAATCACGCTTAGCAGGCGGTGCATTGGGAGTAGCAACCTGGCGAGTCTAGGTGTTGGGCGGTGTGACTACCACGCAGTTCTTGCTAGAGTACCTTCGCTTGCGACTTTGACGATTAGACTTGGGGGCTTGAGAGGGTGTGGTATCGGTGCTTGGCATTGCAGTAGCTTGGTTGAGACTCTTAGTCAAGGTTTTGAAAATTCCGACTAAGACTCGCTTGTCGATGATCTCTGCTGCGAGCTGATAACTTTCCTCAATTGTTGCTGGTTTCGCTGCTTGAACAAAGTCAGCGACACAGTCGGGGAGAGCACGTATGTACTTCTTGATAGCTTTCTGTAGGTCCCCTTGTTCGTATGGATCTTCACAGAATTGTATGTCTAACCTAGAGTGCGGAATCCTCTACATCAGATTTGTTACAGAAACAAGTAGAAAACAGAATTCACAATCAAACGGGTCCTCTATTGATTATCCAAACGAAACGTTTTACAATCAACTCAAGACCTCACAACCTCACAGCCTATCTCTGTGATCTTGACTACAACCCCAATTTTGAAATCTCTCACTCTCTCTCTACTTTCTCTCTCTAGAATTCTCTTAGTCTTCTAAGAAATCTAACCCTAATCACAAAACATGTTTATATACCACATGTCTGTGAACTGGGCTTCCTACAGGGCTAGGCCATTTTCCAAGCCCATTACAACAATAAACTCACTAACCAATAAGCTAAGCCCATTACAAAATATCCAAAGACTAAATAAACAAACTATTAAGTTGTTGTCACAGAATATGCACCAACAAACTCCCCCTTGACAATAGCTTCATAGTGTAACTTTGTCTTCAAACATCTTGTGTTCTTTTGGTCTTTGGATAGCGTCAGCTACACAGCTTCTGACATCAACAGACTCCCCCTTAGCTGATGCTTCCAATCTCCAAAAATTTCATTCATTGTAGATCAGTTAGCTAGCAATCCTTGGTTAAGCAAGTAAGCTCCATCTCTTCCATATATATCTCTTTCTCACTGCAATGTAGTAGAAGGATCCTACCATGCATCTTCACACATCTTCACATCACTCTTAATCTGCACTTTACTTGTATTCTGCACTTCATTTTGATAACTGCATCAATCTGTTTAGTAACACAAGCAAGTATCTCGAAAAACCATTAGTCTTTTTCACATTTAAAGATAAACCAATATTTTATCTTAGTTTGCAAAAACAACTACCTGTCAATTCAAAATGGAAGTCCTTTTAAAAGGAAATATTTTTGGTATTTTTGATATTTTAAGAAAGCAGTAAACTATTTATAAAAGCAATAAACACTCTATTTTTGTGAGAATCACCTGTAAGAAGATCATATCAGCACAATCAAACTGTTTCACACAATTAGATAATTCTTTATATAATTTTTCATGAAAAGCAGTCCAAGATGATTACCAGTATGTTTGTCCACTTAAACAAAACGCATGAACATTTCAAGTTCCATTACCGTATGATACGTTAAGGTAATTTTATTACTGAAATATTAGTGTGTCCCACTTCAGGATATACCCCCGCGATCAAGGTATGCACAAAGATTCATCATAGTAGGTGAGTATACTGAATTCATCCGTTTTATTTTTCAACGTTTAGATAATTGGTGAACAGGTCAGTACTTCCGTACAGCAAAGAGACCAAAATATCTAACGAGGGCTATGACAAATACCATTTTTGGTACGATTTATGCATTTTGCACATTTTTGAATGACTCTCTATGAGAGCTTCTTCATTTATGGGATTTGGCATTTTTTGCTCTTTTAAGATATCCTGGTTGTGTCTAGGTCAGCATGTATCTGGATGCAGCAGAAGGACAACTCTGATATCCCCAGATGAAATAACAGTATAAAGACCCAAAACCTCAGATTTTGGCAATCTATCAACGCAAGATTTAAGGTCATTAAACCATACACCACTGATGTGTTCCCCACTCATACACAGTTCGTTTAGGTTTATATCACATTGGTAAGTTGATTATTTCATGCTTTTTGCCTACTGGTACATCATATGATGAAGCTGCTATCACACTTAAGCAATTTAATTTCAGTTTCAGTGTGACAGTCTAACTTGCTGATGTACTATCATTTCTCCTTTTTCACACAGTGATAACTCATTTTTTATTTTCTATTTTTTTATATTTTTCATTTTTCAATGTTTTTGTATTTTTTTTAATTTTTAATTTATAACTTACTCCCCCTAAACAGACGCACTAACTAAACTCTTTTTGGTTTAGGGAAATTTCTCCCCCTGAATTTTTGTTTTTATGGAGTAAGTTTTGAAAACACAAATTTAAAAACACAAACAGACTCCCACTTCAATCTGACAATAAGTTTTTCAATGTTAAAGTCTCAAATAAACACGACAATCACTAAAGTAAATAGTTCGTTACCAAGGTTAACCTACTATTCACCTCAGATGCTTTACAGGAACAACCACTGTCGAACACATCAACAGTCCTTCTTGGTCATCCTGCACATTCTCAACAACTTAGTTAGACTTAACAACCCAAACCTGACCGGTTTTGGGTTGACCATGTAAATCCACATACGATGCTTCTATCCAATATCCATCACACCTTGCTGGTGTCTTGGATGTTGTACTCGTTGTTGAACAAGATTTATAACTTCCACTAGGTCTTTTATCACGAGAGTTCCAATAAAATCTCGGATTTTCTGACCTCTGAAAATTATTATCTTGATACCTTCTTCTCCCATTACTATAATCGCCTAACACGTTTTAACCAAAATTTGACGCAGCGGAAAATACATACTAAAAATTTCTTTATAAGTTATTCTTTCTTTCACTTAAATACATTAATCCCTTTTCATAAATTAATTAAAAACTAACATACGTATATCGAATTAAGTGACCACATACACACCCAAGTACAACCCATGTCTTGACTCGATCTTCAACCGCTTACACATCTTGAACAAACATTCATAAACCTGTACAACCTGCAGTCACCACAACCAATTACTTCATTAGCAACCAGTGACATAATATATATACTTTAAAACGTGCATAATCAAGCATCAACATCTCTTATTCTCGTTCATATAAGTCCATTCGTCCATCCATTCGGACACTCTCGTACGACTTCCATTCTTAACCTTCACTCTCCATTATTAGTATACCTGCACTTTCATTTCATTCTTAACAGAAAACAATTAGCATCATTATACTTTCCTATTCACTTTCGACTTCTTTTTCCGTAAACTTACCTATTTACTTCCATTGTTTAATACTTTCACATGTATCACAATAATGATCATAGTACAATATATTTTACATCTAAAGTGTAAATCCGGGATTTACTTACCTTACTCGTCCGTATTTGTATTCGCTTACTTGAGTCTTCTTGTCCCGTTAGCCTTCCACGCTCCTATCCATCTTGACATGATTCCTATACTTTCATGTCATTACATTAACATCCTTATTAGCATACATGATTATTCATATGAACGATCATATCAAGTTCATATCTCACATATGTATTCCATTAGCCGATTCAAACAAGCATATAGCATACTCAACATCATCATAACACAACCTTCACATATTATTGTCATTTAGACATTTCATCAAACACGTGGCGTGCGTACTACTTCCTAGGCACCATGTACAACTAGTTTATGCATAATCTTCCTAGTTCATTCATATTTCATCAAATCTTCTTACTAATCAACAAGTATCATTAGCACATAAACATCAAGCATAGCATCATCATATTTCTCCTAATTCATCTAACAAGAATTCATCATACCCACATAATACATCAATCTTTCCACAAGACTTGGACATAGATGGTGATTCTAGTCATCATCTTCACCATAACTAACGGGTTTCACCTCTAATCATCAAATTAGAACTAACCATACGTAACCGATGTTCTATACGAGGGTTCTAACCCTTGTACATGATTAATTTCATATTAGCTCACGGATTAGAACATAACCCACTTCACCCATGATCACCAATCTTAAATTTAAGACATACCTTATGATCCCCTCGTGATAGTGATCATTTATCCATGCTCGGTTATGATTTTAGACTTCATTCCACCCTTCAATTTGAAAATTTATCAAGAACTAGGGTTTGAACCCTTGTTCTTCTTCTTCCTGATCGTCTCACACACAGTGTGTGTGTGTGTGTGTGCGTGGGTTTTCCTTTATTTAATAAATCATGTTTCCTTTTTAACGGTTTTGGTCCCTCAACTTCGTTTCAATTAATAAAGAGACTAACACTCATTATCTTGTTACTTATATATACATGTCACCACTCGGTAAATTATTCCTAGTCAACTTTTATTTACGGGTCACTTTTACCCCAAACGGTAATTTACCCGTTCCTTTATATTAACCGGGTTTAAATTATCAAACCCCATTTTTAGGGTGTTACAATTACCAAACCATGAATTTTGAAAAAAATTTGGATGTTGTTGAACATTCGAGTTACTAAAACCCCTATGTTTGTTTCTTGAAAATTTCGATTACCAGAAGTCTGGTATCGATTTTGATATCCAAAATTTCTATTTTGACTTTGAAACTGATTTGATTTACCATTAAAATGACTAAAATGTGTAAAATTGCTTCTTGGTCTATCAAATAGTCTTGTTGTTGAAGTCTTAGATTGAAATCTTGGTTGATTATATTGACAATGTTGTTGAACATTATTATTCAAACCAACCCTATTCCCTTCCTTAACCTCATCAACTTTTTCTTTATTTTTCTTCAAAGGACAACAACCCGCCACGTGCCCTTTGTTGTGACATCTAAAACAATATTTTGTCTTGTAATTTCTCTTTTTCTTAAATCTCTTTTTAAATGTTTTCTTCTTTTCGTCTTCAGTATCCTCATCCGATTTATGAGGTGTACTGCTAGACTCAACAGATTCTTTCAAAGTAATTGGACTATTTGGCAAGTCCACAGCTATCGGATCCACTACAGCTGGTGTAGTAGGCACAAAATCAATTAACTCATTTTCATCAGGTAAAAAAGAGTAGTCTTGATTTTTAGAAGATGAGGCTTTACTGAACCCCAAACCCTTTTTATCATTACTCTTTTTCAAACTTGCTTGAATTTGAGTCCTAACTAATGAAGATTTTCCAAATTTGTCTAACTTTCCTTTAAGTTCAACAATTTGGTCTTGTGCAACGGCCAATTCCCTGCACTTTTCAGAAAATTCATTAGTTTTATCCTTTACAATTTCACGAGCCAAATCAATGACCTGTAACAGTTCATTAACTTTGCTTGTTAAACTGTTGATTTCTTGTTCATTTGATTTGAGTTTATCTAAACAATTTGACTCTCGTTTAATCAAAAGAACATTTGACTCTTTTAATTTTTGCAATTCAGCTAACTGAATTTTGTTTTGCTCCGATAGTCTGTCAACTTTACCCTGTAGTTCAGTGCAATTATGACACGCATGACTTACAGATTCTGATGATACCATCACCTCTGCTGTAAGTTCATTCACACCATTCATGCACTTTGAAACTTCTGCAGCCTTCTTCTCAACAGCTTTCTTCTTCTCTTCTACCACAACATCTGCATTTCCCTGATATTGCTTTTCTAATGCATCCCACATATCCTTTGAATTAGTGTACTTCATAAAGGTATGCTTGATGCCATCAGGTAAGGACATTTTTATTGCAGCTAAAACTTTCTTCTCAGCATCAACCACCTGTCTCTCAGATTCATCCATCATCTCATAAGAAATCACCTTAACCCTTCCTTCAACACGACGTGTAGGAACAACATATCCATCAATCATACAATACCACATTCTGGTATCTTCACTTTTCATAAATCCCTCAAACTCCTCTTTCCAGATAGTATATTCTTTGACATTTTTCAGCTTTGGCCAATTCTTAACTTTCTCACCAACATTGTCCACTTTAACAATCTTCAAACACGTTTTACCGTAACCGTACTGATAAAACCGTACAAAATTTTTCCGAAAACTGTTTTTACCAAATTATACGGTTAGAATCGTCTCGAAAAAACGAATCCAATGATATATAATGTCGAAAACCAAATTCGGGATTTTCCAACGATTTATGAAAAAACTGTTTTTTTTTTTGTCTTAAAAATCCAACGAGTCCAACGGTGCAAACGGTTTCGGCAGATGAGCTACGGATCAAATTCTATTCACGAAAACGTTAATTCCTCTATACGTATCTAATTACTCCACAAAAATAAATACTCCACCTTTTAATTCCTCTAGCTAATTTTGCTGGCAAACCAAGTTAATTTCGCTGGATGACGCTAATTATGCTAGCAAACCAAGTTAAATATGCTGATGGAGTAATAATAATTATGCTGGTAGAGTAATTATAATTATGCTGGTAACTTAATTATGCTGGATTAAATTCGCTGGTAAATCAACACAATTTCGCTGGTTCGCCGGTCAGTTAATTTCGCTGGCTAATCAAGTCTCTATTACGACGACGTTAAATTCGCCGATCACCGTAATAATGTCGCTGAGTAAAATTACACGGTTACCAAAGTCGCCTTTGGATTTAATTTCGCCGGTCACCGATGTTAAATTTGCTGGATCAGATAATTCCTCTGATTTGTCAGCGGAATTGTTAATTATGCTAGGAAATTATGGAAACTCAATAATTTCGAATTTTCTGAAGATTTTCCAGATCCTTCTAACAGTTTCCTGCAAAATCAACACAGCAAATTATCAGTAATTTTCTGCAAATTATGATGAACACCACGAAGAACAGTTCTTCAAATCTTCAAGTTTCCTTCAAGCAAAAACACCAAATATGCATAATTAAATTCGCTGAACACCAACAACAGCCTATTTTCAACCAAAAACCCTAAAAATTTCGAAAATTTTCCTCCAAAATTTCGAAACCCTAGGTCTACCAACTTCAAAATTTTCGAAAATTTCAACACAGAACCCGAAAATCCACCCTTTTCTGCAGCAACAAATTCTGAACCGAGCTTCTTCAAGAGCCTAATGCTCTGATACCAATTGTAGGTCCCCTTGTTCGTATGGATCTTCACAGAATTGTATGTCTAACCTAGAGTGCGGAATCCTCTAGATCAGATTTGTTACAGAAACGAGTAGAAAACAGAATTCACAATCAAACGGGTCCTCTATTGATTATCCAAACGAAACGTTTTACAATCAACTCAAGACCTCACAACCTCACAGCCTATCTCTGTGATCTTGACTACAAACCCAATTTCAAAATCTCTCACTCTCTCTCTACTTTCTCTCTCTAGAATTCTCTTAGTCTTCTAAGAAATCTAACCCTAATCACAAAACATGTTTATATACCACATATCTGTGAACTGGGCTTCCTACTGGGCTAGGCCATTTTCCAAGCCCATTACAACAATAAACTCACTAACCAATAAGCTAACCCCATTACAAAATATCCAAAGACTAAATAAACAAACTATTAAGCTGTTGTCACAGAATATGCACCAACACTTTCTCGGGAGTGTCCACTTGACTTAGACAGATGTTGCTCAACTGCTTGAATCGGGCGGTGAGACCTGCGTTATCACTACCAACTTGCTTGATGTTCCAGAATTCGTTTTCCAGCTTCTGGACTTCGTGAGGAGGGCAGAATTCCTTCATCATGATCCTCCCATGCGAGACCATAGGCTGCATCATTTTCGCGCCTGTTGCGCTCGGCGGTCCACCATTCAAGTGCCCTTGACTGAAATACACTAGTGGCGTTGGCAGTGCGGAGATTCTCGGGACATCCACTTTATCGGAAAGTGACTTCGATCGTGTCAAACCATTTAAACATCTTATTGGGTCCATCGTCACCAGTGAAAGTCATTAGACCACAGGCTTTATGGTATCTCAATTTTAATGTGTTTTCTATTTGATACTTCGTTCATTTCAAAACCGATGCACAATTCGCACGTCTCTCGCAATCAAAAACAACAATAATGCTCGTGAATAAACTAAATTTATATTCCTTTTTCGCATTTATACGTGATTATGCTTTGTGAATACTTATTATACTCATGCAATCTATGTGAATCATATGTGTTATGTGGTTACTTACATGCTCATACATGCGAACAAATGTGGTTTTATAAACATATTATGATCAAGTCTCATATTTCCCTCTACTTTCGATTCTCTAGATGTCTTCCAAACGTCTCTCCAAAACTCGCACGAACTCCAAATCCGGTTCCAAGGCTGGCTCAAAGTCAACTGTTAAGCCCGACAATGACTCGATGACGAAAAAGGACATGATGAAGTTCATGGCCAAACAGATGGCTAAGGTTATACCCGACGTCTTCAGCAAGATTCAAACCTTGCCTAACACTGAATCTCCTCATGCTTCAGTTGACTCCAAGGCTGATCCACCTAAGTTGACTTTTACTTACAACAAGTTCGTTTCGTGTAACCCGCTACCCTTCACATGAGAAGAGGGTGCAACCAAAATGCTTCAGTGGTTCGATGCCATTGAAGTTATGTTTCGATAAAGCGGTTGCCCCGATCACCTCCGAACCACGAACGCTACAGGCGTCTTTCGATCAAGATCCCTCGATTGGTGGACCTCTGAGCACAACGCTCGTGGTGACGACGTCGCCTATGCCCTAACCTGGAGTAAACAGAAGAAGCTGATAAAGTATGAATTTTGTCCTCCACACGAGCTCCAACGACTCGAAAATGAGTTTTGGAACCTCAAACAAGTAGGGAGCGACAACATCGGCCTCACACCTCGATTCAAACAGCTGAGTGCACTATGCCCTGGCCAATTCAACATCACTGACAAAGCCATCGCTAAGTACATTCAATGCCTTCCTCCATCCATCATGAACTTCGTCGAGTCAGCCCAACCAAAAACCCTCGAGGATACTTTCCTTTGGCAGCCAAGATAAACCACAACCGCATTCTAGATGGAACCTTCGATAATAAGGGTTCATCCAAGAGTGAGCACCAAGCTTCCACCGATACCACCGTTGAACCCACGCCATCTAAACCACCCACTAAAAACAACAACAAGGGTAAGAAGCGGAAGGCTTCAAACCAAAACTTTGCGGTTGTTACTCCGCAAACCCTCAACACCTCCAATAAGTCGCTCCTACCCAAAATCCTGAAACTGCAAAGAAAGCCTACACGGGGACTCATCCCAAGTACACCTGTTTGTACCACCATCCCATCCATATACCATGTCGCCTTTGCCCCAACTTCAATAGGTTTGGGCACTTTGTAAACCAGTGCAGAAGTTGCCCAAAGCCACAATGTAACCAGATCCAAACCCTTGCTGCAAACCAAACTCCCACTAAAAACCAAGCTCAGCTTCAAGCAAACACGAGTCAAGCCTGCTTCAAATGTGGAGATCCAAACCACCTCGCCAACGTCTATCCGCAACGCAACAACAACAACCAACAACAGCAGCAAGCACGTGGACGAGCCTTCGTCATCACAGCAGCACAGGCTCAGAACAACAACGATGTTATCAAGGTACGTTCCTTGTAAACGATATCTATGCTTCTTGTTTATTTGATATTGACGTAGATAAAAGTTTTGTATCCATTGAATTCGTACCATTACTTAAGTGTAGACGTTCTAAGTTGCCCAAATATTCGCGGTCGAAGTCGCTAACGGTAAGTCGATAACTGTCGATTCTGTTCTTCCTAAATGCTATTTGAACGTCAACGATCACAAGTTTTCGATTGACCTCATACCCATGCAATTGGGTAGTTTCGATATCATAGTAGGCATGGATTGGCTTAGGTGAGTTCATGCTGAAGTCGTTTATTCTGAGAAATTTATTCGTCTTCCTCTTCCTTGTGGTGATTCTTTACACGTCTATGGCGAGAAACCTTCTAAATGTCTCAAGCTTATGTCGTGTACTTAAGCGAACAAGTACTTACACAGGGATTACTTTGCCTTTCTTGCCCACATTGTGGAAAAGAAGGACAAGGATAATAGCGTAAGTGATGTTCCTGTTGTCTGGATTTCCTGTTGTGTTTCCCGAAGATTTTCCTGGTCCTCCTCCTCCTCGTTCAGTTGATTTTCGTATCGATTTAGTCCCTTGCGCTACGCCTGTTGCTAAATCTCCATACCGACTCGCACCCTCATAGATGCAAGAGATATCTAGCCAACTTCAAGAATTACTTGATAAAGGCTTTATACGCTCTAGTACTTATCCTTGGGGGGCACCGGTTCTCTTTGTCTAGAAGAAGGACGGTTCCTTTCGGATGTGCATTGATTATCGCGAACTTAACAAACTCACTGTTAAGAATCGTTATCCTCTTCCTCGCATCGACGATCTCTTCGATCAACTTCAAGGGGTGACATGTTTCTTCAAGATCGATCTTCGTTCTGGTTGTCATCAACTTCGAGTCCTCGAAGAGATATCCCTAAAACCATCTTTCGTATATGATACGGTCACTATTAGTTCATGGTCATGCCTTTTGGTTTGACCAACGCACCTGCGGTTTTCATGGATTTGATGAACCGAGTGTGCAAGCTTTATCTTGACTATTTCGTGATCTTCTTCAACGATGATATTCATATCTATTCCAAGACACAAGAAGAACACGAGCGACACTTGCGTCTTATCCTTCAACTCTTGCGTACTGAACATCTTTACGCCAAATTCTCAAAGTGTGAATTTTGGTTAAAAGAGGTTCAATCCCTTGGTCATGTCGTCATCGAGCAAGGTATTCATGCCAATCCCGCGAAAATCGAAGCTGTGAAGAATTCGATCGCTCCTATGTCTCCGTCTGAAATTCGTTCATTTCTTGGATTGGCGGGTTATTATCGTCGATTCATTTCCAACTTTTCAAAAATCGTCCTTCCTCTCACTTCTTTGACTAAAAAAGATAGACCTTTTGTTTGGGGGTCCCAAACAAGAGGAGTCTTTTCAAACTCTCAAGGACATGCTTTGCAATGCTCCTATTCTTGCTCTTCCCGATGGAAATGACGATTTCCTCGTGTATTGTGATGCCTCGAACCAAGGTCTTGGTTGTGTTCTTATGCAACGAGACAAGGTTGTCGCGTACGCGTCGAGACAACTCAAAATTCATGAGAAAAACTACACTACTCATGACCTTGAACTTGGTGCAATGGTTTTTGCATTGAAGATATGGTGACACTACCTTTATGGTACTAAGTGTGTGGTCTTCACCGACCATAAGAGCCTTCAGCACATCTTCAATCAAAAGGAACTCAACATGCGTCAACGTCGCTGGGTGGAGTTGTTAAACGACTATGACTACGAGATTCACTACCATCCAGGTAAAGCGAATGTCGTGGCTGAAGCTCTTAGTCGTAAAACTCTTGTTAAGAGTATTCGTTGTTTCCAACTCGTAAACGATCTTCAAAACCGCATTCGAGAAGCTCAATACTCATCTATTAACGAGGGTAACCTCTATAACGAGATGAAGTGTGGTGCTGAAGATCAACTCGTAACCAAATCCGATAGTATTCTATACTATCTCAATTGCATTTGGGTTCCAAATCGTGATGACCTTCGAGAACTCCTAATGAAGGAGGCACACAAGTCTCGATACTCTATTCATCCTGGTGCTGACAAGATGTACCACGATATACGTACGTCTTATTGGTGGTCTGGCGTGAAGAAAGATATCACCACCTCCGTTTCGAAGTGTCTCACTTGTTCTGAGGTGAAAACTGAACATCAACGTCCCTCTGGCCTACTCGAACAACCAAAAGTTCATGTCTGGAAATGGGAGAGTATCGCTATAGACTTTATCACAAAACTTCCACGTACTTCTTCTAGTCATGACAGTATTTGGGTGATCATTGATCGATCGACCAAATCCGCTCACTTCCTCCCCATTCGTGAAGATTACAAAGTCGAGAAATTGGCTAGCATCTACACGCATGAAGTCATTTGTCGTCAAGGTATACCCATTGACATCATCTTTAACCGTGATTGTCGTTTTACCCCTCGTCTTTGGCAAACGTTTCAAACCGCTCTTGGTACTCATCTTAATCTTAGTACCTCTTTCCATCCTCAGTCCGACGGTCAAACCGAGCGCACTATCCAAACTCTAGAGGATATGGTTCGTTCTTGCGTAATCGATTTTGGTGGCAACTGGGATATGCACTTGCCTTTGATCGAATTCTCATACAATAACAATTACCACGTGAGTATTTAAATGGCATAGTTCGAAGCACTGTATGGTCGTAAGTGTCGTTCGCCTATTTGTTGGCACAAGATCGGAGAATCTGAAATCACCATCCCGAGCTCATACAGGAGACAACAAACAAGATCTTGCAGATTCGAGACAACTTGCTCAAAGCCAGAAGCCGACAAAAGAGTTATGCTGACAAACGACGTAAGCCTTTGGAATTCAAAGTTGGTGAATTTGTACTTCTCAAGGTATCCCCTTGGAAGGGTGTAGTTCATTTTGGTAAGAAAGTAAAACTCATTCCTCGTTATGTAGGTCCTTTCAAGATTCTCGAAAGGATCGGCAATGTAGCGTATTGACTGGACCTACCTCAAGAGCTCAACAACGTTCACCCAACTTTTCATGTCTCAAACTTGAAGAAATGTCTAGCTGAAGAAGGACTTCAAGTTCCACTCGAAGATCTTCAAATCAACGAGACTTTCCACTTCGTGGATAAACCTATCAAAATCATGGATCGAGGAGTCAAGCAATTAAGGTGCAATTGAATTCCCATAGTTAAGGGACGATGGGAAGGAAAACGTGGCACTGAGTTTACTTGGGAACTCGAGAGTGAAATGAAAACTAAGTATCTACATATGTTCGTTGCGACTTCCTCTTGAATAAATTTTGGGGACGAAATTTCCTAAAGTAGGGGAGACTGTAACGCTTCGCATTTTGGAACTTTCCTTATTTAGAAAGTTTATTTGTATTTCTATTTATGGAAACTTGTAATCTCCTTGTATTTGCTTTTCCTTTCCAAGCAATGTAATCCGAAACTTGAATCATAATAAAACTCGATCTTTTATACATTGTCTATACATACTTGTAATTAGGGATGGGATTGGTACAGTAGTCGTACCCATACCCATACCCGTACCGATACCGAAAATACGGTACCGAATTTGAACAAAACTGGGTACCAAATACCGTATCGAATATATGGGTACGTACAGGTACTGGTACGGATATTTTCGGTACAGTACCCGCTTTGGTACCATTTTGTTTTTATTTAGTTTTTGAGCACTTATACGAGTACTAAATAGGTAAAATTGACATGAGTACCAATATAATACGAGTACCACATAGGTAAAATTGGTACGAGTACCAATACGATACGGGTAACATATAGGTAAAATCAATACGAGTACTATAAATACCATAATACGAAATAAAACATAATACAAAAAAAACTTTTAAAGGTCTACATAAAATTCGGTACTAGTACCCGTTTTTACCCATACCCGTACTCGTACCAATACCGAAAGTACTGAAAACCAAAATCAATAAAACTGGGTACCGATACATGTACCAAATACCTAAAATCGGTACGGGTATTTGGGAAAAAAAATCCCATCCCTACTTGTAATACATTCGTTACATACTCGCTAGCGTGCAAAAATTATGCATACTTATACACAAAGTCATACTTGTTGTACATGCAAAATCAGTTTATACATGCATTTATTCATACATTATACTTATGCATTGCACTCGTACACTTGAAACACTTAAAACCGGCTTAAATACGTGAAAACGGAAAACCTGGATCTTCATGCAACTAGACCAGTCGTTTCGTACGAAAGGGACCCTCCCACTCACATGAAGGGCCACTCGTCCCAAGGCCCATCGCCCAAGGACAAGCCTAGTCGTACAAATGCCTAGTCGCCCCAAACCCATCTCGTTCCAAGCCCACTTTCAGCCTATAAATGCGAACCTTAACCCTCATTTCTCATCTTCCACACTCTGAAATTCTCTCTAACTTACTGAGTTCGTGCATTTCTAGCTAAGCATTTCCAGAAAACTTCTAAGTGAGTTTCAAACTCACTAACACTATAATTTCTCTTATTTCTTCTACTTTTTCTATCTTTTATACATTTTCTTCACATCTTAGCAACTTGGGTTCACAGACTTGCTTTGGCAGTCTAATGACAAGCTCAAACACATTAATGACCAAGTTGAAGATTGAAGTTCTCTTTATTCAAACTTTTATAAACTTGTTTTCAGTTCTGAAACTTGGCAGAATCAAGAACCCACCGAGCTCACAAGCTAAGTCTATAGCTTTGGGTTAGTGTTGAGGTTGATTCCAGCCAAGAAACGAGCGTGTTCAAACAAAACTGAACCAAACTCTTCCCAAAACTGAGCCATTCACGCGAAGGGATAGCCCACTCGTGTGACTGGACATCCCACTCGTATGAATGGACTTCCCATTCACGCGAAGGGTCTGTTTCCTCCCGTTCCGACATTTTATCTAAGTGTTGAATGTTATCCCGAATCCCCGTCTTCAATATGGGTGAATCTGTGATTAACAGAAGTGTGAATTGTGAAAACCTTGGTTTTCAGTCTAGTTCCACCGCCTCGCTTGAACTTGCAAACGAACACCCAAACAGTCTCCTAGACCTAGAATGAGTTAACCCCGTCCAGCCTCCAACACTTGATACTTACCTTCTATGTTGGGAACGACACATCTGGGCTGTCCTTGTTTGACTATTTGGTATTTACTTTCTGTTATTTACTTAATGTTGTATTCATGACCAATCGGTTTGTTAACTAAATTAACAAACTTGAGCTTTGGTGAAACATATAACGAGGTTATTACCAACATACATGAATTTTGTGAACTACATGACATAGTGGACTATCACTATACTATATAATATAATATAATACATAACTGAACTCACAACGTGACTGATTAATGGTTAAAACGTTCAAACGAAGTTCAATTCTCACAAACAGACTCCACTCGCGCGAAGGATGCTTTCTGTTCGCACGTACGGAGTTGGGGTGTTTTGGTTTCTGTTTGTTTCAGTTCCACGTTCCTCGTTGCTTATTCTAATGGAAAATCAGGACCCATGAAATCACAGTAACTTAGTATCGTAATGAGTGCCTGGACGAAATATATTTTCTGTTTAAATTATACTTTTGTACTTTTATACTTATACACTTATATTCCGAAGTACGAATTCTCCATCCAAACTCTAGTAACTCACACCTCCGTTTACCCCTTATAGGGTAACCTCAATGTTCCTCTCATCAACTTCTCAAACTCGCGGGATAACAAACGAAGATTTGCAAAACCGTGAGTATACTCGAACACCCTTTTTCGTTTCACACTTTTGGGTGCAATATATTTACCTTATCAAAATTCACGCAATCACTTATACTTTATGCAATCACACAAACAATCATACATACATGCTTATACGTTATTCTTTAATTCATGCATGTTGGAACATACTTATGTGATATACTTGTCATTAACTTTGTACAAGTCTCCCCTTAACATGTATAGCACTATAGGAGTAATGCACTACCCACAGTCTTGTGGTCACGTTAAGTTTAAACAGAACGGTCCTATCATTGCTATGATAGGATTACGCTAGTGGTAATCTTTGGGTTGACATTTATAGATGCATGCCAATCGTATATTAATTTTATATAACTATTTGCCATGTTGATTGTTTAAAACTCTCTTCATACTTAATCTATTATTTAAACTTGTATACTAATGTATAAGAATTTATACATCTTTTAACGTCAAATTTATCCCCCTCCATACAAAAACTCTTTGTATTCTCATTGATTTTGGTACTTATTTGAGTTGTTTGTGAAAATATAGGTTCGGGCTTCAGCCCGGTGGTAAAACAAATGCCTTTGGAGCAAAATGGAGCAAAAACGGATGATTCCAGCAAACTACCAGATATGGCACGGTCATGCCATCCCTTGGCACGGTCGTGCCAGGTCATCCGAGTACCAGCACCATCCAAAATGAACAAGATTTCTGATTGGCACGGTCATGCCATGCCCTGGCACGATCGTGCCTGGTAATCCAAATACCAGCACCATCATGCCAAACGCCAGCACCATCCAAAATGAGCAAGATTTCTGATTGGCACAGTCATGCCACCCCTTGGCATGGTTATGCCCGGCCAAATCAACCCAGGCACAACCAGTTCATGAGATTTCCATCGAAGATTACCGGTGAAAACTGGCCTGGAATGCTCATGCCAAAACCTGGCACGACCATGCTCGCCTTGGGAACTTTTGAGCGGGATTTTGCCAAAAATGATAGGAAACAAGAATGACAGACGAAAAGTGAAACTGACACAGACCAAGCACGACCATGCCAAAGCCTGGCATGGTCGTGCCGATCGACCAGTAGTATAAATTTGTGTTTCAGCTCATTTTTTAGGTGTGTTGGGTCTTGGAAGTGATTTCTCTCTCAAAATTATACATTTGGGGAGCTTGGAGGAGCCAACGAGGAGTCCAACACCACTTAAGATTCAATCATTCATCCTATAATCCTTGCTTTTGGTGGTATTTCATAATTCTTTGTTGAACTTTGAAGTATTTGCAAGAATTTTTTATGTTGTCACGAGCCTTATGGGCTAAACATTTGTGTTGCTTAAACTTGGTTGAAGCTTATGAACATATGATAACACGGAAGGAGATGTGATGATTGTTCGTGTTAATCTTCATAATGATATTTAGTCTTGTTCTTGGAGTTCATGTGCATGTTTGAAGTTGTTGTTCATGAGTGTTTAATCATAAGTATATGCATGATGTGTTGGAAAGCCTATGTGTTAATTATGGTTATTAAATCTTGTTAACTTGTTAGTTTGATTCATAGCATGAAACTAGGAATGGTAATTGCCAACATGAATTGGATGATGATTTGAACATGTGTATGAATTCTTGCATTTAGATTTGGAAAGTTCATTAGAATGTTTATAAGAATTCTATGGTATGTGATTGTGTTAGCATGATGATTTAGGCCAAGATTGTTATCTAGCATGACCATGCTTGTGGTTCATATCAAGAACATGATGAAGATATTATTTACTTAAAAGCAAATTAGGGTGATTAGTATGTTGTCATAGTGGTTTTCCCTAATTTGTAGAGTTAGGAGTTTTGACAAACAAGTAACTCGTGATTAAAGATTAACATTAACTTAACAGATGAACTTAAAAAGAATAATCCTAAGGTGATTAGAGTGTTATTTCATTTTAATTTTCCTAAGGATTATAAAACTAGGAGACCTTGATTGGGACTTAGTTAAATTAGAGTTTGTATCATCAATAATTTATCCTTTTAGTTGTCATATGTTTATTAATGGATACTTAGTTTAGGCAACCTTTCTTAGACATTATTATTTCTAGAATATTTAGTAGTTTATTATTTGCATGATAAATTAGAAAAACCAAACCCGCTAATTAAAAAGGCTTTAAAGTAATAAAATTTTAGTATCGAGACACCGCGTCCAGGGATTGATATCCGGTTCTTACCGATAAACTATATTACCATCCGATTGGTACACTTGCCCTTTGTGTGTGTAGTTAAGTTCTTGGGTGAAAATTTGTGTTTCAGCTCATTTTTTAGGTGTGTTGGGTCTTGGAGGTGATATCTCTCTCAAAATTATACATTTGGGGAGCTTGGAGCAGCCAAAGAGGAGTCCAACACCACTTAAGATTCAATCATTCAACCTATAATCCTTGCTTTTTGGTGGTATTTCATAATTCTTTGTTGAACTTTGAAGTATTTGCAAGAATTTTTTATGTTGTCATGAGCCTTACGGGCTAAACATTTGTGTTGCTTAAACTTGGTTGAAGGTTATGAACATATGATAACATGGAAGGAGATTTGATGATTGTTCTTGTTAATCTTCATAATGATATTTAGTCTTGTTCTTGGAGTTCATGTGGATGTTTAAAGTTGTTGTTCATGAGTGTTTAATCATAAGTATATGCATGACGTTTTGCAAAGCCCATGTGTAAATTATGGTTAATGAATCTTGTTAACTAGTTAGTTTGATACATAGCATGAAACTAGGAATGGTAATTGCCAACATGAATTGGGTGATGATTTGAAAATGTGTATGAATTCTTGCATTTAGATTTGGAAAGATCATTAGAATGTTTATATGAATTCTATGGTATGTGATTGTGTTAGCATGATGATTTAGGCCAAGATTATTATCTAGCATGACCATGCTTGTGGTTCATATCAAGAACATGATGAAGATATTATGTACTTAAAAGCAAATTAGGGTGATTAGTATGTTGTTCATAGTGGTTTTCCCTAATTTGTAGAGTTAGGAGTTTTGACAAACAAGTAACTCATGATTAAAGATTAACATTAACTTAACAAATGAACTTAAAAAGAATAATTCTTAGCTGATTAGAGTGTTATTTCATTTTAATTTTCCTAAGGATTATAAAACTAGGAGACCTTGATTGGGACTTAGTTAAATTAGAGTTTGTATCATCACTAGTTTATCCTTTTAGTTGTCATATGTTTATTAGTGGATATTTAGTTTAGGCAACCTTTCTTAGACATTATTATTTCTAGAATATTTAGCAGTTTATTATTTGCCTGATAAATTAGAAAAACCAAACCCGCTAATTGAAAAGGCTTTAAAGTAAAAAAAGTTTAGTATCGAGACATTGCGTCCACGGATTGATATCTGGTTCTTATCGATAAACTATATTACCATCCTATGGGTACACTTGCCCTTTGTGTGTGTAGTTAAGTTCTTGGGTGAAAACCATTTTAAAACTAAATTTGTGTGAAGGAAAATTCATTTATAAAAATATATATATAATTCACACACATCATATACTCGCCAATACATTGTGTATTGAACTATACTTTAAAACATATTGCAGGTTGTTGACATTGATGATTATGGAATCTAGTTGGGATGCTTAGATACACGCTTAGACTACTAGAATTATTGTTGTATTTTGTTTACTTTAACATGTTGTATTGTTTTGAACTTGTTGTACTTTGTTTACCAAATGTTGTACTTTGATTGCCACATGTTGTATTTAACAATTTATGAAATGAAATGAAATCAGTTTTGATTAAATATTATCGCAATAGTGTTATGAAGTCTCGAGCAATCTCGTCCTCGTCCCGCCCCGATGTTTCCGTCATTGGTTGGGGTGTGAATCCTAACCAAGGGTCTAGCCAGAAGCAAATGTCTTACCCGTTATTCACCACCCCTTTGGTGAAACTACGAAGAGGCAACCCATCCACTAAGGGCATAAAAACCACCTTCACAATATTACACCACACCCTCCCAAGGTCTTTCTAATCGAGATAAACTCCCAACTAAATCTAGTCATATGAAGGGCTTCAATTACTTTCTTCCACAAGTTACCTCTTTCCATTTTCAACCTGCAACGCCACTTAGAAAAGAAAGCTATATTAATATTCTTCAATCTACTCAACCCAAGCCTCACATACGATGTAACGCTCCGCATTTTCGCACGTTCTTATTTTAGCATTACGTGTTGTACTTTCCATATTTAGACACTTGTACTCTTTTTGTTTCATTTGTAATTCGAGACTCTTAATCATAATGAAAAGAAGCTATTTCGTGTTTTTATATTAGACTTATGTGCAACTGTTAATCAATTTCTCGTTTGAACGAAATATTATTCAAGGATTCTTGATTCTTTATTTATCGACACTTGATACTCGTTAAACTAGTTAAAACTCTTAAAATAATGAGATTCGGAAGCTTCATGAAATGAATAATCGTTTAAAGGTTCTTTTTTTTTATTTCGTTCATAAATATGGTTATTTAACTATTATATTTTAGGGTAGGGTTCTAAAGTGAACACCCTCCCAATAGTGAACTGTGTGAACTGATCTGGATCATGATTTTTATGATCTTGAGATTTTAAATGAGTGGCATGATTGTAATTATTTGGTTATGTTTTAGTATTTTATTAAATAGAAAAGGGTAAAAGTGTAATTACATTAATTAGTAATTTAAAAATCGGAAACTGAATAGTTTCCATATTATTCGATAGCCTAAAATCCTGTAAATATCTATAGTTTAGTTTATCAATTTCCTTTATTCCCATTTAAATCAAAATCGCAGAACTTCTTTCTCTCTAACCTTCATTGGCGACGGTAAAGGAAACAAGAGGAACACTGTCGGATCAAGCAAATCGCCGGAAAATTCAACTGATCTTCTACCACTAAAGGTACACAATGTAAATCTTAATGTTTATATGTTTCAGAAAGTAGTTGCATGTTGTGTTTGTTTTATTAATGAACTAAGAACATCAAATCGGAATTAGGGCTTGAATATTGTGTTCTAAAAGTTGTTTAGCCACAATGTTTTGGTACAATGGTGTGTTTTTTAGGAGTAGTTATTCGATTACATGTTAAATTCCTTTGAAGGAGAAGGTTAATTTAACAAATTAGGTGATGTTGCTATGTTTTTATTCGAGTTTAGGCATGTTTGCTTGATTTAGATAACCTAAAATCGACGATGTACACCTATGTACGGCGTGTTTAATTCGGTTGTGATTTTTGAAAAATTCTATATGTACATCTGTGTACAGTGTGATTAACAAGGGTGATGTTTGCTTTGTTTTTTGATTATTTTGAATAATAAGTTTGATTAAACAGAATGGTGGATTGTACTATGTTTTTTAAGTCATTTTAGGTTGTTTGGTTGGTTGATTTATGTTGAGTACACATGTTATGTAAACTGCATTATTTTGGATAATATGTATGTTTATACGGTTTACACATGTGTATACATATACAGTTGTACGAAATATACATGTGTACTCCTATGTCTGTTGTTGTTTAGGTTACAACAGGTTTTTTTGTGAAACATGAAAATGAGTTTGAAATTGAAAAAAATTAGCCCTGTCTAGGTTATATCAGATTTTAAACAAAAATGGTCATGCTCGATGTACACATGTGTATTCATAAGTAGGTACTCATTTAAGTAGACTGTTAAGTAGACTGGATTCTTTTGAATAATATGTATGTGTATACGGTGTTCACATGTGTATACATATACAGTCTCAAGAAATACACATGTGTACTCCTACGTCTGTTGTTGCTTAGGTTACAGCAGGTTTGTCTGTGAAACATGATGATGTGTTTGAAATTGAAAAAAATGTGCATTGTCTAGTTTACATCTAATCAAAAATGGTCATGCATAATGTGCATATATGTGTACTCAGATGTTTGATTATTGGTACACAAATGTATGTTCTTTTTGGATACGTAAGGGAATTATTCTATTACACATGTTTACTCATATGTTTGTTCTTTGGGGGACACATGGTTAATTGTATAGATTATTAATTATAATGTCTTATATGTAGTGAATTGGTGTTTGAAACTGCAACTGGCATTGGGTTGTACCATTTTCAAATGATGGATTTACAACCAAGTAAATGGATTAGTGATGGAGTGGTAAATAGCTTTGCATTAATGATAGTAGCTTCCCACTTGAGCATACCGCCAAGAAGGCGTGCTTGACGCGTTTGAGGAAGAAGTACGCAGTAAAGCTAGTAACTTCAAAGGTCAACAAGCACCGTAAACGCATAATGGCTGAAGCAGTCGAACATGGGAAGGCGAACGGAATAGGTTGTAATTAGTACGTCTCTGTTGGTTGACAATACTAAACGTGTGATGGTCTGATGTTTTCGTATGTTGACAATATTAAACATCTGGTGTTTGGCAGTCTAAAAGCATGTGATGTTTTGGTGTTTGATTCTTTTTTGAAATAGTGGAACACAAGTTTATTTTCTATTTATATGGATTTTTTTTATTTTTTAGACTATTTGACACTTACACAATACACATGTGCACAGTTGTAATAGAGTAAACTCAGTACACAAGAGTACTTGTTATATAAATATCCAATTACACTTGTGTACAGACATAGTAAGCAGGTAAGTATACATGTGTACATGTAATATACATTATATAAAACATATTTTATTGACCGTAGTACACTACTGTACGGATTTATGTTTAGGTTTGTTCGCTTTCGCCCGAGAGCTTAAAACGTATTGCCTAATCGTAATTATCTCATCGCCTATTTTTTCTAGCTTTCACAAACGGTTTGAATCCGGGGGGACAATTGGTGGCCAGTACCTAGTCCCATTGGGAGTTTCATACACGTTACTCTCAACCGACTCTGCACAATTACATTAAAAAAGGTTGGTAAAAAAAGACAACAATGCTGAGGGTCTTCAAAGGCTCATTAACTAAAATTATGCTATTTACAAAGAGCTGAACACTCTTGTATACATGAATTTAGCAAAAAGATAATTATAAAAGAAACATAATCAAATCACATTTAATTACCAAAATATAATACAATAATATCAAACTATATGTTTATAGATTGATTGATATTTAATTGAGAAAATAACCTGAATGGGTGTCTAACCACAAGGATCAGGATAAAGATCTGACCCATTCCACCAATTACCCACAAATCCTTGAATAGCAGAGTATAAAACATCTTGCTCTGTTTTCACCATTGGAGCTCCAACTGAATCTCCATTACAATCTCCATTAACACAAGTTCCAATCAAACAAACCATCATCAAACCCACAACAACAAAATACCCATCAATTCTACACCTCAAATCCATCACAATTCCTCTGTTCCATAGTTTCACTCACCACTAAAGATCTTGACAATTAGAAATCAATACACAACAACTGTCATGAAAGTTTGGGCTTTTATTGGTGGAAAGATAGTATAGAATCTATATAGAGAACCAAATTTAAAATGTGAATAGATATTTCACCAAATTGGGAATAAAATGCTTGAAACTTGAAAGTGAGAAAAAACAGAGCACATGTGAAAGATTATGATGATGAGGCAATAATGAAGTGAAAATTGAGAAGATATGTTTGACAATTAACAAAACCCAATTAGATTTCAACGAGAAAGACTCCAAAAACAACGGGCAACATATACAAACCTGGATTTACAATGAACTACCGGGAAAAAAAATTTCATAAACAAACCTGGGTTGCGATGATAAAGCAGCAGCAGGAAATCAAAGTTTTCAACTTAATGTTTCCAGATTATTATTCGTCGGGAATCAATGTACACCGATTATTCTTTGCCGGAATCTTAGTCCAGCTCCGATTAATGTCCGACGGAACAAAACTACAACACCCAATCAAATACCGATAACGATACAATTGACGGCGAGAAATTATCGATCTTCAGGTGAAATATGACGTGATGAACGACCAAATATGAACTTGAATTTACTGGGTTTATGAACGTGATGAACGGCCGACGTGAAGATTGGATGAATCGCATGAAAATATGGATATTTGTTAGATATTATCGATGATAATCTTAAAAAATATGTTAAAGATTTTGAAATAATATTCTTATTATGTAACTGATATAGGATTAATAATAAAATGATTTAAATTCAATTTTTTTATAAAATTACAATCCTACCCTTGTCAACTATATATAAAATGAAGGGTCCAGATCAGTTCACACAGTTCACTCTTGGGATTTTGTTCACAATTGAACCTAATCCTTATATTTTATTTAATTTAATTAATTAAATTAATAAATTTTACTATTTAAAAAGTTTATTTTATAATATCTAGTTAGTCTCGTTAGATATTAAAAGTAGTAAATTAACTTAGTTTGTTTAAACTATAAAGTTAGTTTCTTTTTCTTACAATATAAATTGGATAACTAAAAGTTTAGGGGTAATTTGTGCAATTTCTGAAAGTGTAAAGTTGCAGGGACTGGTTATTTAATGTCTGAAAGTATAATAAAACAAAAAAAAATTAATGAATGCCAAAAAACGCCGACCACGGGACTCGAACTCGGCTCACCCGTCTCACACACAAGCGCACTAACCAGTTGCGCTGGACCTTCAAATCAAACAAACCCGCACCCAATAATCCCTTAAACACTCGCCCAGCACGCAAAACCTGATCAGACCCCTTTCAGCTCGAATTTTAAGCGCGATTTTGGTTGTTTTTGAGTTTTAAACTCACTTATAACATTAATTACACAACCACCAACTAACCTAAACCTTCCCTATAAATACCAAGCACTATCCAAGCATTTTTCACTTTCCTAAACACTCTCAAAATCCCTCTAATCTGCTGCAAATTTGAAGATTCGAGCAGAAGCACCAACCTTCACAAAAGTGAGCATAACTCACTCATTTCTTATCCAATTCACTCGATTCTTTTTCCTACTTCTTTGGTTTGACCTTAGCTACGTTTCCATTGGTTTTCCATGGAAAATAGGCCCTGGAACGTCACCAAAAAGGCTCCAAAGTTGACTGATTTTTCTGTTTTCGTCTAAAACTTTGCTAAACTTAGTAAACTTGAGTTAATCTCATCTCAAACCTATGTCCTAATGCTCATAATCAATCGAATGGTTAGTTGGGCTTAAAAACAAGGCTGAGAAATGTCAACTCACAGGTTAAAACCTCACAAACATTCTGTTTTAGTTAGGGTTTTACCCACAAGAAGTGTTCAAGCTTGATGAATGTGTGATTGTTAGACTAGCTTGGGCTATCTTACATAAAAACCCACTCACTTCTTGATGTTTTCTCATATTTTAGTTGTTGTATTTCATTATTCTTGTAAGTTCATGACCCTCCTTGTTGTTTATAACAACAAGTGTAGTGGTAAAGATTAGAGGTGCTTAAATGGAAGTTTTGTTCTTTCTACCTCATGTATGAATTCTATGACACTTAGAGGTACCTAAATGAAGACTTTAATCTTCTACCTCTTTCTTGACAAATATGATATAGTATACTCTATATAATACTCATGTAATACTCAAACAAACCGAACCCTTGATGATGAACAACTGGACATTATCAAGTTAGTAATATCATCTAAACATCATATGGGATGGATGATTATTTTCATATGGCTAAGTTCATGATATTTAAATTCCGAATCTATAATCTTTCGTTATTCCCCAAACTCATACATCTATGTTCCTTTGTGTAGAAGGACAAGGTGCTCCAAATTAATCCATCAACCACCAACGCTCACAGGATAACAAGTAGGAAAGCTTGCAAAAACCGTGAGTATACTCGAACCCATTTTACTTTAACACTTTTGGGTGCAACATGTATTCTATATAAACACACGAAACACTTGAAACTATTTGAATCACTCTCTATCCATGGTGAACGTGAAACTATATGATGCTTGTTAATCTCGTATGTTATGTAAACTTTTCGTGTCTATATGCTCATTAACTGCGTACAAGCCTACCTTAACAGTTATAGCGCTATAGGAGTAATGCACCGCCCACGATTCTTGGGGTATTGTTAAGTCAAACATGTTAACCTCCCTTTATTCTATTTGGGATAGGCTATTTTAACGCATTGGAATCTTGGGTTTGAACATATAAGTACACCGTTTCGGCATGCTTGTAAACTTGCTTAATATGATTCATGTTGGATATGAGCACTTTAAACTATTTTATGCTATATTATGCTATGTAACAAAAACTTGTATACTCGCCTTTGCTTTTGCATTGAACTCTATTTTAATACATGTTGCAGGTTGATTGACGAGTTAATGTTCAAGAAGAAATGCAATTTAGGTGGACATAGATATACACCTAGATTAATCTATCTTTTATTGTTATGTTACAATTTGAAACAATGTTGTTATTTCTATTTGAAACTTGTATGAAAATTAGTCTTGAAATGAAAATTGAATTTAATTAATATTGTCACATAGTGTTATGAAGTCTCTTGCAATCTCGTTTTCGTCTCATCCCGATGTTTCCGCCATCGGTTGGGGTGTGACAGATTGGTATCGGAGCCATAACTATAGGGAATTAGGAAAAAGTAGGAATGCTTTGCCCTAGTCTATAGTTTTAGGAACTTTGTCTCTTATTTGTTGTTTAAAACTTATGCATTCTACCTTACATGCTTCCTAGCAATAATTCTTGTTTGTTAAATTTACATGCCTTTCCTAAGGCTAACATGAATACACTTTTGATTATTTGAAGACTCTTGTAACATAAACGAGACGACTTTACCAAAATTAGCGTGAAACCCACAATTTGGTAAACGACTCTCATTCTACCTTAAACTATTTTTGCACGAAATTACACCATTAAGCTAGGAGTGAAATCCACAACTTAATGGTAATTTCCATTTCAACTCTAGTGGACCCTCGTCAAGTGTCGAAATTATATCTTGACCCGACGAGTACCAACCTCATTTAGGGAACGAAATCGTCAAGTTAGGGGTAAAACCCGCATCTTGTCGATTAAGTCCCATTCCTCGATTTTCAACCTCGCCAAAGTCTCGATTGTTTCAATCGATTAGAGACGTGTAGTAACTTGAAGGGTAAGATACCGTTAATCGCTTCTCGACGAGAGTATCTTACCTATAGGCCAAAGCACGTTTTCTCTAATTAGAAAGGCTTTCGACCCACTTTGGAATAGTCGACGTTTCTTTACCCGAAACAATCCATTGTTTTATTGAGCCTCTCTTTTATGTATCTCAATTTACATGTGATTTTTATACTTGAACGTTCGTTCATTTCAAACTTTTTACATCTTTCGCACGTTATTGCAATCAATAACACTAATAATCCCTCGAGAACAAACTAAATTTACGATGATTTCATTTTATGCTATGTAGAATTCATGATTATGCTATGTGATACACTTTGAATCTTATGTGTTATGTGAATCAATTTGAATGCTTTAATGCTACATGAAACTTTATGCTATGTGAATCATTTCATGAAAACGATTTTCTTAAAACATTATGATCAAGTCTCATCCTTTTCTTTTCTTTCGAACTTCTAGATGGCATCTTCAAGCTCATCCGAAAAGCCCAAGTCCAAGAAGAGTTCCCGCACTGGTTCCATCTCTAAGAAAGAAATCTTAGGCCTCATCTTTGAACAAATGGCCGACCAAATGGCTCGAGTGATACCTGACATCGTTAGTCGCATCCACCCCAATTCAGACTCACCCCATGGCTTTGTGGACTCCAAGGTGCAGAAACCAACGCCACCATTCCTCTTCAAGCAATTTATGGCTTACAAACCCCTGGAATTTTCAGGCAAGGATGGTGCCACAACACTACTCACTTGGTTTGATGCTATGAAAATCGCTTTCTTTAAGAGTGGTTGCCCTGACGAATTACGCACTCAAAATGCTACTGGTGTGTTTCGCTCAAGTACCCTGGACTGGTGGACCTCTGAGCGAGGCACAAGAGGAGAAGATGCCGCTCACGCTCTGCCATGGGCAGAACTCAAGAATATCATGAGGGAGGAATTCTGCCCTCCGCATGAGCTCAGAAAGTTGGAGCATGAATTTTGGTTTTTGAAACAAGTCGGCGATGATAACGATGGCTTAACCACCCGTTTCAAGCAACTTAGCATTCTCTGTCCTAGCCAGGTTGATACGCCTGAAAAACAAATGAACAAGTATATCCATTGCTGCCTTGATTCCTTCATGAACCTTATGGGAGCTGCTCTTCCAGCGACCATAGAAGAAACCTATCGATTGGCCACTCGCCTTAATAGCAACATCATCCTTCGTAGGAACACTAAAAAGGCTTCCTCGAAAAGCGTGTTCCAAGCCATCGTTGAACCCTCCTCGTCCACCAAAAAGAACCAAAACAAGAAGCGGAAGGCTTCTAGTCGGAATTATGCGGTTGTTACTCCGCCAAACCCTCCAGCTTTACAATCTCACCCTGCCACACCTGCAAACGAACGAAAGTCATACACTGGGATTCATCCCAAGTGTACTACTTGCAATTTCACCATCCTGCCAATGCTAATTGTCGCCACTATACCCATTGCAATCGTTTCGGCTGTAACACCGCCTATTGTAAGAATAACCCCACATCGCAAGCTCAACAAGCTCGCCAAGCGCAACTAGCTCAACAAAATGCCCAACCAGCTCAAGCCTACTATAAGTGTGGTGACACAGCTCACCTTCGTCCTCAGTGTCCTCAACTTAATCAGGAACAACAACCTCCTCGTGGATGAACTTTCAACATTAACGCGAATCAGGCACGCAACGACAATGACGTCGTTAATGGTACGTTTCTTGTTAATAACCTTTATGTTTCGTTGTTATTTGATACTGGTATGGACAAAAGCTTTGTGTCAGTTGAATTCGAACCTTTGTTAAATGTCCCACGCTCTAAGCTACCTAAGTCGTTTTCTGTCGAAGTTGGCAATGGCAAATCCATTTTAGTCGATTTTGTTCTTCGTGATTGTCTTCTTACTCTCTATGATCATACCTTCACTATTGACCTTATACCCATGAAATTGGGTAGTTTCAACATCATCGTAGGCATGGATTAGCTTCGTGAAAACCATGCTGAAATCGCTTGTCACGAAAAGTACGTTCGTTTACCTCTTCCATCTGGCGACACCTTACGCGTTTATGGAGACAGACCTTTGAAAGGACTAAGATTGATGTCTTTCACACAAGCAAGCAAATATTTACACAAACCGTACTTTGCCTTTTTAGCCAACATTGTGGAAGAAAAGGGCAAGGGAAAGAGCGTAAATGATGTTCCAGTGGTGTGCGATTTCCCTTACGTCTTTCCTGAAGATCTGCCTGGTCCTCCTCCTCCCCGATCTGTCGATTTTCGTATTGATCTCGTACTGGTGCGACTCCTGTTGCCAAAGCTCCGTATCGTCTTGCTCCCTCCGAAATGCAAGAATTATCCACACAACTCCAAGAGCTCCTCGAAAAAGGTTTCATTCATCCAAGTACCTCCCCTTGGGGTGCTCCTGTACTATTCGTCAAAAAGAAGGATGGCTCGTTCCATATGTGTATCGACTATCATGAGCTTAACAAACTCACTGTCAAGAATCGTTATCCTCTCCCGCGCATCGATGATCTTTTTGACCAACTTCAAGGCGCTACTTGCTTCTCCAAGATCGATCTTCGATCTGGTTATCACCAGCTTCGTGTTCTCGAAGAGGACATTCCCAAAACCACTTTTCGCACTCGCTATGGACATTACGAGTTCGTGGTTATGCCTTTTGGTTTGACCAACGCACCCGTAGTGTTCATGGATCTTATGAATCGTGTTTGTAAACCATATTTGGATCGTTTTGTGATCGTCTTCATTGATGATATTCTCATTTATTCTAAATCTCAAGTCAATCATGAACGTCACCTACGTCTTATCCTTGAGCTCTTACGTGCTGAACGCTTATACGCCAAGTTCTCTAAATGCGAGTTTTGGATCAAAGAAGTCCAATTCCTTGGACAAGTTGTTAGTGAAAAAGGAATCCATGTTGATCCCTCCAAAATCGAAGCAGTGAAGAATTGGACCGTGCCTAGAAACCCTTCTGAAATCCATTCTTTCTTAGGATTGGCAGGCTATTACCACCGATTCATCTTGAATTTCTCTAAGATCGTCGTTCCTCTCACTTCGTTGACTCAAAAAGAGAAACCTTTTGCTTGGGGTCCTGAGCAAGAGGAATCTTTTCAAAATCTCAAGGATTTGCTTTGTAACGCTCCTATTCTTGCTCTTCCTAATGAGAATGATGATTTCGTGGTGTATTGCGATGCCTCGAATCGTGGTCTTGGTTGTGTCCTCATGCAACGAGACAAAGTCATCGCTTATGCCTCTCGTTAACTCAAAATACATGAGAAAACTATACTACCCACGATCTCGATCTTGGCGCAGTTGTTTTTGCGTTATAGATTTGGCGACACTACCTATATGGTACAAAGTGTGTGGTTTTCACACCACAAGAGCCTACAACACATCTTTAACCAGAAAGAGCTTAACATGCGACAGCGTCGATGGGTGGAATTGCTTAATGACTACGACTGCGAGATTCGCTATCATCCTGGAAAAGCGAATGTCGTGGCCAAGTTGTTTTCATATCTCGAGCGATCTTCACACTTGCATTTGTGAAGCGCAATACTCGTGTATCAATGAAGGAACCGTGTTCGTAGAAATACGTGGAGCTACTGAAGACCGACTCGTTACGAAATCTGATGGTCTGCTATACTGTCGTGATCGCATTTGGGTACCGAATCGCGATAATCTTCGTGAACTCATCATGAACGAGCCACACAAATCTAAGTACTCAATTCATCCTGGTGTTGACAAGATGTACCACGATCTACGTACATCCTATTGGTGGCCTTGCATGAAAAGAGAAATCGTCGCTTATGTTTCTACGTGCCTTACCTGTTCGAAAGTCAAAGCCGAGCATCAACGACCTTCTGGTCTACTTGAACAACCTGAAATCCCGTCTGGAAATGGGATAGCATTGTTATGGACTTCATAACCAAACTTCCTCATACGCCTTCTGGTCATGATAGTGTTTGGGTAATTATCGATCGTTTGACCAAGTCCGCTCATTTCCTTCCTATTCGTGAAGATTTCAAGGTTGAACGACTTGCTCGACTCTACACTAACAAAATCATATGCCGTCATGGCATTCCTCTCGACATCATTTCCGATCGTGATGGTCGTTTCACTTCGCGTCTTTGGCAAACTTTTCAGTCCGCTATGGGTTCTTATTTGAATCTCAGTACGGCTTTTCATCCTCAAACGGATGGACAGAATGAACGTACTATCCAAACCCTAGAGGACATGCTTCGTTCTTGTGTCATCGACTTTGGTGGTAGTTGGGATGTTCATTTACCATTGATCGAGTTCTCGTACAATAATAGCAACCCCTCTAGTATTCAAATGGCTCCTTTCGAGGCATTGTATGGACGCAAATGCCGATCTCCTTTAAGCTGGCACGAGATTGGTGACAAACAATTTACCGGTCGTGAGATCATACAAGAAACAACGGATAAGATTCTTCAAATCTGTGATAATTTACTCAAGGCTCGAAGTCGACAAAAGAGCTACGCTGATAAGAGACGCATACCATTGGAGTTTAACGTTGGTGACCATGTGCTACTCAAAGTATCTCCTTGGAAAGGAGTAGTTCGTTTTGGTAAAAAGGGAAAGCTTGCCCCTCGCTACGTTGGTCCTTTCAAGATACTCGAAAGGATTGGCAAGGTGGCTTATTGACTCGACTTACCTTAAGAACTCAACAACGTTCATCCAACGTTCCATGTCCGAATCTAAAGAAGTGTCTCGCTGAAGAAGGGCTTCATGTTCCTCTCGTAGACCTCCAAATCAACGACACTTTGCATTTTGTGGAGAAACTTGTCGAAATCATGGACCGAGGTGTCAAGAAACTGAGGCGCAGTCAAATTCCTATCATCAAGTTTCGATGGGAAGGAAAACGTGGCGCTGAATTTACTTGGGAACTCGAGAGTGATATGAAGACCAAGTATCCGCATCTTTTCGATACCTCTTCCTAAATTTCGGGACGAAATTTCCTAAAGGATGGGAGACCGTAACGCTCCGCATTTCGCACGTTCTTAGTTTAGCATTACGTGTTGTACTTTCCATATTTAGACACTTGTACTCTCTTTGTTTCATTTGTAATTCGAGACTCTTGATCATAATGAAAACGAAGCTATTTTGTGTATTTATATTAGACTTGTGTGCAACTGTTAATCAATTTCTCGTTTGAACGAAATATTATTCAAGGATTCTTGATTCTTTATATATCGACACTTGATACTCGTTAAACTAGTTAAAACTCTTAAAATAATGAGATTCAGAAGCTTCGTGAAAGGAATAATCGTTTAAAGGTTCTTTTTTATTTCGTTCATAAATATGGTTATTTAACTATTCTATTTTATTTAATTCAGTTAATTAAATTAATAAATTTTACTATTTAAAAAGTTTATTTTATAATATCTAGTTAGTCTCGTTAGATATTAAAAGTAGTAAATTAACTTAGTTAGTTTAAACTATAAAGTTAGTTTCTTTTTCTTACAATATAACTTGGTTAACTTAAAGTTCAGGGGTGATTTGTGCAATTTCTAAAAGTGTAAAGTTGCAGGGACTGGTTATGTAATGTCTGAAAGTATAATAAAACAAAAAAAATAAAATAAATGCCCAAAAAACGCCGACCACGGGACTCGAACCCGGGTCACCCGTCGTCTCACAC
This sequence comes from Helianthus tuberosus, assembly GCA_030545235.1. NCBI lineage: Eukaryota > Viridiplantae > Streptophyta > Magnoliopsida > Asterales > Asteraceae > Helianthus > Helianthus tuberosus. The sequence continues at coordinate 74,808,611 of CM060448.1, read as the reverse complement.
ACAAGCGCAATAACCAGCTGCGCTGGACCTTCAAATCAAACAAACCGCACCCAATAATCCCTTAAACACTCGCTCAGCGCGCAATACCTGATCAGACCCCTTTCAGCTCGAATTTTAAGCGTGATTTTGGTTGTTTTTGAGTTTTAAACTCACTTATAACATTAATTACACAACCACCAACTAACCTAAACCTTCCCTGTAGATACCAAGCACTATCCAAGCATTTTTCACTTTCCTAAACACTCTCAAATCACTCTAATCACTCTCAAAATCCCTCTAATCAGCTGCAAATTTGAAGATTCGAGCAGAAGCACCAACCTTCACAAAAGTGAGCATAACTCACTCATTTCTTATCTGATTCACTCGATTCATTTTCCTACTTCTTTGGTTTGACCTTAGCTATGTTTCCATTGGTTTTCCATGGAAAACCAAGCCCTGGAACATCACCAAAAAGTCTCCAAAGTTGACTAATTTTTCAGTTTTCATCTAAAACTTTGCTAAACTTAGTAAACTTGAGTTAATCTCATCTCAAACCTATGTCCTAATGCTCATAATCAATCGAATGGTTAGTTGGGCTTAAAAACAAGGCTGAGAAATGTTAAAACAGAGGTTAAAACCTCACAAACATTCTATTTTAGTTAGGATTTTACCCACAAGAAGTGTTCAAGCTTGAAACTTGATGAATGTGTGATTGTTAGACTAGCTTGGGCTATCTTACATAAAAATCCACTCACTTCTTGATGTTTTCTCATAGATTAGTTGTTGTATTTCATTATTCTTGTAAGTTCATGACCCTCCTTGTTGTTTATAACAACAAGTGTAGTGGTGAACATTAGAGGTGCCTAAATGGAAGTTTCATTTTTCCTACCTCATGTATGAATTCTATGACACTTAGAGGTGCCTAAATGAAGACTTTAATCTTCTACCTCTTGCTTGACATATATGATATAGTATACTCTATATAATACTCATGTAATACTCAAACAAACCGAACCCTTGATGATGAACAAGTGGACATTATCAAGTTAGTAAGTATATCATCTAAACATCATATGTGATGGATGATTATTTTCATATGGCTAAGTTCATGATACTTAAATTCCGAATCTATAATCTTCCGTTATTCCCCAAACTCATACATCTATGTTCCTTTGTGTTGAAGGACAAGGTGCTCCAAATTAATCCATCAACCACCAACGCTCACGGGATAACAAGTAAAGAAAGCTTGCAAAAACCATGAGTATACTCGAACCCATTTTACTTAACACTTTTGGGTACAACATGCATTCTATATAAACACATGAAACACTTGAAACTATTTGAATCACTCTCTATCCATGTTGTACGTGAAACTATATGATGCTTGTTAATCTCGTATGTTATGTAAACTTTTCGTGTCTATATGCTCATTAACTTCGTACAAGCCTACCTTAACAGTTATAACGCTATAGGAATAATGCACCGCCCACGATTCTTGGGGTATTGTTAAGTCAAACATGTTAACCTCCCTTTATTCTATTTGGGATAGGCTATTTTAACGCATTAGAATCTTGGGTTTGAACATATAAGTACACTGTTTCGTCATGTTTGTAAACTTGCTTAATATGATTCATGTTGGATATGAGCACTTTAAACTATTTTATGCCATATTATGCTATGTAACAAAAACTTGTATACTCGCCTTTGTTTTTGCATTGAACTCTATTTTAATACATGTTGCAGGTTGATTGATGAGTTGATGTTCAAGAAGAAATGCAATTTAGGTGGACATAGATACACACCTAGATTAATCTATCTTTTATTGTTATGTTATAATTTGAAACAATGTTGTTATTTCTATTTGAAACTTGTATGACAATTAGTCTTGAAATGAAAATTGAACTTAATTAATATTGTCACATAGTGTTATGAAGTCTCTTTCAATCTCGTTTTCGTCTCATCCCGATGTTTTTACCATCGTTTGGGGTGTGACATACGACTTAGGGAATTTTTAAACATCTTTTCTATCATTTTTATCAACTCTCCAATATAATTTAGTTATCTCTCTAAAAATGGTAATACCGTCCTTAGCATGGAATACAATAGAGTAAGCAGTTTTAGCATATGCTTTGATCGATGTTTTGGAAATAGTGATATAAGCTATATTTTTTTAATTGTTATTATGTAATGGTTTAAACAATTTTTTTTTATATTTGAGTAATGTTTTATTATTGTTATCCTGTAATCGCGGTGCGTTTCGAGTCATTTTCACAACACAATGCAACATAAAGAATATCATATGCATCATCAACTTTACTCGAAGTGGAAGGATTTGAGACGAAAGTTGACCAGGTTTAATGCCATCTAAAACATCCTCTACAATCACAAGGATTTGAATGAAGTCCATCAATTGAATAAGGCTAAATGACCAATACGGTTTAGAAAATAACAATACGTTTGCCCATATGGTGGTATGAAGAATGGTTAAAGTTCACCCCAATTTTTTTTTGTAATATTTTTATTAAAGAAATCTAGTTGTTTATTTATTTTTTAATAGTTTTTTTTATTTTATTTTTTTAAAGTTGAGGCATATGACGGATGAGAAAGATGGCATTTCCGTTGTTTAGGGATGTATCAAAAAGATATAAGTAAAGCTAATGTGGCGCTTATATGGAAGATAAAGACTGTGAAAGATGGTGTCTAGGCAAACAAAATAGAATAATAGAATAGGCTCTCATGGTTTTAAGATCCACATACAACAACAGTACCCAGTATGTCTCACAAATAGCAAAGCTATTGGTGGGGTCTGGGGAGGGTGGGATGTAGACAAACCTTACCTCTATCCATATAGATAAAGAGGCTGCTTGCAAAAAGAACCCCGGCTCGAAACCAAACATCAAGCAAACAATGCGAACTACAGATATAGCAATAGGAATCCACCAATCGCAGAATAAGTGGTAACCTACTAACATAGTAGAATAGACACGGCTATAGCCCCTAAAGCAATATATATATATATATACACACACACACACATACACACACACACATACACAAGATAATAAACACATGTAAAGTCCACCTGAAAAGTAGGAAATATTAACTCCTAACCCAAAAATCTCAGACACCTCATTACTCTCTCCTAAAAATCTTTAACCTTAATCCTAAGTCTCTACGAACTCCTATCCTGGACCATGTCCTCAGAAAGGTGCAACTCTAGCAAATCTTGCCTAATTGGCTCCTCCCAAGTCAGTTTGGGCCTTCCTCTACTCCTCCTACCCTCCACACAAAGGGCGTCCACTGATGTATGTAAAATGAAACTTATAAAATACATCAATCGAGGCATAAAACTAACCCTTTTTTAGTACTAATGTTGGAAAAAGTGTGCTTTTGTCTTCCTTTTGTATTTTCAGGATTAAATGAGCGTAAACGAACAAAAGGAACAAATATACAGCAAAATCTAACATAAATACAAGAAAAGGAACAAACGTGGCATTCCCGACCCCTCGACAGCATCTTCCCAAGCAAAAAACAAGAAAACAGAAGGCTGACCACGGCCCCGTGCCCAGCGGACACGGGGGCATGGCCAGGTGTCTGCAGAAAGGACAAAGCTATAGAAGCTTCCATTCCCGACACGGGGGCGTGCCCAGCTCAACACGAGCCGTGGTCAACGCTAAGATTCACAGAATCCAAGCAAATCTTGATAGTACAGATACGCTTCTGCACACGGGGCCGTGCCCAGCGGACACGGGGGCGTGTGGAGCTAATGCAGACAAATTGCAATTAATGAAGAAAGAGAATAAGGATGGACACAGGGCCGTGTTCGGGCTTCTGTGCAGGCTATAAATAGGGATGCTTGGTTCACTTCAAAGGCATCCCTTGGCAAACCACCTCTCTACCACTTCACCCACACTCAACCACCATCACAACACCCGCATCCACCACCATCATCCATCATCCATCTTAGAGAGTGTGTAGTAGTCTCGGGATCCAAGATTGATAGTAAGAGTTCTTGATAATCAAAGGCCATGTTTGCCTAAGTCTCTTACATCACTTGGTGAAGACAACCATTTAGTGTAATACTTTTGATTTTTAACCTTTTCGCACTTTTTATTTGGTTTTGTATTAATGACTTTAATAACTAGTTTCTTATGTTGAAGGTGAAACTTCCTTATCATTTGTCTGTGGTGTCTTGGCGTTATTTTACTGTTTATATAAAATAAAAGATTTACACCATTCATATCTCTACGGTCTATATAGAGATATGTTGGCTACCTGGTCGGGGGTTAAGGGAATGGTTTGGTAAGGTTCTTGCCTTATTCAGTATATAGATCCTGCAAGGACCTGGGTCAAGCTTACTAGGACCTCCTTTAACACCCACTGGTATTGGATGGCGGGGGTGCGAATGGCTTGATCCCCTCATATGTAAACTACTATTAATACATTAACCCAGCTACTTGGGATTGTATCCCTGCTGACTCAAACCACTTAGCCGAGGGTAACGTCACCATCAAAAGAGGGGCCTGCCACATTACGCATTAATAACTTAATTAATTATCTTTCAATATTCCGACCCTTTAGGATTGTATCCTTGCTGACTCAAACTACTGGGTTAAGGGTAACGTCACCTTCAAAAGAGGGGCCTACTACTATGAGTAAGATAATCTCTTAAAAAGTGCAAAAGTGCGGAATTCATCAAAGGTTACACTAAAGGCGAGTCGGATCCAAGTGATTCATCTTGTCTATCTGTTTTATTTTTATTTTCAGCATTTTTTGGTTTTTAATTTTCATATTTAAAACATTTTCTAAACTTTTGATTTGATTAGACGTTGAGGATAAACCGGTATTAAAAGCTCTTGTGTCCTTGGACGACCTCGGTATCTTACCAACGCTATACTACGCTCACGATGGGTGCACTTGCCCATATGTGTGTTTAATGTTAGTAATGTTTTATAAATTTAAAACTTGACTAAAGTGTTAAAAAGGGCTAAAATATATATAAAAACATATCACACTACACACGCATCATCCACTACTCTAACTGGTGCCGTCACCGGCCTCCTCTTCACGTGCCCAAACCATCTCAATCTCCCATCCTTAATCTTACTCGATATACTAGCCACCCCTAGCCTTTCCCTAAAATCCTCATTTCTCATACACTCTAGTGACACAGTTTCTAACATTGGGCATAACATTCTTCGTTAACTTAATGGATACATGCAAACTTACGTGTACTCGGTTACTGTTGGAAATTTTGTGAAAATTGCATTTTCAAAAATATAGGAAAATGACTTTTTCCTATTTTGGACTAATGTGGGACTAATGTGAAACTTTCGTGTACTCGGTTTTATGTATTTATTTGTAGGTTTGTGTTCTATGTTAGAAGAGCTTCACAACGAACTAAACCACGTCCAAAACGGAGCTAAGATGAATAAGATATCGATGCTCAAAGTTTGGTGTTTAAAACATTGAATTCTGAAACAAAAGGGAAAGTGGCACCTTGTCCCACATAGGAGGAGAGATGAAACTTAAATGGGTATTTAAGTGGGAACTGTCCATCCTTATTGTTTCATGGAAGCACACACTAAGTGTACTCGCGAAGGGTGCGGAGCACCTTAACAATACTCACACACGCGCGCGCGTGGCGTGGTCGATGAGGCGCAATGTGGCGCTTTGATGGCGCACTTCGCATCGTCGCGAGCCGCTTGAGAGTCGCCTTTGTATTTTTGACCGCGTGCGCGTGGTGGAACACAAGGGCTGCAAGGACCAGGTGGTTGATGACGTGGTATGCAGCCGCATGACCCAGGTGGGTCCGCGCGCAGTGGCGCATGACATGGCAGTCTAGCACGTTCGCGCGCGAGTACACGTGGCAGGAAGGCGCGCGGTTGCGGGTATGGAGCATGGGCCCTGATGTAACGTGCGCGGCGCACTAGAGTGAGCCAATATGGCGCGACTATATGGCATGCTCGTATAGGCTCACAGGTAATGTGGCGCACGCGCGCATGGACCTGAGTCAGTGTGGCGCACGCGCGCATGGCAGTGAGCCAAAATGGCGCACACGCGCATAGTAGTGAGCCAAAATGGTGCACGCGCAGCATTTAATGACGAAGCAGTTTCAGTTCAGCATTCGAAACTGACGAGTCAACGGTTTTGACTGAGAATTAAATGACGTATTAACTTGCATTGAAGACGATTAATGCAATTTAATTCTCTCCTTTAATTCATTTTGGCTGTTTTGAATCAGAGGCTGTATAAATATAGCCTCGTAGTCACTGCAGAAGGACACCAGCAACATACAGCATATGCAAACAATATTCTTCCAACTTCTGATCCTGTTCTTACTCACTTCAAGGTAGCCTTCGGGTTGTAGGCCAGCTCCGGCAGTACTACTGCTCCGGCTGTTGTACCCTAGGAAACAAAACGAGTGCTCCTGGGAGACTCGAAATTTGTTTTAAGGGAAGCGTGTTGAACACGTGACTCAGCCAGCTTGTTCTCTGTTTCTTCACCAATTCTTGTATTTATTTATTTCAGTTGTAATAGTTTTTCAATTTCCAGCTTTCTTTATTTCTTTGTATTGTAATCATTGTATAAAATTTGTTTTATTTTATTTAAATTATGCGAACGGTTCCTACAATCTTAAAACAAATTTTAAAACACCGTTCGTGTAGTAAAAACCATTCTGTTTTGTGATTCAAACCAGTTTTTTTTCACTCAGTTTGTGTTTTAAAAACATATTTTTTTTTTCATCTTCAAAGGAGCGACTTTGGTTGAAAATATTTCTGATTACATTCAGTTGTGTCCTAAAAATTGTAATAAACTTTCTGCCTTGGTCTTCAAAGTTGGACTTAGAAGCCAAAACAGTAAGTTCTAAAATTATAAATTTTCTGTTTTTTGGTCTTCAAAGTTAGACTTAGAAGCCGAAACAGTAAATTGGTGGTAAAAATTAAAATTTAATCGTTTACTTCTATTTTTAGTTATGCAAAACAGAATTTTTTGAACTAAACTTTAAATTTTTAATTTTTCAGAATGTCGAACGAAAACGTCAACGTTAACAACAATTCGAATGTTGTGACGGGAACCCCCTTGAAAGCCACCACTGTGGGAGCGTCTACAGTGGCCAATCACGCTGAACGACCCGAAAAGTTCTCGGGTCTACACTTCAAGAGGTGCAACAGAAGATGTTCTTCTACCTAACCACCATGAACCTTGCGAGGTTCTTAACTGAAACCGCTCCCCAAACTGTGGAAGGGGAGACCGACGCACAAAGACGGTGCGTGGTAGATGCGTGGAAGCATTCGGATTTCATATGTCGAGGCTATGTGTTAAACGGGCTTTCGGATGCATTGTATAATGTGTACTACAATGTCAAGACTTCCAAAGATTTATGGGATGCCTTGGACAAGAAGTACAAAACGGAGGATGCTGGCACAAACAAATTTGTGGTAGCCCGTTTTTTGGAATTCGAAATGGTTGATTCAAAAACAGTTATGAATCAAGTCCAAGAATTACAAAATTATACTACATAACATCCTCGAAGGAAGGCATGACACTTAGCGAGACATTCCAAGTGGCAGGATGATTGAGAAGTTACCTCCTGGTTGGGTGGATTTTAAGAATTATCTTAAACACAAACGAAAGGAGATGACTATAGAGAATCTTATTGTTCGTTTTCGGGTTGAAGAGGACAATAGAATTGCCCAAAAAGGAAGCCTTGCTCAAACTTCTGCTAGCGTAAATTTGGTTGAGCATGGGCAATCCTCTAAGGGCAATAAGGGCAAGGGGAAAAAGGACAAAGAGAAAGCAAAGGCTAGCAAACTTGGACCGAAGAAAGGGGTTGTGAAAAAGAAACATCAAACGTTCCAAGGGACTTGTTACAACTGTGACGAGCCGAGGCATCGGGCTAACCAATGCAAGAAACCAAAGCGTTAGCGCGCGCACATGGTGGATGAAGACGGAATGCCTTTGGTGGCAATGATTTCCGACAAAACCGCAATGTTGGATGAGGTCAATGTTGTGACCAACACTCCAAAAGGATGGTGGGTTGATACGGGCGCGACCCGTCATGTATGCCCAGACAGGAGCCTTTTTACCACCTTCAAAGAGCTTGCGGGAGATGAGAAGCTGTACATGGGAAATGCAGCCACCGCGGATATCAAGGGTGAAGGAACGGTGATTTTGAAGTGGAGTTCAGGGAAGGAGCTCAATCTAAGCAACGTGTTGTACATTCCAGACTTGCGCAAGAGCCTAGTCTCGGGATGGTTGCTTAATAAGTTTGGATTTCATTTAGTATTTGAGAGCGATCAATTTGTTCTTACTAAACAAGGGATGTATGTTGGTAAGGGCTTTGCCTAAAATGGTATGTTCAAATTGAATATAGTGGTTGTCAAAAAGAACATGAATAAAATTTCTACGACTTCTACTTATATGCTTGAGTTTTCTTATTCGAATAAATGGCATGGTAGATTAGGTCACGTAAATTTTAATTCAATACGCAGTTTAATCAATTTAAAATGTATACCAATGATGTGTGTAAAATGCAACATATAAATTACATCAAATGAGGCATAAAACTAACCCTTTTTAAGTACTAATATTGGAAAAAGAGTGTTTTTGTCTTCCTTTTGTATTTTCAGGATTAAATGAGCTCAAAAACGCAAAAGAAGCAAAAAGACAGCTAAATCCAACATAAATACAAGAAAAGGAGTATTAGTGGACTGCCCGACCCCTCAACGGCACCTTCCAAAGCAAAATAAAGAAATCAGAAGACTGAACACGCCCCGTGCTCAGCCAGCACGGGGCCGTGCCCAAGAAGCAGCAGAAAAGACAAACCTATAGAAGCTTCTATTGCCCACCACGGGCCGTGCTCAGCGGACACGGGGGCGTGTCGGAAGTACAGCAGGCGCATTTATTGTAATTGCGAATTACAATTAATGAGGAGAGAGACTGTCAGACGGACACGGGGCCGTGCCCAGCGGACACGGGGCCGTGCCCAGCTCTCTGTTCAGCCTATAAATAGGAGTGCTTGGATTCATTTCATCTCATCCCTTGGCACACCACCTCTCTCACACTTCATCCACCACCCACCACCATCACACCACCATCACAACACCATCATCCACCACCATCATCCACCACCATCATCCATTGTCCATCGTAGAGTGTGTGAGTCGTCTCGGGATCCAAGATTGATCGTAAGAGTTCTTGACAATCAAGGCCATGTTTGCCTAAGTCTCTTACATCACTTGGTGAAGACAAAGTGTCTAGTATAATACTTTTTATTTCTAATCTTTTGCACTTTTTATTTGGTTTTGTATTAATGACTTTAATAACTAGTTACTTATGTTGAAGGTGATCTTTCCTTATCGTTTGTCCGTGGTGTCTTGGCATTATTTTACTGTCTATATAAAATAAAGGATTTTCACCATTCATATCTCCACGGTCTATATGGAGATATGTTGGCTACCTGGTCGGGGGTTAAGGGAACGGTTTGGTAAAGGTCTTGCCATTGTTCAGCGTTTAGAGGTCCTGCAATGGACCTGGGTCAAATTTAGTAGGACCTCCTTCAATACTTCACGGTATTGGATGGCGGGGGTCCAAACTCTTTGATCCCCTCATAAGTTAACTACTATTAATACTATAACCCGGCTATTTAGGACTGTATCCCTGCTGACTCAGACTACTTAGCCGAGGGTAACGTCACCGCCAAAAGCGGGGCCTACCATAATACTACATTAATAACTTAATTCATTATCTTCCAATAATCCACCCTTTTAGGATTGTATCCCTGCTGACTCAAACTATTGGGGTGAGGGTAACGTCACCTTCAAAAGAGGAGTCTACTACAATAACTAAGATAATCTCTTAATTATGTGCAAAAGTGCGGAAATAATCAAAGGTTATACTAGATACGAGTCGGAACCAAGTGATTCATCTTGTCTATCTGTTTTTCTTTTATTTTTATTTTTCAGCATTTTAGTTAGTTTTTAATTTTCTTAGTTTAAAACATTTTTCTAAACTTTTATTTTGGTTAGACGTTGAGGATAAACCGGTACTAAAAGTTCTTGTGTCCTTGGACGACCTCGGTATCTTACCAACGCTATATTACACTCAACGATGGGTGCACTTGCCCATATGTGTGTTTAGTGTTAGTGAAATATCGTGTTTTATAAATTTAAAACTTGGCTAAAATAAGTGTTAAAAGGGCTTAAAATATACACCTAATATATATAACACTTCGCACGCATCAACCAACATTCCATATTGATTCACATTATAAATGCGAAACATGTGTAGAATCCAAACTTACAAGATCATCATCGAAATCGGTTGAACGAACAACCAAACCCCTTGATTTAATTCACACCGATATTTGTGATTTAAAACCGATACCCACAAGAGGTGGAAATAAGTACTTCATCACGTTTATTGATGATAGTACTAAATATTGCTATGTATATTTACTAAAAAGTAAAGATGAAGCAATAAGTAAATTTATCTTATACAAAAATGAAGTTGAGAATCAACTTCAAAAGAAGATAAAAGCTTTGCGACGCGACCGAGGAGGCGAATATGTTGCACCTTTTGCCGATTTATGCGCAAAAAGTGGCATTGTACATGAGTGTACACCTCCTTATTCTCCACAATCAAATGGCGTGGCGGAACGAAAGAACCGTACATTGAAAGAAATGATCAACGCCATGTTGATCAGTTCTGGGGTAAGCCAGGAAATGTGGGGGGAAGCCATTCTCTCGTCTAATTATCTTTTGAACAAGATACCACTCAAAAAGAGGGACGAAACTCCATATGAGTTATGGAAAAGAAAGAAGCCTTCATACAAATACTTGAAAGTGTGGGGGTACCTAGCAAAGGTGATTGTATCACCTCCTAAGGCTCTTAGGATAGGACCCAAAACTGTTGATTGCATATTCATTGGGTATGCACATCAAAGTAGTGCACATTGCTTTCTTGTACATGAGTCCAAGAATCCAGATGTACACGTAAACACTATCATGGAGGTGAATCCTAACTTTGTGTCTTACTTTGAAAATGTGTTTCCTTTGAGAGGACGAACACATGCAACGTCATCAACACCCAATTTTGAAGTAGGTGAAAGCTCATCTACACAAGTTGATGAGGTAGTTCATGATAAGACACATGAACGACCTGAGGTTGAGGAAGGTGATCGTAGGCGAAGCAAAAGGCCAAGGGTTGAAAAATCCTTCGGTCCAGACTTCGTTAGCTATATGGTTGAGGGCGAGCCCAATACATATCGCGAAGCGGTTTCCTCTTCAGAAGGACCTCAATGGAAAGAAGCAATAAAGAACGAAATTGATTCTATATTGCAAAATCATACTTGGGAGTTAGTAGATCTTCCACCTGGTTGCAAACCACTTGGATATCGTTGGATATTCAAAAGGAAGATGAAAACTGATGGAAGTATTGATGAATACAAGGCTAGGTTGTTGATTAAAGGATTTAGACAAAAGGAAGGTCTAGATTACTTTGATACCTACTCGCCTGTGACGCGCATAACCTCGATTAGATTGGTTCTTGCTATAGCGGCTTTAAGAAATTTGGAAGTTCACCAAATGGATGTAAAAATCGCATTTCTAAATGGTGATTTAGAAGAAGAGATTTACAAGGAGCAACCTGAAGGCTTCTCCGTCCCAGGACAAGAGGGTAAAGTATGTAAACTCGTCAAGTCTTTGTATGGCTTGAAGCAAGCACCAAAACAATGGCACCAAAAGTTTGATCATGTCATGATTGACAATGGTTTCAAAATAAATGAGTGCAAAAAATGTGTTTATTTCAAAGACACAAATGAAGGTTATGTGATCCTATGCCTTTATGTAGACAATATGCTTATCATTGGGAGTAATGATAAAATTATCAAAGCTACTAAAAGCATGTTGAAAGCGAGATTTTACATGAAAAAGACATGTGTTTAGCGGATGTGATTCTTGGAGTAAAGATCATAAGAAACCAAGATGGTCTTGTGATAAGTCAATCTCACTATGTGGATAAAATTCTTGAAAAATTCAATTCGGAAGATACGAGTGTAGCTCGAACTCCAGTTGATACCTCCCAACATCTAACGAAAAATAAAGGAGAGGGGGTTGCTCAGTTAGAGTACTCAAGAATTATTGGCCGTCTAATGTATCTAATGACATGTTACGCGGTGAGTAGGCTAAGTAGATATACTAGCAATCCAAGTCATGAACATTGGAAAAGTATAAGAAGGGTGCTTAGATACATAAGATACACAAGAGATTATGGATTGCACTATACCCGACAACCAGCAGTGATCAAAGGATACACTGATGCAAACTGGATATCGGATAATAAAGATTCCAAATCAGCAAGTGGTTACGTGTTTACACTTGGAGGAGCTGCTATTGATTGGAAGTCTTCTAAGAAAATGGTCATAGCAAGATCCACAATGGAATCGGAATTTATCGCCTTGGATAAGTCAGGAGAGGAGGCGGAATGGCTACGTCAATTCGTGGAATATATTCCAAGATGGCCAAAGCCTTTGCCAGCCATATGTATACATTGTGATAGCCAATCAGCGATTGGTAGAGCTCAAAGCTTGATGTACAATGGCAGATCAAGGCACATGCGACGTAGACATAACACGGTACGACAACTACTCTCAACGGGTGTTATCACAATTGATAATGTGAGATCAAAGGATAACATTGCGGACCCGTTTACAAAAAGGTTTAAGCAGAGAGTTAGTTGAAACGTCGTCAAGAGGAATGGGACTAAAGCCCGTGATAAATGGGAATATGAGGGAAACCTAACTTAGTTGACAGGAGATCCCAAGATCTAAGTTCAATAGGACAACTTAATCATATTACCAAAACGGAGTCATTATGGGGGAGTACCCTAAACCAAATAAAAGAGAGTTATGTACTTCCTAGTCCATTCCAATCAGTGACATTGAAGTGAGGTTAAGCATATTAAGGTTAACGATTTCGGGAAATCAAATAACCATGATGCTTTTAATGATTCATGGGAATCACCTATGTGAGAGAGAAGTAGGGTCGCTTCGAATGGCTTTGTGGGGTGCCCATTCCTAGAGCTCTCGCAGAACCAGGCTAGTGTTCCAGGACCATAATATGACATGACAATGAGGGGTTGGCCAGACCAGGGAGAGTATTGTGTGAAGTGTATTGTCGCCTACACAAATAGGGGTATGTTCAAGGACATCGCGTCTACAAACCGCTAGTAAGCTAAGTATGCTTCACCAAAAAAAGGTTCAAAGGTAACAACCTACCTATCTTGCAATACTCAACTGTCAAAGTATATCGTTGAAACATGTAAGGAAAGATCGATTTCCATTCATGTGGGGGATTGTTGGAAATTTTGTGAAAATTGCATTTTCACAAATATAGGAAAATGATTTTTTCCTATTTCGGACTAAAAATAAATATAAGAAAATGAGCGGGTTTTATATATTTATTTATGGGTTTGTGTTCTATGTTGGAAGAGCTTCGCAACGAACTAAACCACGTCCAAAACGGAGCTAAGATGAATGACGTCATCAACCAATACGGATCCACGTGGTATGCAGCCGCATGACCCAGGTGGATCCGCTCACAATGGCGCATGACGTGGCAGGAAAAAATTAGAGTGAGCCAATACAGTGCGCATGGTAGTGAGCCAAAATGGCGCACGCGCGCACCAGTGTGTCTTGCGCACGCGCGCGAAAAAGCTTCCAGCATTTAATGAAGAAGTAGTTTCAGTTCAGCATTCGAAACTGACGACTCAATGGTTTTGCTGAGAATTAAATGACGTATTAAATTGCATTGAAGACGTTTAATGTAATTTAATTCTCTCATTTAATTCATTTTGGCTGTTTCGAATCAGAGGCTGTATAAATATAGCCTCATGGTCACTGTAGAAGGACACCAGCAACATACAGCATATGCAAACAATATTCTTCCCACTTCTGATCATGTTCTTACTCTCTTCAAGGTAGCCTTCGGGTTGTAGGCCAGCTCCGGCAGTACTACTGCTCCGGCTGTTGTACCCTGGGAAACAAAATGAGTGCTCCTGGGAGACTCGGAATTTGTTTTAAGGGAAGCGTGTTGAACACGTGACTCAGCCAGCTTGTTCTCTGTTTCTTCACCAATTCTTGTATTTATTTATTTCAGTTGTAATAGTTTTTCAATTTCCAGCTTTCTTTATTTCTTTGTATTGTAATCATTGTATAAAATTTGTTTTATTTTATTTAAATTACGCAAACGGTTCCTACAGTTACAATCACAACCACCAATATTAAAGCTAATCACTCATATATCTTCTTTATGTTGATCCTTCAAGAGTTCTTGGTGTATGTGCTTCATCTTATCTTTTGTGTTTGATCCAGTTACTCTTACATATTAGCGCCCTCTAGATGGTGCAATCCCTTTGGATTTTTTAAGGTTCTTTAACGACAAACATTGGACCACAACAATACCTATACAAATGCCATTAGGAGTATATATGTTGCAACAATATATGATGGACAAGGTCCTACTCTAAGGGTCCTAGCACACAGGGCCGGCCTCTTCATACATCACTTTAGATGTTTTCTAATATAATATCTATAATGCACAAGCCTTTATTCATTGACTAAAGATGTATATGTAACTTTTTTTAATATAGATTTCAAAATTTTATTCTTAAAATATCATCTCAGACCAAGAAGGCAAATCCATAACTTTAGGTATTACTTTTATTAATATAATATCTATAATCGGGTCCTAAACTTGACCAAACGGGTCAGAATCGAAAGTCAAGCGTAAGTCAAACTGTTTGACTTTCGACTAAGAAACGAGCTCTAATCAGGAAATAACGAGTTGGACATGATTAAACATGTCTTAATATGTTTTATAAACTGATATGATGTCAAAAGTTAAGGTTTTGATACTTAGAAGTTCATTTAGAGTAATTTGCAAAGTTTACGTTTTTTACTTTTTATTTAATTTAAATTTGACACGTCATTTCACCTAGTTAACGTGATATTCGGAGAGTGCAATCACAAGGGATTTACATCTTCATTGTTACCAATCACGTTGCAAAGTTCGTTTCCAACTTTAACTTGACCAAAATGGTCAGAACCGAAAGTCAAAGAAAAGGTCAATTTGCTTGACTTTCGGCTAATAACTAGCCTAATACTTGAAAAGAACTAGGGAGAACACTTACTAGTGTTCAAGGAAAGCTTAGAACTCATAATGGAGGCTTCTTATAATCAGAAGCAAGCTCCAAGAAGTTTTAGAGTGAAAGAAAGAATGGTGTGAAGAATTTGTGAAACAAACTAGCCTATTTATACTAATCCTTAAGCTCTAAAATCATGACAAGTGTCCTATGATGTGTTAAGGAAGCGATTAGTGGTAGGACATGTGTCTGAAGGAGTTTAAAAGATGGCAAAATTGAGAAAGGTGGCATAATAAGCAGCAAGGTTGCTACCAGCAATTTCTCTGCTGTCAACACACCCCTTACGGACCGTAAGGCTGATGCCTTGCGGTCTGTACCTTTTGAACATCTTTACGGACCGTAAGATGATGTTCTTGCGGTCCACAAGGGAACTCGGAAAATTATGAAATTTGCCTTTTAGGCAGAATTAACCCCTCAAGTTGGAGTATAATTTTTATGATTTAAACCCTTATTATTATTATAACCACTCTCTTTCAACATATCTGAATTTATGTGGAGTGCTTCTAGACACATGTCACTTTAGGATTCGTTCTAAAATATCGAAGTGTTACAATAATGCTGTTAAATTGGGGATGCAATGTAAATGGACAAAATTTCCCTTAAGTGTGACCAAGAGTTAACAGAAAATTAAACCCAGTTAGTGATTTGGATGGAAAGCGCTAAGAAATGCAAACCACATGAAATGATCTGTTAAAAAATAAATTTTTGGACTAAACTAGTTAAAATGGACAAACCTCGGGGACGAAAACATATATACTCATATACATATATATTTTTTAATAGCAAAAACAGAAATAAAATAACTATAAAAATTTATATACGTTTGTACAAAAAAAACAAACAAAGAGTAATACAAATAAACAAGTAAATTAAATTAAATTATATTATGTGAAACTTATTTTAAACAGAAAAATACAGAATTGTATGATGGCATTTAGAAGAACATGCGCCGAATCAAAATTGTCACTTGGTTTAAAATTTAGCTTACCTACAAAAGGTCGATTAAATCATATTGTTAGAACATGTGTAGTGGTTTGAGCAATAATGCTCCTACCCTTGGCCGTTTTGCGACACGTGGCAGTCCAGTCAGCATGGGGGCATTATTGGGGGTTATTGCAAAAGTGGCGTAGTAGGAATAATGCCCAATACGCCCCTTCCAATTAATAAACAATTATGTTTTTTAATTAAAAACTTAAAATATTTCATTAAATTAAAAAAAAATACAATACTAGAAATAAAAAAACCAGAAAAAAGTAAAAAAAATTACATTGACAAAATCTAATTAAAACTTTAGGGACTGAAATGCAAAATCCTTTTTTAAGGACTTTTGAAGTTTAAATCCATTTTTTAAACTTTATAGACTTAAATGCAAAATCCTTTTTTTTTAAACCGTCTTCTTCCTTTTTTAACCTGCAACTTCTTCTTCTTCCTTTAAACATCAAGAACCTCCTGCAACTTCTTCTTCTTCCTTTTTTTTTAAATCCATCTTTTGTTTTTTTTTTAATTAAAACCAAGTATACACACATGGCAAGATCTTATTGGGCAAAGAAATCAAGTTTCTCTTCTCTTTGGCGTGTTTCAAACAACGCGGATGCAATTTTTTTCGAAAAAAAACGCCCGAAAACGCCCCTATGTAATAGGATTTGGGCGTTTTTCAGTATTATTTTTGAATTTTTTTAAAAAAAACGCCCCACTACGGGGGGTTTTAAGTTCAAAAAATACATTAAATAATAAACATTAAATAATCTAAAGACCTTAGTCGACAGTTTATTACCCTAAACCTTACCTTTTCAATAAAATTAGAGTAATACCGTATAATTTTTTAATCTATAAGGAAAACATATTTCGTATCCGTTAATTGGTCTGATCTGGATTATTAAAACTATCATTGTTTTTAGGGATAATTTTATATTTCTCCTTCAAAAGCTTTTTAATTGCATATTTACCTAACTTAAAATTAAAATTACATATATCCCCTTCCTTAACTAATAAAATTGCAAATTTACCCATTTTTATTTATTTTATTAAAAATAAATTATATAATAACTATTTTACCCTTATTTTTACTAAAACTTTTAAAAAATTACATGTTTATCCATTTTTACTAGTTTTTGTGGGTTTTTCATAAGTTTTGTTGTTTTGTATGTTTCGATAGTTTTTTATATATAATGACATGCTTTATTTTTCTTCTTTTAGTTTGGATAGTATTTTTTAATATTTCCTTCTTAAATAAAGATATATTGTAAAATTGGGGAGTAAATATTAATGAAAATGGGCAATGTTGTAATTTTATAACACCCATTTCAAAAATTGGGTCTGATCATTTTCGGGTGTTTGCGTATGAGTATATATTGATATTTGATCTAGAGGACTTTTGATTTTGGGTTGATTTATAAATATATACATTAACATACATTAAATAATCAAAAAAGAAAAACGCAAAACAAATAACTTGGTAAAAATGGCAAAAAAAAAAAAAAAGCTAACTAGCGAAACAAAAAAATAAAAACAACAAAAATTATGAAAAAACAACAAAAACTAGTAAAAATGGATAAATATGTATTTTTTAAAGTTTTAGTAAAAATAAGGGTAAAATAGCCATTATATAATTTATTTTTAATAAAACAAATCAAAATGAGTGAATTTGTAATTTTACTAGTCAAGAAAAGGGACATATACAATTTTAAATTTAAGCCAATGACCTCTAGCTCAAGTGGTAGGAGGACTTGAGTTATTCTTTTAAGACTCAAGTTCAATTCCCATTTGGTGCAAAAAAGAGTGAGGCATTGGTGGGCAGTGATAGGAGATCCAGGAAAACCTGGGTTCGATCCTTGAGCCAAACGGGTTTTACTGGTAATTTACCGTCGTGCCTACGGGCGGGTGGGTTACTTTACTAGGTTTTCCCCGGAATTGGTAGTGGACGACTCGGGTTACTCTCGGAGTACTCCGTTTGTCTAGTGGGTGCCCCGAGAGTGCTCGGGATTGATTTGTTGACCGTTCAAAAAAAAACAATTTTAAATTTAAGTTGGGTAAATATGCAGTTAAGAAATTTTATAAAGAGAAATGTGCAATTATTCCTTGTTTTTATGCTTACAACATGATTGAGACATGTTTTATTTATTTATTTATAAAGAGAAATTTTATGCTTATAAAGACATGTTTTATTTATTTCGTTAAAAAACTACTCTGCAATTTACTCTTTAATAAATATTGTGAAATTGGATTTGTGCGATATTTATTTAGTTATAAAACTACTTTAGTGATGTTTCAAACAAAAATGTAGTCATTCATTGTAGAGAGCAATTGCACAATGTAATTTTTTTCGTTTCTATAGCATCATATTTCATTAGCTTAACTTTTGGTGACTCAACCAAACGTGGTGGCCTCTAAAAATTTATAAATCACGTTAATAGATATACCAAACTGAAATGACACCAATAAGGTTATTCATTGACCCACCACGGTTTCAAAACACTTATCCCCTCTCCGTGGCCCAGTGGTTGGAGGCCGGTTTCTCCTTTGGGAGGTCACCGGTTCGACTCCCGCTTGCGGCTTTAGGGGGGACGTCCCAATGATAGATCGTTTCCTTCCGAGGTATGGAGTGGTCTTGAGGGCAACCCGGTTTTACCCAACTGTTACCCCAGCAACACGTGTGGGGGCAGCATGGTTTCCGGGCGGAAGTCAGCTCGCGCGCCGGCCGGGGCCCGATCGAACATCGCGTCCGGAGATGCGGGGTTGACGGGGAATGTCTTAGACATGTCCCCGGAGACCAATCGGTCTTGTACAGAAAGTCTCCTTCCAAAAAAAAACGGTTTCAAAACACTTAAACCAGATTTGGGGTTTTAGAAACAATAACTCCATAAGATCTTTTGCTTTCAAAACTCTTTAGTTGAATATAAACATTTATTTTAACATCAACCTTCCTTCTTTTTTTACGGTGAATTTTTTGTTTCTTAGACCATGCGGTGTGGAAGGGGAAGAGAATCGAAGAAATCCACGTGGCACCTTCCCTAAGGGGAACCACAACCCCCCTCCAAATCACATTTTAGGGCAATCTGTGAAATTTCCTTGTTCTCCACGAGCTTGCTTTTTGGAAATTGAAGATGGTGATAGGCATCTAAACGCTATACTATTTGACCACTAAGTGCCAACATGGTATAGTCCAGTTGGTCAGGGGAGTTTTCCGTAAGGTTTTTCCTCTGGGGAGGTCCCAGGTTCGACTTCTGCTGTGTACAGGGGAGTTTTCCGTAAGGTTTTTCCTCTGGGGAGGTCCCAGGTTCGACTTCTGCTGTGTACATATTGAGATTTCAGTATGGAGTTGGGTCTGGACAGGATTTAAGAGCTTGTCTCGCCCTGTGAGGTAGTGGGTCCTTTGGCCCCTACAATTTACGTTAAAAAAAAAAAAATTGACCACTAAGTCATACGTAGTCATTCAATCATTTATTATGGCATCTAAATTTTATTAGTGATTTAGCCAACCATTTCTTAAGGCACATGGGCTGGGTTTTGACAAAAAAGTAACGAAGTAAGCCAACATGAAACATGTTAACCGGTTTATCTACTCTTTTCAATTCTTTATTTATTTTAACTGTCATATTTCACCAACCAACCAAACATCACTTTGTTTAATTACCAAACCTGCGACATTACAGAGTACAGTCCATGTTACGTTCGTCTGGCGATATTATTATTGCTGTCATATCATATGATCTTAAATAGTATATATAAAATGAGCATGTGACATACATAGCCGTCAAAAATATATTAAAAAAGATTTCATTTCCAAACCAACATAAAACAAAGCCGAAGAACAACACTTGTCTTTTGTGATATAACCGTTCAGAAAATATAAAGAAATATCATCCAATCAGATCACTTTCGTGTATTGTTTCCACGCTAGTAGCAGTGTTTAGAGCATCCACAATAGACATGTTTTTTGGTGTTTTTAAAGAGAAATAAGTGAGGTGGAGGAGAGAGGGTGTGAGGTGGAGGAGAGAGAGTGTAGTTATGTTTGTGGGAAAAAATGAGAAAAAATGAAGGGAATAAAGTTATGTGAGTGTGATGTAAGAGAGAGGAGAGAGAAGAGAGAAATAGTATTTTTTTTTTTTGTATGTGAGTGGGTCAAGAGAGAGAAATGCTCTCATTGGTTGGGCAGGTGGCACATTAGCATCAAAAAAACACCACAAAAAAACACCTCTATTGGTGATGCTCTTAGTATTTGAATCCGAATTTTTGAGTTTGAATATCCGAATTCAAAAATACATATTTCTATTTCTGGACTAGTATCAAATACAAAGATTCCTAATTGTAAAAAGATACAAAGGCTCCTAAAAAACTGCTAAAAAAAAACCCACCTAAACACCCATCATCACCCAAAAACTTAAACCCCTCACTCCCTTCCCCCCCCCCCCCCCCCCCCCCCCTTCACCCACCCAAAAGTTTAGGTTTTTTGGGTGGTGGTGGGTATTTAGGATTTTTTTTTTTTAGGCTTTTTTTTGGTGTGTGTGTGAGAGGAGGGGGGTGTTAGGTTTTTGGGTGGTGGTGGGCAGGGGCGGACTTACCCCTAGCCCAAGGTGGGCGGGCGCATCCCGGGAAAAAAAAAGTTAGTGCTATTTTTCGTTGAAAATCCCGTCCGCACCCCTTGGATTTTTTCGTCCGCACCCCTTGGATTTTTTTCATCCGCACCCCTTGGAATTTTTCATCCACACACCTTAGGTAAAAAATGTTATCGATTTATATTTTAATTTTTTTTTTGTAAACTCTAATTAAAAAAAACTACCTAAATTATATAAACTTATACTACCCAACTAAACCCAAATACCCAATACTTTAACTCACTATTTCATTAAACATAATTAGCCCACTAATTACTAGCCCCTTAACCAAACTCAACCTAAGTTCAAACTATAATAATTAAAATAAGCCCAATAGTCCCTTAGAATTCCTCCGCCCTCCCTCTCTTGGGTCGTCTCCTGCCAGCGATCATCAAACACAACAGCAACCACAACAACACGTCATCAGCAGCCGCGAACCACCGCCGTCCGACACCAAAGGGTAACAAAATTCCTAAATAGGTTTGAAATTTCATGTGTTTTGACGTTGTTTATGGTTATTTAGATGATTTTTAGGGTGATTATGTTGTTTAGATGATTTTTAGGGTGATTACACACGATTTCTAGGGTTGAAAATTAAAATTGAAACATAATGTTATGGAGCGATGAACTTATGGATCAATTTGTTTGTGATAGGAACCATGAGTAGGGACGTTATGGCGCGATTTCTTTTGTTTTACATGACCCGACACGACCCGAACCGACCCGATACATACCGATTTTTTTACTTATATACCTAGGGGACTAAAATTTTTAAAAATGTTCCGCACCCCCATGGAAAAATTCGTGTGTCCGCCACTGGTGGTGGGTGAGGTGGGGGTGGATGTTTAGGTTTTTGGTGGTGGTGTAGTGGCTTTAGGTTTTTAGTGGTGGTGTAGTGGGTTTGGGTTTTAGGTTATTAGACACTTGTCACTCTATAAATTCTTCTTACACTTCTTACAAATATGAGCCTTTGTAGAATAACTTAACCCTTCTATTTCTATTTCTATTTCTATCTATACTATACTATAGAGTAAACTGCCATTTTGGTCCTTGAGACTTTTGTCATTTTAGTTCAAAACTCAAACCTTTTGCATCTGGGTCCCTGTGGTTTCAGTTTTATTGTCATTTTGGTCCAAAAGCAAAGTCAACTCAGATTTCTAAAAAAATCTGGTTTTTTGTCTTTTCCTCGGTTTAGTGAAGGACATTTTGGTCATTTTGCCCACCTGCCCACCTACCTACCCCCACCCCTCTCTCCTTTTCTTATATCTTTCCCCTTCTGATCTACACGACCAAACCACAGTGTACAACTCTCTATACCACATACCTTCATCCACAAGTCATACTTGCTCTGTAAGGCAGTCTTCTTCCCCCATTAGTGTCATCTGCAATGCACTGAAATTGACTCAACATAACCCCCAATTCTCTCTCACACACTCACATTTCTCTCCATTTTAACCTAATTTCAAGCTGCAAAGGTTAATTCAACCAAAATTGTTCACAATTTTGTTGAATATTGTTATGTATTGTTGATTTGTTGCTTTTGTTATCGTTCAAATACGTGTATTGTATTCATTTTTTACAAAAAAAAAAACTGAATTTGAACGGTTGCTGACGTCATCATTTAGCAGCATTCATTGAAGTTCAATTGTCAAATCTGAAACTGTAAATTTATCGTTACACAATGGACGTTTGTTGTTTATCTGTTGCGATTAGAAATTTGGAGTTGTGTTGATTGTGGCGATATCGGAGTTTCTAGCAGCTGAAGAAAGCAATGACGGTGCCGGTGAAGCAACGCAGCCGCAATTGAACGGAAGTTTTCGGAATTCGGCGTTACGAGATAAGGAAGAGGAGCTAGGGTTGTTTCTGGAGATGAAGAAACGAGAGAAAGAAAGAGTGCAGAGTGTGTGTGATAGAGAGAGAGACAGAGGGGTATTTAGAGAGAAAGAGTGCAGAGTTTGAGGGGTGTTTACATCTTTATATATAATGACCATTTTGCCCCTGAGGAAAAGGACAAAATAGCATAATTTAATTTGAGAAAGAGTAAACTGCCATTTTGGTCCTTGAGGTTTGGTCACTTTTGGCACTTTAGTCCAAATCTCAAACTTTTTAAATCTGGGTCCCTGTGGTTTCACTTTTATAGTCATTTTGGTCCAAAAGTGAAATTAGCTGATATTTGTTTAATATAATCCTGTTATGTTGTCATTTTCCTCAGGGGCAAAATGGTTAATATAATTTTATTATAACATATTACTAATTAAATTAAATAACCCTTTGACCTTGACCCTATATATAAAAGCAGACCTATCATCTTCATCTTCCCCCAAACCCTAATCCATCATCTTCTCCAAACTCCATTCTCCTGCAACCGTGCTGGTCGACAATGGTGGTATGCATATGTGGAGCCCCAACCCAACTGAGAACATCCTGGACAACACAAAACCCAGAATCGTGTTGTTCTATAAATTGAAGACTTATGTGTTCATCGAGGATTCGAATTATGGCAGGTGTGAGTAAATGAAGGAAGATGAAGCTTGCGTTAGGGCTAAATACGTGTTTATACGTTTTCGAAAGCTCCGATGACGGTGAATCTGTGAAAAGTTTGTCAAGAAGTTGTTCAGATGCTCGTCAGCGTATGTTGATCACTCCGACTCCGTCGTCTTCTAGTTTTTGGGTGTCGAAATACGACGATAAATCGACGTCAGAGGTAGTTTTGAATGTTGTTTGATTGTTAATTGTTAATTGTTAGTTGTTGATTGATAATTGTTAATTTTACTGTTATGTGTTTGATTGAAAGTTTGAGATTAGGTTTAGATGTGTAGATGAACTGGTAAGGAATTAGTGAGTTACTGTGTGATTAGAACTGAAAGAGAAAGGAGAGAAAGTTTGGTTGAGGCTCCACATGTGCATACCATCATTGTCGATCAGCATGGTTGCAGGAGAATGAAGTTTGGAGAAGATAATGGATTAGGGTTTAGGTTTGGGAGGAAGATGAAGATGATATGTCTGCTTTTATATATAGGGTCAAGGTCAAAGGGTTATTTAATTTAATTAATTTAATTAGTAATGTGTTATAATAAAATTATATTGACCATTCTGCCCTTAAGGAAAAAATAACATAATTATATTAGACAAATATCAGCTAATTTCACTTTTGGACCAAAATAGCAATAAAAGTGAAACCACGGGGACCCAGATTTAAAAGTTTTAAGATTTTGACTAAAGTGGCAAAAGTGACCAAAACTCATGAACCAAAATGACAGTTTACTCTTTGAGAAATATGTCCTGATTTCACTTTTGGACCAAAATGACAAAAAAAAAATGAAACCATATGGACCCATATGCAAAAGGTTAAAGTTTTGGACTAAAGTGACAAAAGTGACCAAACCTCAGGGACCAAAATGGCAGTTTACTCCTATATTATATTATAATGCATGAGGAAGGGGTATTTTAAGATACCTAAAAAATAAGAACCCCCCCCCCCCCTATTTATAAAAAGACCTCTAAAATGAGGGTAGTTTGGTCTTTTAAAAACTATTTATTTTTTAGCCCCTAAACTTATTACACTTAAATCCCTGAGGTTTTAACAAAATTATGGATAACTAGTTACAATTCACCCATCCACAACAAACTTATCATTTTTTTACGTATTCTTGACATATCTTATAAACTATATTGTTAAAAAAAATCCAAAGATAGCTACACATTTTTGTCGACGTTTCGGTAGTTGTCTTGTTCAATTCGACGCACAGATTAAAAGGTACAAGTCAATAATGCTTTAATGTACAAGTACTTAATACTTGTGATCTAATGCGCCTAAGCTACAAAGATGGGCTCCATCTACGCAAACAAAAACAAAAAGAATTAAAAGTACCGTAACATAATATGAAGATATTATGTGTCACATTTTATTTTATTAAAACTGTCTAATATCTATACTTACATATATCTTATAAAACTTAAAACTAACTACAACAAACTTCGTAAATAAATGGGTGGCAAATCTAAAATTAAACCCTAATACACTTCTATAGTTAATACTATAAATACATAGCAGGACACCCTTATATCTATTGTTAAACAAAGTTAAAAAATGGATCCAGTTCTGAATTCAATTGTTATGAAAAACCAAGTATGCGAGATTGAAAATTCTAAGGTCAGTTATGTTATATCGCAGCAGTGAATAATTGTTTTCTTTTATTTACTTTAATGTGAATGTTAACTTATTGGATTTTTCAGATTCAGTTGCATGATAAACATGCCAATTTAAATAACCCAGTTGTCGAACAAGCTTCTAACGTATTGATTTTGTTGGTTTTTAAGTATTATTTTTGCGTATATCTTTTATATTAACATGTTCGTTATCTTATTATATGTGTGTTTTATTGCAGGATGATGGTGATAAAAATGTTGATATTATATCTTATGGTGCAATGTTTAGTCAATACAAGTCTAATCTTCAACGTGAATTTAGTGAAGAGGTAATTTTAAGGTTTATTTAATCTTTTTTTAACTTTTGTATTCTATTTTTGTCTTTTTTAAGGATCGGAAGTTTGAGTCTCAAAGGAATAGATCCAAGAGACTCTCTTAATGGAAATTGAGTGATGTTATTAATTTAGACGATTATGAGGACAATGACAAAGAGGAGGAATTAGAAGATACTGCCGATTCAAGCACAAACCAGAAACCCCGATTAAAGTTACCTCGAGTGTCAATTCAAAAGCGGAACAGATTTCATGCAGTCTAATATGAAATCTATCAAGTGTTTTTATGTGTTTTTTTTTTTTTTCATTTTCAATTGTTATGTTTGATCTAGACGTATGGATAAAGTTTATTTTATATTTGAGCTTTATTTTTGGTGTTAATATAATGTAGTTACTGACCATATTAATAAAGTTAGTATCCTAAATTTACAAGTCAACTGAAATTATAAAATATTGCAATTATTCTTTGATATTAATCTAATAATTTGTATTTCTTAATTAAAAATTAATAAAGTAATAAACTTTAAAGCTAAACTAAAAAACTGAACTTACTATGATATAAAGTTAATAAAGATATAAACTTTTATCATCCTATTTTTTATAAAAAGTGTTTTTAAAATATTATAAAAATATAAATTTTATATATATATTAAAAATGAAATTTAACAATTAAAGTTAAAGGTGTAAAACGTACTTACGAGTCAACTACTAATTTTTATTTTTATAAAAACAAAAATTTTAAACTTAAAGTTTATTGGATGAGTACCATTTGGATATTTAAAAAAAGTTATGAACTTTAAAGAATAAAATTATAAATTTTATCATTTAACCAACAAAATAAACTTACTTTACAACTATAGCAACTTATCTTTTATTTTTTGTCATTTGATTATTATTTTTTATTAAAAACGAAACTTTACATGTGTAAAACAGTTTTTTTACTTTATTTATAAACAAAACATTTTGTTTTTATAAAAAATTAATTCTTTTATAAACATTTTTTGTAACAGATAATATAAATAAAATACTTCAGAAATTTACAATATTTACTAGATAAATATTAAATTGTGTTACAAATTTTTAGGAATTATAAGTTCAACTACATTGTTATAGATAATATTAGTCATTTTCAAAAGAATTCTTTACCAACTTGACTAGATAAATAGTAGATTGTGTTACAAATTTTTAGGGATTATAAGTTAAAAGTAGACTCATATAGATAAGATTAGTTAGGAACTAAAAATCTGAACTTAGTATGATATGAATAAAGATATAAATTCTTAAAATCCTATTTTTTTATAAAAAATGTTCTTGAAACTTTATAAAAATATAAATTTTTTACATCTGTAAAAAACGAAATTTAACAATTTAAGTTAAAGGTCTAAAACGTACTTACGAGTCAAATACTATTTTTTATTTTTATAAAAACGAAAATTTTAAGGGAAAATTACGAGCATAGCCGCTTGACCAGCCTTTTTACGAGAATAGCCATTTGACCGGGCATAATGGACCTTCCCATCCAAGTGAACCCCCATTTTTATGCACCTTCAATCCAGCCACAACCAAGCGGACACGTGTCCCTTTGGCCTGAACCGGCTTTATGCCGCCACGCCTGTCAGCCGAGCCGCTTCATCCACAAGCCAAGCCGCTTCGCCCCCTGCCTGATTTATGCCGCTTTGTGGTACTCCCAAGCCAAGCCGCGGTACTGCCAAGCCGAGCCGCTTTGCCCCATTCCAAGCCGCTATACCCTGGATCTAAGCCGCTTCAGAATGCCACCTACCCCCAAGCCGTTTCAACCTACCCCCAAGCCGTTTCAACCTATGCCCAAGCCGCTACACCCTGGATACGAGCCGCTTCAGCATCCCAGCTACCACCAAGCCATTTCAACCTATGCCCAAGCCGCTACACCCTGGATACGAGCCGCTTCAGCATCCCAGCTACCCCCAAGCCGCTACACATGTGTTTTTTATGTATAATTTTGTATGTATATATATAACATCTGGATTTTGCACACATTTGTTTTTTGTCTTCTCGTTATCTTTGTATGAATACATAGTTTGGTCACGTTTAGTATAACTCATGGGTGTTAAGTTTGTGATATACACCGGGGGAAAGTGGGAGGTTGTTAACGGGAACATCGAGTATGTTGCCGGTCACGATTGTATTACTAGACGTGGTTTAGAAGTTGAAACCAATTTCTCGTACATCACTTTTTTAAGTTATATTCGCAAGATGTGTAATATTCAAAATATTACTCGGATATCCTACCGGATGTCTTCGTTTACAGATCCGATCGATATAATGAATGATAATGATGTTGTTTTTTTCTTTAATTTGGCTGAGAGTAAACCGTTTGAATTATTTCAATTATATGTCATTCAAGAACCCGGTGTTGAGTCTTCTGATTGCGCATTTTTAAACAATTTCAAAGTTCCTGATTTAAATTTATCTTTTGATGAAAGTGATAAAAAAATTTATGAAAACTGTACCCAATTATACTTACCGAGTAATAGCCAAGGCATATCTACTATTGTGTTCGAGCCAGGCCACATTTTTAATAGCAAAGAGGAAATGAAACTTGAATTGGGTAAAAAATGTTTAATAGAACGATTTGAGTTTAAAGTTGACAGATCGTCTAAAACACGGTACGAAGTGTCATGTTCTGTTGATGGTTGTGAGTGGCGTTTTAGGGCATACGGCTTTGCTGGTGATAGCACATTTTACGTTAAATATTTCAACGATAAACACACTTGTTCAAAGACGCTCACACACCCACATTTTCGTCAGGCAAACCCCCAAGTTGTGGGTCATTATTTAGTGCCTCAATTAAAAGACGGTGGTCGAATTTATCGCGGAAACGAGATAAAGTCCGATTTTAAACAAAATTTAGGAATTGATATTAGTTACATGCAAGCATGGCGTGGAAAATGTCATGCTTTAGAACTCTTGCAAGGTACAAGCAGAGATTCTTTTGCCGAACTCCCAATTTATTGTTACAATTTGGAGCGGGCGAATCCGGGAACGGTTACTCACATTTGGATTGACGACGAAAGTCGGTTTGAAATGGTCTTTGTGGCTATTGGTGCAGCGGTAAGTCGGAACCTTAATAATATTTTTTTTATCTTAAAATAAGATGGTCATTCACTGATTTTTTTTTCAGGTTCGTAGTTTTATGCGTAATTTAAGACCTGTTATTATTATAGACGCTGCTCATTTGAAGGGTGAATTTAAAGGAACATTGTTTTTAGCAGTTGGCATGGACGGAAATAACCAGATTTTACCAATTGCCTATGGAATAGGCAAATCAGAGGATGGTGCTTCTTGGACATGGTTCCTCTCAAAGCTTAAAGGCTGTGTTGGTGAAATTCCAGATATGGCGATCATATCGGATAGGGCCAATTCAATACATTTAGCTGTAAGCAACGTGTTTCCACACGCTTATCACGGTCTCTGCTGTCGACATTTAATGGTTAACTTAAGCTTACCGTCGAATAAAAAAAAGGAATACGAGAGCCTCTGGTGGAAGACATGTAAATCTTACCGGTTGTCTGATTTTAATGAGTCTTTCCACACTCTATGTCTTGCAGTTCCTAGAATACGGAACACTTTAGTAAGTATCGGGTTTGGACGGTGGGCAAGAGCGCATTGTCCCGGCAATCGATATCATTATATGACATCTAACAGTGCAGAGTCAATTAACGCTTTGTCTAAAGACTATCGTAAATTGCCAGTAACCCAACTTATTGAATTCTTCCGTCAATCTGTTCAAAAATGGTTCTATGATCGTCGGCTGGAGGGAATTAAGGAAAGACATGAGCTTACCCAGTGGGCTCAAAAAAAAATTGCAAAGAAAATTGATGGGTCTAGAACTTGGACTGTCGCTGGTGTAGGGTTGAACACTTTTGATGTTGACGACAGGAAAAAGCGTGGTTTTGTAAATTTTTCCGATCGAACATGCAGTTGCCGTGTTTGGCAAGTTTCTGGACTACCCTGTGGGCACGTGATTGCCGTATCCAAATTCTTAGGTGAAACTGACTGCAGTCATTATGCTTTCCGATGTTATTCCAATGAAGTATATAAAAAAACTTACGAGGAAGCGATTAATCCTCTTCCTCATAAATCTGAATGGGAGATACCAGAAGGTCTTATAAATGTTCGCCCCCCGCATATTACAAAGCGTCAGTCTGGCCGTCCGCGAGCAAACAACCGAATCTTGTCTCGTGGGGAAGAACCCACGCCTCTATATTGTGGTAGGTGTAAGTCACGCGGCCATCATCGTGACGTTTGTTCAGCCCCAATCCCATCGCAACAACGTTCGCGTAAAGGCAAGGAAACCGTTGCTCATGAAGACCCAGGAAATTATCCGTCTGATAATTATTTTCCGTCTTATAACTTGGGAGATTTTTAGTTTTAGTGTAGTATTTTGGTATTTTTTTTTTATGTACAACATTATGTTGAAATCCTTGTACTTGAAAAATCTATTTATATTTTAACTTGAATTACTTTAACATGCATAGATACAAACATCAGTTATTTGTAGGTGTGAATCGGCCAGCGTAGAGTTCATCCGCCATGTACCGTCTGTATCTGACACAAGCATCCTGTAGATTTTCCTCTTCCCATGTCAATGCAACGTTTTGAACAAGTTTTTCCATTAACATACAAATAATTACACCTGAATTTCGACCTGTATGATCCCCGTTATCTGGCCACACATCATCCCCCGCACACTCCAAGGCATCAGTCTCGTTTATTCCAGAACGTTGCCAGTACGATAGGCGACCCAAAAACCATAAGAATGGAGACTCAAATTCAAGTAGAATTTGATGTATTTTTTTATGTATGCAAAATGACTCTCCACAATGAGTTACATTACAATTATTTGGGAAATAAACTTTAACTTTTAGTGACAACATGTTTATCTGTAAGATTAACCAGTGTTGATCCTTGTGTGAAACTGGCATGTAGACCTACAAAATGTCGATATTTAAATGGCCAGATCAAATTATTTTTGGATGAAATTAATAAAATAATAAACAACTTTTACCGTATCCACATTCCAAAATGCTGGAAATTTTTCTCTAGACCCATCTGCATAGCTGTAAGCATCATGATTCTGTTCAACTAGCATGTTGAAAAAATGAGGGGGCATAATTGTCCAACGATAATCATTTGACTGGCACGGCCGTGTCTGGCTTTGAGTTTCCCGTAAATACATTAGCTTGTTACACCATGCATTTATGTGCTGGAAATTAAAGGGCAAAACTAATTTAAAAATATTAAAAAAAAACATATATAGTTCGTATGTTTACGTTTTTAAATACCGTTTCTTGTATAAAACCATTGCCACAAAACCCTAGAAGTCCGCCCCACCAGTCTTTTCCTAACGGTGTAATGCCCATGTATGTCGAATAGCAAGTTGGTGTATCACCATCGTAGTAAAACTCAAGAACATTTGGAGACCAATTGTCATATCGATCATCTTGAATGATCCAAAACGTGTTCTGTACTGGATGAGGAATGGTTGAGCAAGACCTCCTCTTGGACATTATTAGTTCCTCAGTATGTTGGAAAGAGGAAGCATAAAGATGTGTATATATAGCCACCTCCATCTGACCAAGACATCCAAAAATCAAAGTTTTTTTAATTTTTTTTTTTCTAACAATTACTTAAAAAAATATGCACACGTCCATAAGACTATATATATTTCGAAACAAATAAAACCATATTTATTTTCAAACCTGTGAATAATAATTTTAACTTACGAACACCGTTTTTAATAAAAATGTATATCAAGACATTCAGGAAAAAAAACTAAGAAATATCGTTTATATAATTTTTTAAATAACTAATCATGATTTATATCGGAAATTTATATATATTTTTATCGGTAATTTATAAATATTTTTTAAAATATTATCTAACTTACATATAAATGTACAGGTTATATTAAAAGTCACCGAACTTATTTGTTGTCTACCATTATTTGTTGTCTACCATTTTTTGTTCACATATTTCTTTATTTCGATAAGAGTTGAATTAGAAACAATAAACATTATACTTATATCAATATTACACAAAACAGTCTTATAAATCCTAAAAATATTACAATATTAAATCCTAACAATATTACACAACCTACTTATTAAATCCTAACAATATTACACAATCTACTTATTAAATCCTAAAAACATAAAACTACATAGCATTAAAAAAAAATAACTACAAAGTAAGATAAATATTAAAATGGTCAACCAACTTAAAATCCGTATTCTCTTCGTGCCTATACTCGACCCTCGCGATATATACCCGATCATCGTGGCTCAAGCCAGCCGCCGGGACACGGTTGAAGTAACGTTTAAACCGATCCAACTTCGGTTTAAGATCACGCCATTTGTGTTGACACGCGTTTAAGTTGTGCCGCGTGTTGCCGACGTGCTGTTGATAGTGTTGAAACGCTTGCCCCCAGTACGCGGTTTGTCCGCGTTGTAAATTCCGTTTAGCGTCAACGATAGCTGTTACTAATGCTAGTTCTTCTTCTTCTGTCCATTGAACCATGTTGGGTATTTTTAAGTAAATTGTTAACTTTTTAATTAGGGAGACCAAGCTTTGTTGCTATTTATAGCCAACCTTCGCTACCCCACACCGCTACCCCACACCCACCCCCCCCCCCCACACCCACGGTCATGGCTATCCCCCACCAAAGTACCAAACACTTTCTGTTTTTAAATATTTAAAGTTTTTTATTGTTTTTAAATATTACAACTTAATAATAGGTTAGTTAAATTAAAGGGGTATTGGTAGTTAATAAATAAACTCAAATAGAAACTACGAGTGACGAAAAAGTCGGTGCAAACTCGGAATTCAACTATTTATTTAATTTTAATTAGAATATTTAATTCTGATGAACAACATAATAGAAGACGAAAAAAACCCAGCTAAATAGTAACAACATCTTCACGCGTGTATACTTCACCGCCATTGTTAACGCTTCGTCTTGAAGATGCCTAATTTCACTGGCTTGATTTGCAACGGTCACATGTTGTTGTTCATGCATAAAATGTCGAAATACATCAATAGCCCTTTGGCATGAGGGCCCCTCTGCCCAATCCACAAACCCACAGCTTCCTCGTCGACTGATGCAGCAATAGAATTTTCTTCCCGGGTTTGTAGCGGTCCAGGAAGTTTTTATAATTGTTTGCGAGCCACAATTCCTGCATAGCACCATTTTGCTAAGTGTAGTAGATTTTTGGGTATTTGGGGGAGGGGGGGTATATATAGGTGGTGGTAGGTGTAATAAGGGACCAATATTTTTTTTTTTGGTGGTATTATATTATATTATAGCAAAAATAGTAGAATAACATATTTTAAACTGTTCTTGATTCAAATACAAAACGGTTTCGTTAGTAATTGAAGTTCATCACTATTACGTTCAACACTCTGAATTATTTTTTCAACACTCGACTCTCCTTCTAATTTTGAATCATAGAAAAGCATAGCAAGGTGCCGCCTCATATTGCTAGCCGTTACGTTGGGGTCTTCACCGTCATTAATCCGCTTCCCGTTAATTAGCCTTTCCAGGAAAATGCAAACCCATACCCCACAATCTCCTAAAGGCCCAGATTGTTGAGGCACGTTGTGTGCAAAAGTAACCCGAAAGGGGTAAGTTAGCGGTATGGGCATTGTGGTGTAGTAACCGTGCCTACGTAGCCAATTGTCAAAGACAAAATTAATATGAGTGAGCACTTCGTCTCTTCCCCTGTCCATAAATGGCGAGTCTGCAAGGCTACAAAACATAAACATAAAACATATTAGACAATGACAAAGTAAAAAAGAAATGTTACAATTAATAAATTTTTAACTAAAAAGACAAACGAAAAGGAATAGTACCTGTCGTAAACAGTGAGAGTACGGTTAACCAGGTTGAAAACCCCCAAAAACCAGTGTGTGTGCGGTATAAGCAAAGGTACATACACCTATATTTTATTTTTTTAAATTAATAAACTTTTACGGAACTATGTAAATAAAATTAAAATTAAATTAGAAAGAACCTCATCAACTGTAGTAATTGATGGAAAAGGTACCACGACCCCGGTGTAATAACCCTTGTACGTTTGTTCAGGGAGAGTCGTTCCAAAAAAATACATTTGGAAATATGGGGGTAAAATACTCCAACGGGCGTTAGGATCTCTCGATTCATACAAGTGGATCATCCAACCATAGATATGCTGTTAAGCAAAAAATCAAATAATATTAATATTTTACTTTTGTTAGTAAACAGATAATATATCTAAAATTGCTTACATCATCGCTCAACCACCCCTCGTTATCGTCACCTAGCAGTGCTGACCAGAATGACGGACCTACAAATCCACCCGTCGTTAATCGGAGCTGGACATCGCCACTACTAGGATACCAACTCCTGATTTCATCGATCTTTTGATCATCGGTTTTTCGCTTCTTTGTTTGCCCTTTTTTCAAATGTTTAAAAACAATAAATGGTGATAGCACACAGGAGGAGGGCTTCACAAGCCGTTCAGAGCGCCTCAAAATCACCAACTCCGGATCAGCATTCTACGAGAAAATAAAATATATAAGACTAAACAGTTCGAAAAATTATATTTTAAAAAAGTTCATTAGTTTATAACTTACAATATCTTCTTGCATTAAGTTGTTGCTCGGCACACGATAACTATTATCGTATACTTCAAACTGGTCAGCTACACCCTAAAATTTATATTTTTAAAAAAATGTCATCAGTTTATAACTTAATGATTATTATGAAAAATTTATAAAAATAATAAATTAAAAAAATTCCCTATCTTTACCTTATCACTAAAGTTAACTTCTGGCATGGAAAATGGAGTACTAGCAGGAACCGGCCGAACACCATTTAAACCCGACGAACTTAACATGGCAGTTAACTTGTGGTTGTTTTCATCCATCATCAAACTTAACTTGTGGTTGTTTTCATCCATCAGCAACTTAAATTTTGCAATAAGTTCGTCATTAGAACCAACCCCATAAGAAAATTGAGCGGGACCAAAATTTTGTTGTGGAATTTCTGTTCGGTCTGGTGCCGGGGAAAACGGTTGTTTCGGCTCGTTTAAACCGAAAATATTGCTATACACCGCATTTAAATCTTCAGCCCGTACTTGAGCCGGCATATGTGACCGTACATCAGACGACGTGTCAAATTCATACAGTTGACGTTGGGCATCCAAATAATCTGAACTGGCGGCAAACCACTCAGTTCGCATCTCAGCATCGGTGGGTAGTATGCACATAAGAGGTTGGAATTCAGGTTTCTATATTTTGCGATACAAAAAATTATAAAAACAGTTACCCTAAAGTAAATAAATATGTTTTATAATGTTAAATTTAGTGAAAATACCTTAATGGCATTACGAAGATATTTATCCACACCTTGCTTCTGGTACTTAGTTCCGGCTCCCCAACCTAAAAATCTTGGAATCGTCTGTTTTTGAAATAACTCGGGTTCTGTTCGAAATTCTGGAAAAACCTCCATGATCCACATCTGCACATAAATGGGTATAATCTGTAATAATTAATTAATCAACATATAACTGTAATGAACAATGAGCTGAAAGTGCTACCTTGAAGGGCCAGACGAAGCCTGTTAAAGAAAAACCAACTGTATCTTTTTTTTGTCGAATGTACATATTATAAACATTCGTAACCGTGTTTTCCCAAAAATAGTTCCCCCATGGATACTGTCTAAATACCACCAGATCGTCTACGAGGTGTATCAATCTATCATCAAAAACATTAGTTCGTTGGAGTCCCAAAAAACCTAATCCTAACAACATCAAAAGACAAACCCTCGTTTGATCATCTGGATCTAATGTCCGGAGAACAACGAATTTTTCTTCAACCATTGCCATGTTAACACGCTTTTTGACATTGAACATTCTCCGTTTGAAGGAATCTTCGTGATCCTTTGGTGTCCACTCTGTGGGCCCAAACTCTAACCCGGTAATTAGACAGAAATTTTTAGGGGTAAACATTAGGGTCCTTCTGGCAAGCTTATAAGGAATACCAAGATGCGATGTAGGTGTATTTTCTTGCAGACTTGCAACACCGACTAAAAGCTTGCTATCACATACAGTACTTTTTATATGTAAATAATTACCAAAACAAGTTTCGCTGATATATGAGAGGGTTTGTTCGGACATGGCATGCTTCAATCGATCTATAACCGACCATTTCTGTCTAACTTTGATTTGGACTTTCTAGTAATTTAAGATAAAAAAATAAATAAAATGTCATAATATTATGAATTAAACTAGTAATATTAGAAAAAGGGAAAAAGATATATACACCTTTACAGGTGGAGGCGATTGGTATACTGGATCTTCCATCATCGGATCTTGTTGCATGTTACCTGGTCGGCTCGGGCCCTGGTAAAACTCGTCCATGGTCCCCTACTGTAACACGTGGTGGCGAGGCAGGGTGGTGGTGGGCCTCTGCGGTGGCTGGACTCGGCGTAAAGTCGCGGTGGTCCCCAACTGTTCTTGGTCTGTGGTCCCCGAGTAAACCGGGTCGGGTCTACGGAGCTTCGGTTCTTCCAAACGGGTGCACGAGTGTTGGGTTCAAAAAAGACAAGAGAATTTATGACTTGGAAAGTGGGAAGTCTTTCTTTTTTTTTCGTATTAACAAGATTGGCGGACACGTGTCAACATAGGGGTGAACCGGGAAAGTGAAACGGCATATTGGTACAGGTGAAGCGGCATATTTGTAGGGAGAAACGGCTTGGGGTCTGGTGAACCGGCATAATGGCAGCGGTGTACCGGCATCAAGGGCAGCGGTGTACCGGCATATGGACAGCGGTGAACCGGCATAATGGCAGCCGTGTACCGGCTTGGCCATAGGTGTAGCGGCTTAATGGCAGCGGTAGCGGCTTGGGTAGTGAAAGGTCATGTCAACCGCCTCGGAAAGGGAAAGCGGCCAGTGAAAGGTCAAATCGGGTCGGGAAGCGGCGGCAGAGCTGACATGTGGGACGGCATAGCGGAAATGTGTAGCGGCATATTTATTTTTGTATTTTTTTCTTTTATTTTACTAACATAGTAAATTAATAAACAAAATAATTTATATTTATACTTATAAATAATTAATTCTATGACTTGGAGTATAAATACAAGACACCAAAAAACTACTTTCTCTCATATATGTGTTGGAAAAAATGTCTAATAAAAACACTGATGATGTATACAGCTCTCAACCAGTTAACAAATCATCAAGTTGGATTCTTAGAAAATGGAGGGCGCCAAAAAACAAGAGTGAAAATTCGTCCTCTGAATCTTCAAATGCACAAAATGCTGAAGACAACCAGTTTGTACAGAACCGTGAAAGCTTACACCTCCACAGAACAGGTAGATGGGCAATTCTAGACGACGAAACGGAGAATTGGTCGAAAGATGTTGTCACATTTTACAATAATGGAGACGCTCCATTCTGCTACTCTGCTGTTTTCTCAAGATCAATTGAGCTAGACCAAAATTTTTGGGGCACACTGTTGGGATATCGTAGTAACGGCTACCTAACGGCTACAGTAAATTTTGTTTAAATCTTTCTACAATATGTCGTATTTTGATTCAAGTAATTTATTTTTGATGTTAACATATTTAAAAATTAATAAATGTTGATTTTACAGCATATTGAAGGTTGGGTTGGAAGACTAATGGCTTGGAGGAGTAGAAAACTTCAAAGGGATACAATGCTAAACTTGCGTTGGACTATTCTACCACCACAATTTTATGAGAATTTATTAGACTCCGTTACTAAAAACGTGGCTATGTATGCTAATGGTAAATTAAACCCATTTCCTTCTTTCATCGACGTTGATTACGTTTTTTTCCCACTGCCGCTGGAAAATAGAGAATGGGTGCTGCTTCGACTTGAGTTGGTAACTCAAGAATTAGTTATATACGCATGTGAAGACATATGTGTTGGTGAAAAGTACAGAAATGTCATTCACCCACGGTTGACTAAGATCGCAGTTTATTTTGGAGCTTTGTTGGTGCATTTGCGGTATTGGAAAAAGACGGGCAAACCGGAAAAATTGATGATTTTCGAGCTTAATGAAGAATACATGGTGTCTAACAGGTCACTCTCAGGAAATGAGGGAGTCTATCTGTGTATGCTTATGGAGCATCTAGTAACAGACAAACCAATTAATCGATCCGGTCAAAATTTTTTAGCATACAGACGTTTCATGGCCGATAAACTGTATTTTTGGCGATGTTTACCACGCCCAAATGTTGTTTAGTGATATTTATTTTAAATGTTTAATTATTTATACGGAATTATGATGACTTCGTTCTTATATAAACCCCCCAACATCCACACACACCATTACACCTTCAAAATAAACATAACTCACTATGAACACCAACATGGGTGTAGGTAACCAAGATCCTATCGAACCAGTGGTTTCCGCACCCCGACGGCGATCCACTCGACGTCGACCGAACCCTCCTCCTTCGAACCAAATACTTCCCGCACCTGGGAGATTAACACGACGTCGTCTGAACCAAGAAACTACAAACCCACCTCCTTCAATTAACTCAGTTGCAAACCAACCACTAAAAAACGAAAACATTGTTTATGAATATTACCAGCAAGAACATCCAGACGATTTAACAGATCAAGAGTTGAACTTGGCATACGATTTAGCAGTGAGCACACTTCAAATTGCATCGCCAAACACTAATCAACCTAACCAGATGCTGGAGCAAGGAAGGCCGGAAGGCTATGAAACGGACCCGGGAGAGGAGTACGTAGAATGGTGGGGGGAGGAGGACACTCGATGCCCAACACCGGAGAGCCCACGTCGTACATGTTTGTACTCGCCAAGATCTGACGGTCGTGACAGTGATCGTTCGGTCTCGCCGCCCCCATTCTTCTTGGGTGATTGGCCTTAGGAATAATCTATTTTTATTTCTTAGATTTTTAGTTTAATCGTACGTTTATATAAATGCTTGTCCGTTTGTTTCCTATTGTATCTTAATAAATAAAGTCTTTGTCTTATTTAATGTCTATTGCAATGTACATAAAATATAAAATTTATCATATATTAACGGGAAAATTACAATTTAATTTTACAAATTAAGGCAACATTAAATTAAAGTGAGCTCCGGATTTTTAAGCTAATAATGATACCTGCAAATTAATTAAAATAAAAGTTTCCAAATAAAACCAGCGATGATGGTAGCCCATCTGGTTAGTGTGTGTGTTTGTGAGACGGAGGTCGCGGGTTCGATTCGTGTAAGGGGCGGATCATACAAGAGATCCCCCCTTTTTAAAACGGTCAAATCATAATTTTTACCTATGGCACTTGACTAACTGGACTAACGGAGTTCTTTAACTCAGTTGATTGATTCCTTTATTACATAATAACCTAGTTAAGTATCTAACTTAGTTATTATTTATTCCATATATGATTTAACTAACTAGGTTAGTTTAATCTAACCTTTCATTTATAGACGGCCTTCTATTAGTTTAATCTAACCTTTTCATATTTTTTTGATGTTTTTTTGATATTTTTTGATGTTTTTTGATATTTTTTTGATGTTTTTTGATTTTTTTTATGTATTTTGATATTTTTTAAAAAATACTACTGAAGCGGCTCGGCTTGTACTTTAAGCGGCTCGACTTGTACTTGTAGCGGCAGGGCTTGTACTTGTGGGCAGGTGGCGAAGCGGCTTGGCTTGGGGATGAAACGGCTCGGCTGACAGGCGTGGCGGCATAAAGCCGGTTCAGGCCAAAGGGACACGTGTCCGCTTGGTTGTGGCTGGATTGAAGGTGCATAAAAATGGGGGTTCACTTGGATGGGAAGGTCCATTATGCCCGGTCAAATGGCTATTCTCGTAAAAAGGCTGGTCAAGCGGCTATGCTCGTAATTTTCCCAAATTTTAAACTTAAAGTTTATTGGATGAGCACTATGTGGATATTCAAAAAAAAGTTATGAACTTTAAAGAATAAAATTATACTTTATAATTTAACCAATAAAAACATACTTTATATTTATAACAAATTATCTTTTATTTTTTGTCTTTTGTTTATTAATTTTTATAAAAAAAAACTTTACATATGTGTAACACTTATGACATATATCCACCACAAGAATGTTATCATAAATATTATACGAATAAGAAAACTATCAGAAACGAGTGCCGCAATGCAAAGTGTCGATCCCGCCGCATCGCGCGAGCATCCTATTAGTTTCTATACAATACAAATACCGTGGAGGGCTCTATTGGTCCAGCCAAATTACGATTTTCCCCGTTTAAATTTACAGTTTTGTCATTGGTTTTGTTTTCTTTCTCTTCTCAGCCAAATTACATTTTGCTCTCAGTTCAAATTTATAGTTTTGCCGTCGTTTTTGTTTTTTTCCTGTCAAATTACGAGTTTGCCATCAGTGTAAAATTATAATCATGTCATCGTTTTAGTTTTTTTTTTACAAAACTATGGTAGTGTTTTGTTTTGGTTTATATTTTTTTTTACAAAACTATGATAGTGTTTTGTTTTAATTAGTTGACTCGGTGTAATTTTTATTCGTGCTAGACGGCTGCCTGTCACACGATCATTTGTTCATTTGTCCTAAATAATTACAACTTCTCCCGCAATTTAAAATTATAGTCTTTGCATCGTTTTAGTTTTTTTAGCAAAAGTATGATAGTTTTTTGTTTTAATTGGTTGACTCGTCGTAATTTTTTTTTTTTGAGATCGTGTTATGAGTAAGTAGTATCTATAAGTAACTGAAATACAGACGTACATGTTATGTGAGAGAAATATTCGGCTTAGTGCCCTGCAACACGGGCGGGGCAAAAACTAGTTTGTATACATAATAAATAATATAGTGTTTTGTTTAAATTATCCTGAATCGAGTTACGAGTTTATATTTTTCTCTTAGTCCGATGTAGTCTAATCGACCTGAATTAAAGTTGATTTTCCGAATCGTAATTGGAATTCACTATCAAAAAAATACCAATACAAGAAAACCATTTCTATTTTTATAAATAGTTCTGCCGTTCAAAAAAAAAAAAAGAAACCATTTCTAATCACAGGATAACCCGAAAACCAATTAGATGAACACCGACACACCCAAACACGCTAGACAGTGTAGTTTTCCTCTTATCCACATCCAGTATACCCTAAACATGTTTACGTATCTGAGACCAGATATTCTCATAACACAATATCTCGTATTGTACAAATGATACACGATTTGTCCCAAGATTTCACATTTTCTCCCAATATTCATTTTCCAATGATGATTGTGAATACTGTCGAATACCCAAATCCCGGCTGACGTTCAATGGATCTTCGCTGACGTCAAGATGTTCCGTTTCTTGTAGCTACAAAAGAATAAACCGTTA
Source organism: Helianthus tuberosus (assembly GCA_030545235.1). Taxonomy (NCBI): domain Eukaryota; kingdom Viridiplantae; phylum Streptophyta; class Magnoliopsida; order Asterales; family Asteraceae; genus Helianthus; species Helianthus tuberosus. The sequence continues at coordinate 74,767,952 of CM060448.1, read as the reverse complement.
GCCTCGTCACGGAGGGCCCCGGGAGGGGGATCCGTGACCAAGCTCCGGCGTGAGAGTAAGTAAACTTGCCGGAGAGATGGAGGAGCCTATTCCGATGAGTATAATCACCGGAATGTTCCTTCAAAGGTGTGAATCCAATAAATGTGGTGTATGTGATTAATGTGTGAGAATATTGGTCGGGAGTAAATGTGAGAGTAGTAAATGAGAGTGAAGTAAATGAGATAGTCCTGAAGATGATACCTCTTTTTTGTTACCGTTTTCCTTCTTCTTATATAAGTCTTAGGCCTTATCTTGCATGTGGGATATTTGTTGAGATGATCTGACGGTTTTAGAAAGTCTTCGAGGGGCTCAGACACGTGTCTGACCCCTAACGGTTAGATTGGCAGCGTCATTTAATGTTTCGGCAGGAGAAGTACAATGCCAGCCATGATACTCTTCTTATCAGTCATTAATGGAGGCCTGCATGCTCTGATTCCTCGTTTCCCGCCCATTTCATATGGAGAAAACCTTAGTAGAGAAGTAAAACCATTTGCGGGTCTTATTCGTTGGGCTTGTGTGATGGTAGCCCAAGTCGGGTAAATGGAGCAATCCATTTGTCCCAAGATTTCACATTTTCTCCCAATATTCATTTTCCAATGATGATTGTGAATACCATCAATATGGTATAGCATCATATAAAAGTTTGTCATTATTCTTAGTTGTAGGTTCCTTTGAGTTTCAACACGCTAAGTAAGGTTAAATGCACTAATGCCTCATATCAAAGGGTATTCTATTCCCACACCTTATTATCTATATGCACACCCGGGATTTTCAATACACATCATATAGGCCTATACGACGCGTATTGAGACACTGAATTTTTAAAGTTTATTTTTGGTGTGTTATGTTGGGTTTTTTGTGTTTTGGGTTTGTTATTGGTGTTTATTATTGGTTATTTTTGTTTTAATAAGTTTTAAAATCTTTATTATTTTTATATCGAAAAGTATCGTATTATAGCGTATCGTGTCGTATCACTCTTTATTATTTTTATATCGTTAATTATCGTATTATAGCGTATCGTGTCGTACCGTATCACATTTTTAACTTAATATCGTATTATAAATTGTACGTAACCAAGCACATCAATCTAAACAGTTAAAATAAACACTCACAAATACAAAGAAACTGAAACTGTAAATTTAATTACTTAATAAGTTTGTACATACACAGGCCATTGTTCAAAATACATAAACCGTCAAAATACAAGAAAAGTACAACGATCCTAAACCTATGGATCCCGAGTGGTGCTTGAGGGCCCCTCCCCCGCAGTGCCTGAGGTCCCCGCCCCCTGATCCGGACTGGGCTGCTCACCACGCCGGAGTGCCTGGACCGCCTCCATGAGAAGATGCTCCATACGGCCGTGAGCGGCGTCCATCTGTGCTTGCATCCGCGCCTCCAACTGATGTAACGCACGTGCCACAGCTAGATCGAGCTCATCGTCGACTACGTGCTGGGGGTGCTGAGGCCCCCCATGTGGTTGCGACTGCAGTGGCGGAGCACCTAACGGAAATGGAGGCGGCGGAGGAGGTGGTAGTGGCTCAGCGTGGTCACCATCGTCGTCATCGGAGTCTTCGTCGTCGCCCTCTTCGACATCACCATCTGCCGGTTGACCCTCACCCTGTGCCGGCTCTTGACGCAACGCTGGTAGCTCGTCTGGGAGAGCGGCGGGGACGCACACCTCACCGTCGTCCCCTATAAGTCGCAGCCCCAGCCCAGGGAAGTCACGCGTTACGTGCATGCCGATTAGGGTAGTACGGGTCAACCTGACCGGCTCCACCACGCCCCCTACAAGAATAATGGGTCCTGCTGGGGAACAAGGCCCAAGGAGACGGCGATACGTGTGATGTACCCCCCCCCCCCCCCCCCGCGTACAGACAGACCTGTCCTGCCTGTGGTATGCCGCCGCAAACCATTGGCCTACGCAGCGATGGAGGGCACACCTCTCCCCCCATATAAGGCAGTACAGGTAAAAGAGATCCCCCTGATTGCACCACTCGTGACTATTCTCGCGTGGTGCTATAGATGTGGCAATAAGCTTGTGTAGGTAACGGTAGAGTGGATCAGTGATATAGGAAGACCTCGACTTCGACGTCGGGCCGAAGGGATGCTGGCTGATCACCTGCCAGAACCTCATCAGAGTCGTACGGGGGGCCATCCATATGTCGTCGGTGTAGATGGGGGTGTCTAACTTCTCCACCCTGTAAAGGCCGCAGTGCTGGGCAAACTGTCTGAGTGACATCAAATGCCACTGGTTTGCTAGACGAAAGCTTAACTCTATCCACGGGTCGTCCGGGTCGTTGATGCGTGTGAAGTGTGTATGGTTTTTAATGTATATTTTAAGCCATTTTACACTTTTTTAGTCAAGTTTTAAATTTATAAAACACGATATTTACTAACACTAAACACACATATGGGCAAGTGCACCCATCGTGAGCGTAGTATAGTGTTGGTAAGATACCGAGGTCGTCCAAGGACACAAGAGCTTTTAGTACCGGTTTATCCTCAACGTCTAATCAAATCAAAAGTTTAGAAAAAAGGTTTTTAAACTAGAAAAATAAAAGCTAACTAAAATGCTGAAAAATAAAATAAAAGTAAGAACAGATAGACAAGATGAATCACTTGGCTCTGACTCGTGTTTAGTGTAACCTTTGATTATTTCCGCACTTTTGCACTTTTTAAGAGATTATCTTAGTTATTGTAGTAGGCCCCTCTTTTGAAGGTGACGTTACCCTCAACCCAGTAGTTTGAGTCAGCAAGGATACAATCCTAAAGGGTCGGATTATTGAAAGATAATTAATTAAGTTATTAATGCATATTATGGTAGGCCCCTCTTTTGAAGGTGGCGTTACCCTCGGCTAAGTAGTCTGAGTCAGCAGGGATACAGTCCTAAGTAGCCGGGTTAAAGTATTAATAGTAGCTTACATATGAGGGGATCAAAGAGTTTGGACCCCCGCCATCCAATACCGGTGGGTATTGAAGGAGGTCCTACTAAATTTGACCCAGGTTCTTGCAGGATCTATACACTGAACAAGGCAAGACTCTTACCAAACCGTTCCCTTAACCCCCGACCAGGTAGCCAACATACCTCCATATAGACCGTGGAGATATGAATGGTGAAAATCTTTTATTTTATATAGACATTAAAATAATGCCAAGACACCACGGACAAACGATAAGGAGAATCACCTTCAACATAAGAAACTAGTTATTAAAGTCATTAATACATAACCAAGTAAAAAGTGCGAAAAGATTAAAAATAAAAAGTATTACACTAGACACTTGTCTTCACCAAGTGATGTAAGAGACTTAGGCAAACATGGCCTTTGATTGTCAAGAACTCTTACGATCAATCTTGGATCCCGAGACGACTCACACACTCTATGATGGACAATGGATGATGGTGGTGGATGATGGTGCTATGATGGTGGTGGGTGGTGGGTGAAGTGTGAGAGAGGTGGTGTGCCAAGGGATGGTTTGCAAATGAGCCAAGCACCCCTATTTATAGCCTGAACAGTAGCTCGGGCACGACCCCGTGTCCAGTGGGCACGGCCCCGTGTCCATCCTCTTCCCTGTCTTCATTAATTGCAGTTTGTCTGCATTAGTTGACCACGCCCCCGTGTTCGCTGGGCACGCCCCCGTGTGCAGAAGCGTATCTGTACTATCAAGATTTGTCTGGATTCTGCGAATCTTATAGTTGACCACGGCTCCGTGTCCACTGAGCACGGCCCCGTGGTGGGCGATAGAAGCTTCTATAGCTTTGTCTTTTATGCTGGCACTTGGGCACGCCCCCGTGTTCACTGAGCACGGGGCGTGTTTAGCCTTCTGTTCTCTTGTTTTGCTTGGGAAGATGCTGTTGGGGAGGTCGGGCATGCCACGTTTGTTCCTTTTCTTGTATTTATGTTAGATTTAGCTGCCTTTTGCTTCTTTTGTTAATTTGAGCTCATTTAATCCTGAAAATACAAAAGGAAGACAAAAACACACTTTTTCCAACATTAGTACTAAAAAAGGGTTAGTTTTATGCCACAATTGATGTAATTTATATGTTGCATTTTGTGCACATCAGTCGTCATCCTCCTCCTCCGGGCGGTCTGCAGGCCTGGGAGCGAAGTCGAAAGTCGATAAAAACTCGCACGTCATGACCCTGTAAGACGGCGTGTATGCAATATCGAACAACCTGTCACACTGTGTGGTTAGTATGCATGTCGTATACAAAACAAAGAAAAAACTGTCGGGCTCTCGCCGACTCGCCAACCTCATCTAGAGCTCCCCAATTGAGGGCGGCGTGGCCGCCGATCTCCATACGATGAAACTTTTCACATCTGTGATAAGCCTCGCTCCCCTCCTCGAACATCAGATAAGGATTCTCCATCAACGAATCCTCTCCACGGTCAGCGCCACGCCCGCGCTCACGTCCAGCGCCACGCCCGCGCCCACGGCCACGTCCACATCCACGCCCACCAGGCACCGCCACCGCCATCAACGCCCCCGCCGCTCCACGTGCGCGGCCATGTCCACGCCCACCTCCACCTGGACCGCCACCTCCCCAGCCAGCACCCCGGCCTCTCCCTCTACCAATAGCGACATCCATATCTGCATGATTAAATAATATTAATCATTTTTTTTTCAAAATATAACAATTTTTAATTAATTTAAAAAAATATATAACATACGCTCGTAATGGACCTAATCGCGATACGGACGACCCCGACTAAATAATATAATTATTATCGATCTACGACGTATTAGGTTTCGACGCTCGTTACGCACCTACACGCGATACGGACGTTTCGACTAAAAAAATTAAACTATATATTTACGACGTCTTAGGTTTCAACGCTCGTAATAGACCTAATCGCGATACGGACGACCCCGACTAAATAATATAATTATTATCGATCTACGACGTATTAGGTTTCGACGCTCGTTACGACCTACGCGCGATACGGACCCTTCGACTAAAAAAATAAAAAAAAAACTATATATTTTCGACGTCTTAGGTTTCGACGCTCGTAATGGACCTAATCGCGATACGGACGACCCCGACTAAATAATATAATTATTATCGATCTACGACGTATTAGGTTTTGACGCTCGTTACGGACCTACGCGCGATACGGACGCTTCGACTAAAAATAAAGAAAAACTATATATTAACGACGTCTTAGGTTTCGACGCTCGTAATGGACCTAATCGCTATATGGACGACCCCGACTATATATTATAATTATTATCTATCTACGACGTATTAGGTTTCGAAGCTCGTTACGGACCTACGCGCAATACGGACGTTTCGACTGAAAATAAAAAAAAACTATATATTTACGATATCTTAGGTTTCGACGCTCGTAATGGACCTAATCGCGATACGGACGACCCCGACTAAATAATATAATTATTATCGATCTACGACGTATTAGGTTTCGACGCTTGTTACGGACCTACGCGCGATACGGACGTTTCGACTAAAAAACAAAAAAACTATATATTTACGACGTCTTAGGTTTCGACGCTCGTAATGGACCTAATCACGATACGGACGACCCCGACTAAATAATATAAACATTATCTATCTACGACTCATTACGTTTCGACGCTCGTTATCGACCTACGCGCGATACGGACGACTTCGACTAAAAATAAAAACTTTCTACTTACTAGTAAAACATTAAAAAAAACTAAGATATAAAACAGAAATGAAAAAAAAACAAGAATTTTGAATTAATACGATGCGTATATGCCCATACGCTTCGTATCAGTTCATAATTTAAAAAAAAAATTGAATTTTTGAAACAATACGATGCGTATAGGCCCATACGCATCGTATCGCTTCATAAGTTCATGAAAAACCTAAAAAAAACCCAGGTTTTCAACCCCAAAATCACACAAATTGGACGGATAAAATGCAAAATTGAAAATGTATAAATGACGAGGATTCGGGGATGAATACCGTACTAGTCTTTGATCTTGAAATCTCGACCGTATTTTGACAGTATGTATAAGCACCGTATGTGTGTGTATTTCGGTGTATTTTGGATTTTTTTTTTGTTTTTGGATCGTATCAACCCCCTGTGTTTCAGGGGGTAACACATGGGGTTATATCGTTTACACCTTAAATACGAATTGTATAGGTATAGGTCTATACGATGGGAGTGAAATTACCATAATACCCCTGCTTTTTTTTTTTAAATTCAGGGTATAATACGCATCGTATAGATCTATACGATGCGTATTTAAGGTGTAATACGATACAATATTGGCCTATAGGATCGTATATGCCATAATTTGAAATTTTGGTTTTTCGTATTTTCCTCGGTTCGACGCATATACGTGTCGTTTTATGACGTATGACTTCAACATACGTCGTTTCGGTGATGTTCGGTTACGTACGAATATCGTATTCTATGATTATGTACAGTTTTGTTTGAAATCCACTTGTACTCCATAGAGTCGTGTTATATGTATACGCTCGTGGAAATATCATTAGTTGCGTATTTTTGCGTATTTTGAGGTATTTTACCATATTGTTGCATATTTTATAGTGTTTTGACATATTTGAGTGTATTCTGACGTATTTTAGCTTATTTTAACCTGTTTTTAGGTTATTTCAACGTATTTCGGCGTATGTTAAAGTATCTCGGCGTATTTTAGCGTATTTTAACGTAATTTGACGTATTTTAGCGTATTGCAACGTATTTTTACACATTTTCATGTATTTTAGCGAATTTTAAAGTATTTTTGCGTATTTTAGCGTATTTTAACGTATTTTAGCGGATTTTGATGTATTTTAGCGTATTTTGACATATTTGAGCGTACTTTAGAGCATTATAGCGTATTTTAATTTATTTTAACATGTTTTCATGTATCTTAGGCTATTTTAAGGTGTTTTTGCTTATTTAATCGTATTTGAACGTATTTCGGCATATTTTAACGTATCTCGGCGTATTTTAGCGTACTTTAATGTATTTTTAGCGTATTGCAACGTATTTTAACATATTTTCATGTATTTTAGCGAATTTTAAGGTATATTTGCGTATTTTAGCGTATTTTGACGTATTATACCGGATTTGGACGTATTTTAGCGTATTTTGACATATTTTAGCGTTCTTTAGAGTATTATAGCGTATTTTAAGGTATTTTAACATATTTTCATGTATCTTAGGGTAGTTGAAGGTATTTTTACTTATTTTAGCGTATTTTAACGTATTTCGACGTATTTTAACGTATCTCGGCGTATTTTAGCGTACTTTAACGTAATTTGACGTATTTTTAGCGTATTGCAACGTATTTTAACATATTTTCATGTATTTTATCGAATTTTAAGGTATATTTGCGTATTTTAGCGTATTTTTAACGTATTTTAGCTTATTTGGACATATTTAACGTATTTTGACATATTTTAGCGTACTTGAGAGCATTATAGCGTATTTTAAGGTATTTTAACATATTTTCATGTATCTTAGGGTATTTTAAGGTATTTTTGCTTATTTTAGCGTATTTTAGCATATTTTAACGTATTTTGGCGTATTTTAACGTATCTCGGCGTATTTTAGCGTATGTTAACTTAATTTGACGTATTTTTGCGTATTGCAACGTATTTTAACATATTTTCATGCATTTTAGCGAATTTTAAGGTATTTTTGTGTATTTTAGCGTATTTTATCGTATATTAGCGTATTTTAGTGTATTTTGGCATATTTTAGTGTACTTTAGAGCATTATAGCCTATTTTAAGGTATTTTAGCTTATTTTCGCATACTTTAGCGTACTTTAGAGTATTTAAGCGTATTTTGACATATTTTAGCGTACTTTAGAGTATTTAAGCGTATGTGGACATACTTTAGCGTACTTTTGCATATTTTAGCGTAATTTCGCATATTTTAGCGTATTTTCGTATTACAAATTAATCAATATAATGCATTGTTTTGGCAATAAACAAATTGAATACATTATACGAATAAATTATTCTTTAAAATTACAAATTAATCAATAACAAGCAATGTAGGGTCAATGTTAGGCTTCATTAGCATATCATACCACGCTATCCGTTCCGTGTAGTTTTCCTTCCAAAGTAAAGCTTCTGAGCCCGCGTGTCTACTCCACATAAGGTTCGGTGGCGGCATTGGATAGTCCCCTTCAAGTCTGACGTGGATGAAATGACCAAGATTAACAAATAACAGTGAAACGAACTGATGGGGGGCACGTGTGTGCTTTGGATCATAAAAGGGAAATACAGTAGAACAACCTCGGATGTCTAATAGGTGAACAATCACACCAAACCTATGGGCAAGAAGTAGTCCTGCTTGAGGCGTCTCCATCCAATGTTCCATGGGTGCCATTCCAACCCCGGTAAAATTTATTCTCTGTACTTGTTGGTCGTAGTCCCCTGGTAATTCACTATTGAAGACGTGCCTCCACATTTCTTGGTTATCACCCGTCAGCTCTTCAAGTAGTTGGTTTCAAATATACCCAAAGTAGTCTTGTTCAAACCCTAAACCCACAGCCGCCACCCGAAACCCACAATGTCCATCCGGCTTGACATCTTTTATTCTTGAAATGTATGGGTGGAACACTTTTGGAATTTTTTTTTTGTATCTGTGCACATATTCAAGCGTTCCCTCATCAGTAATTAACGAAAAGCCATGGTCCTTGCCAGGTTCTTCTTCATGTGAAGCCGTTGAACGACTGCGCCGATTTAACGACCTTTGAGACTTTAGAGACATTGCAGACCTAGAAGGTATTAGGGAATCTTGCGATGATACATAAGAGCTGTGTCGAGGAGGGTTACACCTACTTTGTTGTCTGGGAGGCCCAACTGAGCTGTCTCTAGCAGGTTGTTCTTTTCTTTGTTGTTGGACATTGGACGTTGGCCGCCCATGAGTGTTTTCTTGTACGATAGGCGGTTTTTTTGTCGCTCATATATGGGTTTACCACCGCCATGATCTTCGATAAGATGCTTTTCCTCACTTGCGGGGGTTGGGTAGACAATTTTTGTTTCACATAATCTAATTGTTTGTCTACATCAACATCTTCCTCATCAAAATTTGATGGGTTCAGGTCAAGTTTTCTCCAGAAAATGTCTATATTTTCGAGCCGAATAACGCAGTCTGCAAAACAAAAAAGAACATTAGACAATCATATTAAATTAAGACAACAAAACATTTTTTATAAGTCTATAAGTACCTGTATTCTGCAGTCTCTCCAGGCGACAGGCACATAACAACCCGCAACCCGCGTACAGCTGGCAGCCACATGTTGATCTAAATGACTGCAACGTGATTATTCTCCGTGTTAGCTCATTTTCTAATAGGTTAAGAGCATGGATGGAAACTTTACGAAGTAGGTTGCAACACAAAGGAATCTCAAGGTGGCTGTTCATTCGCTTGGTGCGGCTTTCTTCCAAGTATTTCTTTATTTGCACATATTGCTTTAGTACCAAGGTGTCCACCTTTTCACCAGCGTTTCCAGACTGCATTTCGGTGTAGTCAGCTGTTTGTTTAATGCCGCATGTTCGCCTTCAGCTCTGTTTGTTGTAGTTTGGAAGAATGTTAGGGTTTGATTGGTCCATGCAGATACGAACAAATGGCAGGAGGTGCTTAACCAGTTATTCCATAGGTAATAAAAAACATCTGAAAAAATAAACGTATTCAAATTATATATCTATTTAAATGAATGTATTTACTTATAGAGAACATACGTTTACGTTGTTGATTGATAAGGTGTCTCTGAAGGTTGAGGAGGTTATATTCGAATAACCCCTCGGTAGCGGAATCACACACTATTCTCCACTGACAAAGAAAGCCCTCCCAATCTTTCTGAGTAAACGAATTCTTGCAGTGCTTCACGATATTTTGTAAGATGTGAAACCTGCACAGATATCTGTGTGCGCTAGGGAATATTTTTCTACACACGTTTATCAGTGCCTAGTCCTTGTCCGTTAGAATTACACGCGACTCCATGCACTCGTGTAGCATAGATTTGATCCTCTCCATAACCCAGACGTACGTTGCCTCCTGATCGTTTGAAAGAAATGCATGTGCAACACAGAAGGTTTGGTTTGTCGGCGTTATACCCGCAACTTGCAAAAATGGAAGATTGTACATGTTAGTCTTGTAGGTAGCGTCGACCATAAGCACATACGGGAATGCCCTCTACATTTCAAAGAACTTCTCGTGACAGAAAAATACATGTTGAATGACGTTGGTGGAATGTTTCGTCTGTATGTAATATGTCATCTTTTTTTCTTGGAAGATTTGTTCCAGCCGCTCGAACTTTATGGCCGTAATCTTTTGGCGAGCGTTGTGTATGTCTTTCGGAACACATTTGTTCTCAGGGTTTTGTTCGGTTACGGCCTTCTAGATTGTATGGGGCTGTATGTCTTGATCTGTCAGCTCTTGCACCAGCCTAAACTCATTAGAAGTAAGCCTCCTGGCATACGCGTAACCCTCCAAATGTTCAGCAGGGCCGTGGTTGTGCGTCTCGTTAAAATTTTTGTTCAGATAATCTATCCGCCAAGCTCGACGACTTTGGTCGAGACGACCTATCACCATAAAAGGGCAAGCGCATTTTTTGCTGTCGGTTTTCCTAACCGTGGCCTTACTCTCATGCTCGCCGCTACGACAACATTGGAGCCACACCCGGTGATCCTTGAACCGTCTGGTAACAATAACGTATCCGTTGGCTAAACCCCTTCGTTTTACCCAACCTTCCAAATCATCGCGGGATAAAAAAATCCTAAAAATATAACAAGTAATTTAAAAAAATATAACAATTTTGAATGTACTTTTTTAAAAATTCTTAAAAAAATATAACAATTTTAATTAATTTTATAAAATATAACATTTTTATATTAATTTTTATCCTATTTACAGAATATAACAATTTTGAATGTATTTTTTCTTTACAATTTAACATGCAAATTATTATTGTTTTTATTGCGAGGAACGTGCGAATTGTGCATCGGTTTTGAAATGAACGAGGTAACAAGTATTAAAACACATAGAAATTGAGATAACGTAAAAGAGAGGCTTGATAAAACATCAGATTGTTTCGGGTTTAGAAACTTCGACTATTCCAAAGTGAATCGAAAGTCCTTTCAAATTAGGGAAACATGCTTTGGCCTATAGGTAAAATACTCTCGTCGAGAAGCGATTAACGGTACTTTACCCTTCCAGTTACTACACGTCCCTAATCGATTGAAAAATCGAAACTTTGGTGGGATTGAAAATCGAGGAACGGGACTAGGCGACAAGATGCGGGTTTACCCCTAACTTGACGATTTCGTACCATAAGTGTGGTTGGTATTCGTCGGGTCAAGAAAGTTAATTCCGACACTTTGACGAGGGTCCACTAGAGTTTTAATTGGAAACTTACCGTCAAGATGTGGATCTCACTCCTAACTTGATGGCGTAATTTCGCGCAAAATTGAATAAACGGATTGAGAGTCATTCACCAAATTATGGGTTTCACGCCTATTTTGGTGAAACCATCTCGTTTGTATAATACGAGTGTCTTCAACTCTTCAACGAATATTTAAAAAAAAAATATATATATATATAACAATTTTTAATGTATTTTTATAATATTTAAAAAAATATAACAAGTTTAATTAATTTTATAAAAATATTTCATATAACATTTATTACTTATTTTTTATCCTATTTGAAAAATATAACAATTTTAATGTATTTTGTATTAACAATTTTAAAATAATTTTTTAACAGAAAAAAATATAACATTTAACAAAAATATATATCGTTCGTACCTGATCAGTTTTGTACGAAACTTCAGGGTAAGTGGGTGGCTCGTCACCTGATGACTCTTGCACGTAAGAAGGCTGACCAACGTCTTCTTGTACTCCCGAGGCACCACTAACGAAAATGTTATTGCCATATTCTTCCTGTCTGTACGAGGGAACGTAACCGGCTTCATAATACGGAGACCCATAACCATGATCATAGCTACACACATTCAGATCTGGTAACAACGGTTGGCGGGGCATAGCAGACTAAATAAAACAACGGGTAAAAGGTAATGGTAAGTTTAACGCCGAATAGAAAAAAGTAAATATATATACTTACCTCGTTGAGGTCTGGCAACAACGATTCATTATGATGGGGACGATAGCCGGACACGACCTCCTCCGCGTGACCATCATTTCCACTCAAATCGTAAAAATCAGGGACATTAGACCCCGTCTAATACAAACGGTGTGCTAAGTATTTCATAAATTAAAAAAAAACAGAATAAGTTAAAAAAATGATATACCACACTGCTATCCGGAATAAACGTGCTCATGTTTGCGTGAGATAGCTCGTCGAAAATGTGGTTGTACCAAGACATGTTTGTTAGTGAATATGAATATATAACAAAGACGATATCATCGTCTTCTTCGTCGTTTAAATAGGGGAGGCAGAATTCAAATTCAGAATTCAATACGGGTCGTATAGCCCTATACGATGCGTATAGGGCTTACGTCAATCACTTTACGTCACTCAACAGTGACAAAAAGCTGCTCGTACTTTCTTAAAAAAGTAATACGCATCGTATGGGCCTATACGATGCGTATTACTTTTACCCCGGAAGACATTGTCAACCTTTGACTGGCCTAAAAGTTTGAACTGCCTACACAATGCGTATTAAGGGTGTCGATTTAATAACCCACGGTGTACCAATAATACGACCCTATCAAAATCCAAGATATTTAAGTTATAAAAAGTTAAAAACTACAAGTAGCTAGCTCCATGACATAATCCAAAGCATCTTCCTCATAGGAAATTTCATGCACTTATTGTCTTATTTTCTTTGTCCTTTTTTGGGCCTATTATCAAAAGCAATGTTTTAAAAACCGGTATTTTAATCGTATCGGATTAGACTTAAAAATGGTTTAACTGGTTAAACCGGGTTGTATCGGGCGGTTCAACCATGTTGACTAATTAACTCTATAAATCCATAAAATGTAATTTCAACTCAAAAAATAATCCAAAACTATATCATTCCATAATAAAAAATATTCTAAAAGTCAATCCATAATAAAAAATTATCCAAAAGTTCATTATTAAATACACATTATTCCATATATAAGTTTGCAACTTTTTTGTGCATTATAACTTGTACATTGTGCTTTGGGTGATTTTCAAAAAAAAAAAGTTGATTTTTTACTTTTAACCTAAAGGTTTTTACTTTTTATAATTTTAATCCTACATAATTTGTTTTTTTAAATTTTAACCCAAAACTTTTCATTATTTGCAATTTAACTTCACAACTTTTGTCACTTATACTTTTCATCTTTCGCAAATTTTCGAGTTACGTATAGTTCTAAATTTTTCGAGTTAATACGACGCAACGTGAATGTGTGGTTCAATGTTTTTACCTCTATTTTCCATGTTTGACAGGTTCGTCGCAACACGCATATCCTACGTCGAGTCAGTGTTGGTGGTTGATGACGATTGTGTGACGTTAGTACTATTTGACACCGTTTTACGCCCCGCCGAAACGCGGGGTGTGCTTTGGGGGTTCTTAAAGAAAAAATGGTTATGCATATGTTTGTCGTAACGTTGGCTTTGAGGGTTTTCCAAAAAAATTGATATTTTTTTTTACTTTTCACCCAAAAGTATTTAATAAATTACTTTTAACTCAAAACTATTTGTTTTTTTTTTACTTTTAACCCAAAACTTTTTATCTTTTGCAATCTATCATCGTAACTTTTTTTACTTTCAACTTTGGTCCTTTATAGTTTTCATTTTCCGCAAATTTTTCGCTTTATGCTTGGTTCTAAATTTTGTGACTTAACAAATCGCAACGTGCGTCTTTGGTTTAACGTTTTTACGTTTCGTTCTAAATTTTGCGAGTTAACACGACGCAACGTGCGTGTGTGGGTGAACGTTTTTACATCGTCTATTTTTCCCCGTTTGACAGGTTTAACATAACGTGCGGGTCCTAGATTGACTTAGTTATAACTAAAGAATCCCCGCCGCATTGCGGCGGGTCGCAATCCTAGTTATATAGCAATTAGCAAACAATATAACAATTAACAACATGAATAATTGAACAAAAGTCAAAAGAAGGTAAACCTGGATGATCGGTTGAAGAACTTAACACCCTTTTCATATACATCACAGGGAACATATTAGAGAATTCTTATCGAGAGGGCGAAAGCACCCATCACCAATTGATATAAATTTGTAAAAAAAGCTATCCGAGGTAAGAGAAGGGGTGAATGTACGGGTCTCACAAACAGCCTAACCCACTTTTTTGTGATGATGGGTTCACCTAGTAGTGCATTGTCGAGTACCGAATGTTCATATGCTCCAGCTAGGTGCAATAACTCATCTTGGGTTATATTTGATTGGAACGGGATATTAATATGTCACTTTTGCTTGAAAAGGGCCATAGCAAGTGAAGTGGGTTATATTTAGTTATATTAGCTTGTAGTTTGTTGTAACAATTCTTAATAGGTAATATTTGGTTGTAACGACATACCAGGTCATTTTGGGTGAAGTATCTTTTATTTACTTATTTGTTTACATTTGGTTAATGGGTCATATTTGGGTGTAGTTACTTATCTTGAGCTACATTTGGTTGAAATGATTTTAATATGTCACTTTTTGCTTAGAATGGGTCCAAAGGAGTAAAGTGGCTTACATTTAGTTATATTTGTTTGTAACTTGTTATAATGGATATATTTGGTTGTAACAAGTCATAATGTAATGTGTGGGTTCTTTTGGGTGAAGACGTGAAATGGCTTATGTTTAGTTACATTTGTTGTAATTTGTTATAGTGGATCTTAATAGGAAATATTTGGTTATAATATGTATAAAGGAGTCATATTTGGTTATTTGTATGTATTGTCCTATATTTGGTTATAATATGTATAAAAGAGTCCTATTGGTTATTTGTATGTATTGTCATACGGTCCGTAGTAAGAGTTAGTTGTAATGTGCCATATTTGGTGACAAACTTGTCTTGAGTTATCAAATGGGTCATAATGGGGCTCAATAGATCATTTTGGGTTTAGTGACTTATATATCGTTGTAATCAAGGGTCCCGCCGCCCCGGACGCCTCCATCAATTTTTTGCTTTTAGTGTTAATTTTATAGAAAATTTTTGAAAAATTTTATTTATAGTGTAAAATATTAGATTTTTAAGAGTTCGGCCCCTGCCGATTTGGATTTTGGGAGTCCGACCCCACTGAGTTTTCGTTCAAACTCTGCCACTAGTTGTAACACGTCTTTAGTAATATAGGTACATGCGTTGCAAAACAAATAATGCCGGTGGGGGAGAAAGAAAAGTGATGATGGATAAAGGATGAGGTAAGAATGAAAGGCGAACGAATTGGAGGAAATTCAAGAAAATAGAAAGCAAAATGTTGAAATGAGTGAGAGGCTATGAATGTTATTACAAATACTTGATTTTAATAGCTTTTAGTTATGGCAAATGCGTCGCTAGCTGGTCAAAAAAGTCATCGTAAAGCATCGCTATATATAATAAAAGATTTGGCCGTAAATTCGTCGCAATTTTCAACACATTCATATTTAGTGTAAAGATCCGCCACAAAAATCATAGTTGGTTAGTCCAAAATGTGTTACCTCGCGGTTTTTTTAACTGAAAACTAACATACTCCATACTCCACCCTGAATTAAGTGGCTAAAAAGTTGCCTCTACATTTGTTGATCAACTTCCATCATAATTAGAGACAGAAACTCTCGTTGCATAAATCCATCACAAACCTATCCCAAATAGTTATTAGATACCATTTCTTCCCCTTGGTCAAATCTATGTCGCAAAGGACTTTAACAACAAATTGTAGTCGTGTATATTACATGTCGTTATAATCTGTTTTGTACCGATGTTATTATATTTTTTTTCCAACTACTTACAACAAAATAGAAAATTTTCCTACCGAAATTCTGAAGTGTTTTCATTACACAATCAACAATACATTTCTTATTTACAAAATAAAGTCACAACTATGTCGGCATGTATAACAACCAACTTGTTACCTTTCAAAAAAAAAAAAAAAACTTTCTAGTTAGATAAAACTAGTTTTTTTAATTGTAGATCAACTTGATTTTTTCAGCTTACTCCAAAGGGCCGGCATATGTTGTTTAAACCCCTCACCCCAAGTTCCAATCACACGCAGAGGTGCTCTCCCATATTTACATAATTTGCACTTAGTAGGAATCGAATCTGAGACCTCCACAGGAGGAAACCACTTATTAGTGGAAAACCCCCTGACCAATGGGAGAGCACCTCTGGGTGGGATTCGAACTTGGGGTGAGGGGTTTAAGCAACATATGCTGACCCTTTGAAGTAAGCTGGAAAAATCCAATTGATCTACTATGGGGCGATTATACATGATAAAGTACTAAGCACACATATCATGCTCCCACGTTAGATTAACAAACATAGGAATCAACCTTCATGCAATGAAACAAAGCACGTGCAATGTGACATAAAGTTATCAACAAGGGTGGTTCGATTGT
Organism: Helianthus tuberosus; assembly: GCA_030545235.1. Lineage (NCBI taxonomy): Eukaryota > Viridiplantae > Streptophyta > Magnoliopsida > Asterales > Asteraceae > Helianthus > Helianthus tuberosus. Next base: position 74,751,433 of record CM060448.1, on the reverse strand, counting down.
AAAGATAGAAGCAGAAGCTTGCAATTACTAATAAGGGGCACCAAATCTTTTAGGGTTAGTTACGTTGGGTTCTTTTTCTCTGATCACAACTTTTCCAACTCTCCATCTGTCGAACTTTCTGTTTGAATAGTGAGATTTTGTGCTAGAAATCATATGCGAAAAACGAGTATCATATTATTCCCATGTTTTAAGATCATAAGTAGAAATACTCGATTTTAGAATCTGCTTTAGACCCTGAAATATGAGTTGGACTTGTTATCAGTCTATACGTAATTAAACAAAACCAGTTATCGTTTTCAATCTTTAATAAAATTAGGCTCCCTTTCGGTACAAGATATTTTTATGAAGTGAAGAAAATGTGATTCTTGTCATAAAAGTCTACTACTTTAACCTTTACTTGATTTGATCGGTATCATTGTATCAATGGACATTTACTCTCTTTTTTATATTATAATATAATTTGTGCAACGTTTATATTTTTCGGTTGATAATTTATCTGATTCGAATAAACTTTTCTCTCACGTTGTGAATAACAATTAAACTTTTTAACACACATTTACTCGACCTGGTTACATGTGTCATTGATTAGTTATGTTCAATCTTTACTCCTTTATCAATTGACAGTCGGCATGAGCAATAGTACAAGTGTGTGAAATAGATGAGAGCAATTGCATAGCTGAATGGGCCGATTAATGACTGTTATTTTCCCTTTCGACTAGAAATTAGGTCGTAATTGAATAGTTGAAACTTCAAAGTTAAGAGTTTGTGTTAAAAGTTTTTAAATATCGAACTAATTAAGGGGCTGGTTGTTTAACTCTTAATAAGTCTCTTAATGCTTCAGACTTCTTACTAGTTCAACACTTAATGGTTTAGACTGTTTGTTTAGTGAGCAGATTTCTGAATGATTCAGGCATTTGCCTCTAAATCGTTAAGCATTATACTGAGTCTGAATGGTTAAGACCTTTTATCTGAATTGGTCAGACATTTGTCTCTGAACGTTTAAGCATTATACTGGCTCTTAATGCTTCAGACATTTTACTGGTTCAACACTTAATGGTTCAGACCTCTTGCTCGTTCAGCACTTACTCATTTAGAAGTTGCCAAATAGCCCCGTAAGGGTATATACTATCTTTACTTAATATCATGGTAAAATGTATAAAAGGGTACAAGTTTTGTTCAGATTTTTGTTTGAGGTATTACCCTATAAAAAGGTTAAAAAAAAAAACGTTGCCAAAAAACTATAATGTATTTTATGGAGTTTTTTTTTTTTAAAACTATTGAAGGTGAAAAAACTATTTACCAAAATATTATTCCTTAAAAACCATTTACTAATATGGTATTTATCACTTATTTTGTACTAAGGTTCATGTTTTAACCAACATATTAAACTTCTTATATATACTTTTATTCTAGAGTTAATTGTCAAAATCGTCCCTGAGGTTTGGGCAGGTTTGCCATTTTCATCCAAAATGACACTTTTGTACAAAATTGCCCCCAACGTTTGTAACTTTTTGCCATTTTCATCCAAACCACTAACTTAGTTTATTTTTTCTGTTAAGTTGAGGATATTTGGATGAAACTGACAAATATAAACCACATGGACGATTTTGGCAATTTATTCAAACTCTTTTAAATTTCTTTTATTTAATTAATTTTGTTACATATTTAATAAAAAAGAATATACATGCAATTTTTATATGAAAAAAATAATAGATTTGTCACATAATTTTTATAAATTTTCATCCAAATCACTAACTCGGTTTATTTTTTCTGTTAAGGTGAAGGATGTTTTAAATTTTATAAATTAAGACTGAAATTAATTTACAACTTCTTTATATAAATCAGTTTTATAAAGAGAAAATGTCATTGGTGTGCAACACATAACAATCGATTACAACTTTTAGTATTTATCAGTTATAGAGATGGAAAAAAAATTGTAAAACGTTACATATTTTTAAATGTGTTGAGCACCTAGGAAATATGTTGGTAGAAAGAAAATATTTATTTAATTAAGATTATGAGAGTAACTAACTAATACTTATTCTGAGTGGCTTGAATAAAGAAACTTTTGGTTCATAGCATTATAATTACAATTTGGTGGGTAATTTTAAGGTTTGGTAACGATAGGGGGGGGGGGGGGGGGGGGGAGTACTGGTTTCTGTTTTTCCTTAGGAGCGAATTTAAAAGAGTAGAAAATGAATTACAAAGTTGGTACATATGATAAGATTTTTTTATTTGATCTTTTTCAATAAGGTCACAAACATTTTAGTTTTATAAAATTTAGAGGTTTAAGTAGATTTTATTTTTATAAAACTGATCTTGTAACGCCCCAAAATCCGAATGTTTATATTCGTAAAAGGTTCTTATATAATATATCCCAAAATAAATATTAGGCTATTTTACCTAGTTAAGGTTTATGGTAAAAAAACTAGTAAAAGAGATAAGTAGTGCCAATTGTGTCTTAGAGGCAAACTCAAGGGGTTAAAGTGGGATAAATAAAAGTTAAGTTATTAAAAGAAAAAGATCACACACACACACACATCTTCGTGTGTGTTCTGGATGGATCGAGCAGGGGCTCTCAAAAGCCCCAAAACCCTAGTTCTTCAAAAGCTTCAAATTGAAGAATGAATCAAGGCTCAAATTCACAACCGAACATGAATCAGTGATCACCTTCACAAGGGGATCGTAAGGTATGTCTTAAATCAAAGATTGGTGATCATGTGTGAAGTGGGTTATGTTCTAATCCGTAAGTTAATGTGAAATTGATCATGTATAAGGGTTAGAATCATCATATAGAACATAGGTTATGTGTGGTTTGTGTTAATACGATGTTTAGAGATGAAACCCGTTAGTTAAGGTGAAGATGATAACTAGAATCACCACCTATGTCCAAGTCTTGTTGAAAGATTGATGTATTTTGTGAGTATGATGAGTTGTTGTTAGATGAATTGAATGAAATGTGGTGTTGATATGTTTGATGCTTATGTGTGAGCGATAGGTGTTGGTTAGGAGTAGGATTTGATGAGTTATGTAGGAGTTTAGAATATTTATGCATGAATTAGTTGTACGTTATGCTTAAAAGGTGGTACGCACACCTAGCGTATGATAAGATGTATATAGTGTCGTCCGTATAGTCGATTATGATGTTAAGGGTATATGATGTTAAGTTGATAGTTAAATATGGTTAATAATTGACTTTCAAAAGTCAACTAAGTATAAGAAACATGATGTGACTCGTTGTCGTAAAAGCATGATTATAGGAAGTGGTATGGTACTTGTTATGTCGATACGTATTAAATGGAATGATCTGATGAATTACATGCATTTAACGGGATATGAATTTGGTTATATGTTTTGCGTTAGCTAGAATCGACTAATGAAAGTCAAATGTGAAACATGTGATTAATATGATCATTAACATGTACAATGATGTAAGCTAACGAGAATGCGATGTTGGTGGTATGAAAGTATAGGAATCATATCGGGGCGGACTCAAACATGAGAAGCTAACGGGTCAAAAAGAGGCAAGGAAACGGATACGAACATGGACGCGTAAGGTAAGTGATTCCTGTAATCACTTCTTAGTTTGTTAAGTAATATAGTGTTTTAACTAATTAAATGTGATGTTTGAGGTTAGTTATGTGTTGAAGTCCTTCGTCGCAAAGGTTGGTGCTAAAGTTGACTAAAATGCCCTTGGTGGGTATATTGGGCAAACGACCTTTAAAAGATGTTTAGAAATAAGATAAATGATCAAGTGAATAATTAGGATAAGTATGGAAGCGAAAAGCATGTTTTTGAGAGTCAAATGCATTGAAATACGTAAATACCCTTAACGGGTCAAAATAAGCATTTAAGCGTAAACGGGACTATATCACGTAAGGAACCCGTGATTTGAGTTTTATATGATAGGAGATATTGAAATAATGAATTTTATGAGTTTAAAGCTCAAATAAACATGTTGGTGTGATAAAATTATGAACGGGTCAATTCTTGGTAAAAAGGGTAGTAAGCCGAAGACTTAAAAGTCTGGAATTTTGATAATCCGGATGTCGGATTTTAACTCCATAAGATGGAGAATTAAATTACGGACGCGTAGGAAAAAGAATCGGTAAAAACGGACCAATAATGAAGAAGTTATGGCCGTTTTCGTGAAATCCGGTTGTGCTGGAAATCTGCAGATCAGCAGCAGCAACATTCTGTGAAATTCAGGGCGTCGCGCTACGCGATGGTGGGACTGGTTGGCGAAAGTTGTTCTTTTGCTCCGTTTTGTCTTGGGAACTCGTTTAAACGCGTTTTAAGTTGCATATGACTAATTTAACTTACGTTTTTATGAGCATACGTGTATGCACATATGTAGATAGGCATGTATGTATGTTTGTATGCATCTATACACGTATGTAGAAGTGTATGTAAGCATGTATGCGCAAACATATGTAAGAGTATAAGTGTGTGAGCAAGTACACCCGGATACATGAAGGCGTATATGAGTCGGCAAGTGTGAGTTGGGTATGTGCAAATAGGGACATATGTATGTATATATGTATAACGCCATGAGTGTGCGTCATGATGTAGGTATGGGTGTATGTAGATATGCATGTATTATCGTAGATGGGTTTATATGTGGGTATGTACATAATTGATTAAGTGTGAATATATGAAAATGATTGTAGGTGATCATAAATATATATGTAGGTATGTATGGAGGTAAATACGTATGTGGGTAGGCATGCATATACATTGAGTATCGATGATGTAAATATCATGTTTTGTGTATAAAGCGTAACGCAGGTTCAATAAGGAAGTCTCACTCAGATCATACACGCAGAGGGAAAGCTTGAATGTAAATAGAATACAGAATGATAAGTAACGAGAATAAATATTGTTATGCTAAGGCTGTGTACTAATGTTATGAACATTTATGGTGAGTGCAGGTTGTACAAGACATAGGGGATCACCGAGGAACAGAGATCGAAGATCAAGTCACTAGACGGATTGTACGGAAGTAATTGAGTGTGTAATTTAATAAGTATAAATTATGTCTTCGTAGGGTAAAAGAGTATGATAGATGTATTATATATATTAAAAGAAACTTCTCATGAATAGTGTTTTGAAAATTTTTTATTATCATATTAAGTGTTGAATATTTAATAGTAGTTTAATTTTTTATTATATTAAGTGATGAACATTTAATAGTTATTATCAATAATAATGATGAATGTTTAGTATATTATTTTAAATTAATTATTGATATTATTTTATTAATACTATTAAATAGTTGTATTTTTTATCAACTTTTATTCTTTTAAGGTTTTTATTAAAAGTTGAATAAGTAGTTGTATTTAAACTTTTTCTTCTTGACATTATACATAATTGTGATGAAGAGTAATTGTAATATTTTAAGTATTTTCTTTTTTTTTAATATTTTATTTGTTATTGTTTGATTTTTTAGTAACAAATAGTAACTAATAATTCTTTATGGTATTGGTATGATTTTATTTAGCAATCAATTTGGTATTGGTTTTGTTCATTATAATACTGGTACGATTTTTGGTATTGGTTTTGTTCATTATAATATTGGTACGATTCATGCACTCGGTATAGAAGTCAACACATGTTTTACATCGACCGAAAATGATAAAAACAAAACAGGTACCGACACCGATATTGTTCGAACGGTATCGTTCTATTTAAATTGTCACGGTACTGGTACCAATGTTTATTTATCATTATAAACAGAGTTGTATAAATGAAAAAAAAATTGAAAGGGAAAACCATAAAATGTATACAGGTATCAGTACAAATGTTGTTATGTACGGCACGCAAGCGATATGATGTCAATTTATCGAAATAAAAGTCAGTAAAAATAATTATCGGTACCGAATTGATGTTGTTCGTTTGGTTATGTACCGATGTTGTTCGGTATGGTATGGTATGGTAGTGATGTGATGTTAGCTTATCGAAAGCAAAATAAAATATAAAAATAAATAACGGTACCGAACAACTCAGTCGGTGTCGATTTGGTACGACAATGCTGAAAAAATAAGCATAGAACGCAAACCAAATAAACCGATATCAATTGAAAAACATCAGTACCGATTTTCGTTTTTTTTTCAATCGCTATATGTTTTTTCTTTCGATAACTAAAGCGAGTGCCGATACTGTAACGAATCGAATAGAAATCGATCGAATTTCCGCCGCGAAGCGTGGGGAAAATATCACTAGTTTATGTTAAAAGAACTATTTTAAATGAACTTTTAACTAAGGAAAAATGTTTTTAACGAAAGAAATTTCTAGGTATGAATTTCCGCTGCGACTTTAGTCATTTACGAATTAGGGTGTAACAGATCTATATAAAAAATTAGAAATTAATTTATGTCTTAGTTTATAAACATAATTCGTCTTAATAGAAAAATTAACTAAGTTAGTGGTTAGATGAAAATTTATAAAAATTATGTGATAAAGCTATTATTTTTTTCATATAAAAATTGCATGTATATTCTTTTTTATTATATATGTAACAAAATTAATTAAATAAAAGAAATTTAAAAGAGTTTGAGTAAATTGCCAAAATCGTCCCTGTGGTTTTATATTTGCCAGTTTCATCCAAATATCCTCAACTTAACAGAAAAAATAAACTAAGTTAGTGGTTTGGATGAAAATGGCAGAAAGTTACAAACGTTGGGGACAATTTAGTACAAAAGTGTCATTTTGGACGAAAATGACAAACCTGCCCAAACCTCAGGGACGATTTTGGCAATTAACTCTTTATGCTATTAATCCATTATATGTTTTTTAATTATCCAACATATAAAACTTCCTATATATACTTTTATTCTATCAATAAATTGTCTGTTTTTTATTATACTTCTTTTTGTGTTTTTATTATATCAATTCAACAACTTTTCCTATTTCTTTCTTCTCGTCAACCTAGGGTTGTCCAAAAAACTGGCGGCTTAGAGCTCGCGTGGATTTAGCTCGGAAAAAGCTCGCTCGATATGGCTCGGTTTGAAAGTGAGTCAAGCCGGCTCGGCTCGGTTAGAAAGTGAGCCTAGCTCGACTTGGCTCGTGACGAGCCAAATTGGCTCGGTTTTGGCTTGCTTGGTAGTTCGGCTCGGCTTAGCTCGAATTATTTTACTTATAATATATTTTATTTTTATATACATATAATATATTACAAAAAAAGTGATTATTATTTACATGTATTTAGGCTTGTAGTTTGATATCTATGACATATTAAAAGGTTGACTGCCGTGCTAATAAACAAATATTGTATTTACTTGGAATTTAATACTTATTTTGCATTGTTGAACGTGATTTTGGCTTGTGATGTATCAGGTTGAATTTATTTTGAATATGTTCTTTTGAAGTATTGAATAATATTTTAGAATACTGAATTTTGAGAGCTACGTATTAACTTTTATTTTTAAAATCGAGCCAAACCAAGCCGAGCCGAGCCAGCTCGGTTTAAAACCAAGCCGAGCCCGAGCTTAGATTTTCAGCTCGGTTTCAAATCCGAGCCGAGCCGAGCCAGCTCGGTTTATAATCAAGCCGAGCCCGAGCTTGCCCTAGCTCAGCTCGGCTCAGCTCATGAACAACCCTACGTCAACCCATTATAATTTTTTCCCCAACTTATTATAATTATTTATATTTTTTTCAACGAACCCTCGCTATATAAATGAACCTAAACGTTTAGTAAACCGTTCAAGAACAATTCAACTAAAAGATTGTTACGTAAGAAAATGTAAATGAAGGAAAATAAATGAATATTCATGTACATAAATGAGTACAAACATGATATTTATTCATGTTCGCTCCTCTACTTAAATTAACAAAAAGTTGTGTTCAAGTTCATTTATTTATTAAATAAACAAATATAAACAAACTTCTTCCAAATATAAATGAACAAGAGTTAATTACATAGTTAGTCCCTATGGTTTGCACAAAATAACATACTTAGGTACTAATAGTTTAAAATCACCTTCTAGGGTATTAACTTTTCATTTTGTAACGTTTGTAGGTATTAACTTCTAGAGTATTAACATAGTTAGTCCCTGTGGTTTGCACAAAATAACATACTTTGGTACTAATAGAATGTGATTTTAAACCTACAGATAACGTTAATACCTCCAAACGTTACAAAATGAAAAGTTAATACCCTAGAATGTGATTTTAAACTATTAGTACCTAAGTATGTTACTTTGGGCAAACCACAGGGACTAACTATGTAATTAACTCAATGAACAAATATTATAATGAAATGTTCGTGAATAATTTGGAAGGAAGTGCGTTTATATTTGTACGTTTATTAATTTAATAAACGAATGAACATTAACACAACTTTTTGTTAATTTAAGTAGACGAGCAAATGAACACATATCATGTTCGTACTCATTTACGCACATGTATATTTATTTATTTTCGTTTATATACATTTGTTTATTTGCTTATATTCAATTCATTAAATAAAATTTATTTATTATTGATATTAAATCACAATTTATTTATGTTTTGTACGTATTTTAAGACAAACAAACTAAAGATTATTAAAATATGAAAGTGAAACTAATTAACTTTTAGAATAATAATATCATCTGCACATGTTCAGCTCTTCAAAAATATCATCCCACAAGTAAGTTTTAAAATAAAGTAAATTTTTTTTAAGTATTTTATGTTCACGGACGCAGAAAAAAAAACATATAACAGATCGACAAAATAAAAATAAGTAAAAAGTGTAAGATGTGGGTTAAATCATGAAACCTTAGTACAGAACAAGAGATAAACACTATTTTGGTAAACAGTGGTAAATAGTTTTGAGGAAACACTAATTTAGTAAATAGTTTTTCTACCAACACTAGTTTAAGAAGAAAAACTCGTATTTTATGTTTTCTACATTTATGAATAAATACCTTTCAAAATTTTTATACCTAAAAAGGTAACAAATGGTGTTTCCACATTTATGTAACAATAGTATATGTGACTGGTTTCGACGGCCACTTAAATATCAGTCAGCCATGTTTTTGGCGACTCACTATATGGCCATGCGTAATTGACGTGTCGTCGCGGTCACAATCAAATTTAATCCAATTACTACTAAATAGTTAGTGGCAAGTGGGTATCGAACACAGGGAGTTTATGGAATATGTGTTATTTAAAGGTTTCTCTAAGTTAACTAAAATTAAACTAATTGCAATAAAAATAAATTCAAGAGTTTGATTGATTGATTTGAGTTTTAAAACTAAGATTGCTATTCTAATTGCAAAATGAGAGTTTGGTTTGTAAACAATTTAGAGACAAATGACCATCTTTAGTTTCCGGTTTGCTTTGACATTTATGCTATCATTCACTAGAAAGAACTACATAGACATAGCTCATGTGTGATTACTTGTTGTGATAAAAGGGAACTAAGTACTCAGATTCCTAGAACGTGAGGTTGTTACCCGATGACCAATTAACCCTTACTCAATCCTAATTCTACCCATGATATCTCGATTGCCAACGGCACCAAGAACGTATGGTTTCAAACTAGAATAACATAAGAATCAACAATTTACAAGCAAATAAGCACACACCATAATAAACAAAACATAGATTAAGTTTATCATTCTAGAAATACGAAATCAAAGCACAAACGTCAAAAACAAACCTTCAACTAAAGATGACCACCATAAGTTTAGCCGCACATGGCTTGGACAATCATCATCACAAAAGTCTTAATGTTCATAACAATCAAAAACACAAAACCAAGCTTAGCAATTGTTTTCAAGCTCAAAGAACAAGCCAAATTCGTCTCCCAAGTGTTAGATAACCGAAATACCCATGATAGGACCATAAAAACATCATCAAGAGCTCATTAAATGCTTAAGTTACAAAAGTGTTCCATAAGATGGCAATCAAAACACTACGACACCCTTAAACTGGGCTACGACGGACCAGAAAACACAGTGAGTGCCGTAACCCGTAGGCTACGGCGGCGCCAAGTTTGTTTTCTTGTTTTCTTCATAACTTTCTCGTTTCAACTCCGTTTTCTTCGCCGTTTTCGCCTACGTTATCGTAATTTTGTTCTCTATCATGTTATCTTCTTGATTCTTCAATTCCAAAATTTATTTTTTTCATTTATTCTCCGGCTTTCAATCTCCAATCCAGTCGTGTCTATTCGAAGCTTTATTTCCACACTTTTAAGCCCCGAATGTACCTGAAACACAAGCAACCGTAGTTATCTAATTCAAGATAAATACATGGATAAATGTGGGATTAAATTGTACTTTATAACCATTAAGGGTTGTCCTACGGACTACCCGTCACATCCCCACACTTAACCGTTGCTTGCCCCCAAGCAACTCGTTCAAAACTACTAATAACTCCTCAAGCGATGAACATGAATCAAGCAAACAAATGTCCTCATTTTACTAACCTTTCTTAAACCCCGCATAACACACCCCTCACAATGACTCTCCTCTCGGTGACAAATAATGTTGGGATTGAACCCTATCATAGGAACAGATAATTAAAGCCAAAACTGGATCAGAGCAGTGGATCCAGAATAATCAGATGTTTACATACAAGTCTCTCCCCTTGAAAGTGGTTTCAACATCTGCTGACCTCCTATCTGTTGATCTTGCAAACTGCTGACCTACAACTGCTGCTCAAGTAAAGAACTGATGCAAGACTAAAGCCCTGCTGATTCAATCTACTGCCTTGAGTCAAGCACTGCTGATCCGGACAAGTACTGCTGGGTTCACAGCAGTGGAAGGTTGCAGCAGCTGATCTATAGTCTGTTTTGTATTGTAATGTAATAGCAGTAGTTAACATAGCAGTGTTTGTATAGATCAGAGGTTAGAGTTTGTTAGGCTGTTAGATGTCACTATCATGGTGACGTCAGCTGAGGTTCATCAGTGGTTTGGTTTGCCTATAAATATGACAGTACTCTGTACTGTTATATTTGATTCGTTTTGAGAGAGTTCTTCTCCCCAATTCAATCCTTTCATCTTGTGCAACCAACTCTGGAGTATCAGGCTGAGGGGGAGTTTAGTCTGTAAGCTTGCATTGTAACCTTTTGCTTTTGATGTAATCTTTCGACTCTATGAAAAGCAATTGTTTATCAAACTATATTCTCTTTTGATTGTGTTTACAAAGTTTGTAATTCATTTCCGCTGCACTTAAAACTGTTCATATCTTCAAATCTTACAAACAAACACAATCATGAGAGCCTCAGATCTTAACAATTGGTATCAGAGCCAGGACAGTCAAATTCGATCTAACAATCAATTTGACATAACAGTTCGGCTCAAAATTCATTGATACTAAGGTTGGTTGTATTTAGTTGAAAAACAGAGTATCGAGTAAATCATGTTCAAAATGGTTATTCAAAAACTCTGTAAATCAACCAAGATGTCATATGACACACAAATTTCACACAACAAGTGAATTCATGCATAAGACACTCATGGTTTCTAGATCTGAAACTATATCTGTTAAACTATGAGACTATTTTTATTTTCTAAATTGATTTCAATTGTTGATGTACAATCTGTGATGTTTTCATTAAATACTAAAGTATGAACCTCAGATTAACAAAACCTATGTTCGTAAAAACATTGATTGTTTTGTTAAAACACAAGAGGGAAATTAAAACTTTAGTTATTCAGATCTTATGTGTTGAAAAACTGGTTGAGATCCTCAAAAGGAACAAGTCAACTTTGTTAAAAATACATTAAGAAAATCAGGGGTCAACATAGTCCGTATCATGTGTAGTGTGAGATTGGTTAAAAAAAAAAATTGTGCAAACATGACCATGTCTCTCAAAACATTACTACAAAATGATTTTGGACTAAAATTCATAAAACTCGAAAGTGTGTTTATCTCAAAACTCTTGAAGTCAAAAGAAAAGAGTATAAACGTAAAACACTTAAGAGTCAAAGCTTGGGGTAATAATGGTCATTAAGCAACTGTTTGTGATCATTGGTTCAAGAAAGTTCAAGTGACATTAATGTTTCCAGTGATTGAACTTACAAAAGGACTAGACAAATTTTTAAAATCATCACATAGTAACTAGATCTACAACAGGATCTCCAAAACTCATGTGTCCATGTGTCCTCATGTTTGCAATCAACTGACAAAGAAAATGGTATCAAACAGTGGTCAAAATGTTTTCAAAATATTCTACCACGGCAGTCAAACCACTGACCATTTTAATAAAACTTGAGAATGATATAATTATGTTTTCTATTGAAAGTTTACCAGATCCTTTTTGATGCTGTTCTCAGATAATTCTTTAAGATTTTTTATAAAGGATTTTCTCGAATAATCAGGATATATTATTCATTTTTTTTTCTAGGAGTAATATATTTTGAACTTTTGTTTGTTTTTGTTGGCATTAGTTTCAATTACCTGTCAGGACATAGTACCTTATTTTTGTTGGTACTATTGTCCTCATGAATGGGTCAAAAGGGAATGGTACATGTTCAAGATCATGTCATACTCAGGTTTGCTCCAAATTTCTTATTAAAGGTTGATTGCTAACTGTGCTTGAATTACTGGGGTACTCATGTTTTAATTGAATATTAAACGAAAATGAGTTGCCTTAGCAAAAAGTTCTCATCATTTGGGGTACTAAACCACTGTTCTTCAAAATGGACATGTGGCAAAACCTTGAATGAAAATTCTCAAAACTGTTGATGGAATACTTGTCCTTCAAATCTGTACCATTTACCCTAACCACTGTTTTGTTCCAACGTCTGATCTCTAAATACTGTCCACTGCTGAAAGTTAGCCTCTGATCCTTCATTTCATCAGAGTTTGGCATGTGGGCAGTACATAGTGGTCAGTATTTTTGTAACTGCTACCACGTCAGTCTTCACTTTTCCTCTATAAAACCCCCACTTTACATCAAAAACAGGGTTTTACTGTCGAATTGAATTCTTAAAAATTCTCTTCTCAAAACAGTTTTTCATCTCATTTCTTCACAAATTTCTTCGATCATCATCTTCAAAATGACAAAATCGAAGCCATCTGCAAAACCCTCATCCAAATCCACATCGAAAACAGCCTCTCAAAAGGCAATCTCCACTGAAATCCCATATAAACCATCTCACAATCTCCTGGGTCTTCTCACAAAGCCAGGAACCACCAAAGTTTTCGATTCCATCATTGACATCATGGCAAAATCAAAGTACAAAACTTTGTTCACCGCCGATGCACCAATTTATTTGGCGACCCAAAGAGAGTTCTGGAAGAATGCAACCCTTGAAAAACAAGGAGACACTGCAACCACCATACACTCTTCTATAAAGGGTAAAGCTGTCCAAATCACGCCACAATCCATCTCAGAGGTCTTTCAACTCGGTGATCAGGAAAGTAAAATTTCTTTCACTAAAAACGAGTTACAAACTGACTTCATTGAAAGAGGGTATGAAGCCACAATGATGAAGAAACTTACCTTACAAAAATGTTATTTTCCTTCTGCAACCAGATTTTTATTTCATACCCTCCTACTATGTGTTTCAAATAAAACCACTTCTTTCAATGAAATTCCTTTAAAGATTCAAAATCTGGGATATGCAATTCTTCAAAAAGAAAATTTTAACTATTCCAGGGAAATTTTTAAAGATTTGGTTAATAATGTTGAAACAAAATCATTTTTACTGTTTCCAAGGTTTTTAAGTTACTATTTTGAAAAGAAATTCAGTAAGGATGATTTAACTGTAATAAATCAAGGTGATTCTACTCAAATAAACAGTTTAACAACTGAAACTTTTTCAAGAATGTTAGCACCTTGTAAAACACAAGCAGAGGTGCCTGAGCAGAATTTAGCAGCTATCACTGCTCCTCAGGTATCTGCTGCTGAGCCCACTGCTCAAGGTGATCAAAGTGGCAGCACAACTGCTTTGAAACCCACACCTACAATCACCAAAAAGCCAAAAAGAAAAACTCAAAACCCCCCAAAACCCATCAAAAAGGCAACTCTGGAGGATGAGATACCAGAGCTACTGCCTGTGACAACACAAATGTCACAAGAAACCACTGCTGCTACTTCCTCACAGCAGTTGGTACAAATATCTCAACCCTTGACCAAAACTCCTCCTGCTTCTTCACAAAAAGATCAGGTTGTACACATTGGGACACCACATCATGATGCTCTGGAAACACTCGTTTCCATCATCCACAGCTCAATTCCCGGAGCAAATCCTCTTTCTTCATCAAACATCACATCCACAATTCCCCCACCAACTAAACTGCTGTTGGATGCAATTGATTTGAACCAGGCACTCACCGGTCCTTCTCAATCACCTATCAATGAGAAAATACCTCAATAACTGACTGGGTCTGATGTATCAATCTTTGCTAACCCACCAACACAACCTGAGGAGGTTAGACCCCTTGAGTTACACGTAACTTTTGGTGGTAGTCCAAGTGAAGCAGCAACTACAACTGTTGAACCCATTGGTTTACAGTTGGACAGTGGTTACATTAATAAGACTTCCTTGGAGGCAATTCCTTACATAGCACCTCTGCCAACCACCAGTGGATTTATTTATCCTACTGGCAACAAAAAAAGGTTGTCAAGTGTTGAAGGAAGAAGACCCCAGTACCAAGAAAAAGGGGCATCAGTGGTTAGTGTGTGGAGTACACTCCCTACCTCAACCACTGATAAAACCACTGTTAGTGGGAAATCAGATGATCCCATTAAATTGGGTGATGATTTAAAATATCAGGATTTGACGGAACGAATTGAAAAGTTGGATACATCTGTTGCAGATCTTAAAATATGCTACAGCAGGTGTTGAAAACCCAAAAGATGCAATCCACTGCTGTTCCACCTCAAGCACCTGCTCCACAACAGGCATCTGCTACAAATGAGCTCTGGAATCTATTCCAACCTTTTCTCCATCAACAAGCACAACTAGCAGATCAGCAACATGAAAAACATGTTCAACAACTGAGAAATGTAATGGAGTCAAGGTTCAAGAACACTCAGGCTGATCTAAGGGCTCTCAAAACTCAGATCCTGCACACCACTGGCACTGCTCCTCCAACAGTACTTTTCATTGATCAACTCCCAGAAGATAATGCCAAAAAGGGGGAGAAAATTCAGGAGTGGAAGAAGAAAGGAATAGATGATGGTCTCTATATTGAACCTAAAAGGGATGCTATGACCAGAAAAATTCCTATGCCAGATGGTAGTAAAAAGGTTGATGCAACTCAAGAAGCACTTGATGAAGGAGTAGAAAGTGTTAAAAGAGATAGAATGGCAAAGGATATCTCAAGATGGAATGAGGAGAAAAGAGCTTTCATGGAACTGTATGAGCAAGGTTGTTCTGGATCAAAGGATACTAAAAATCCTAAGACAAAAAGGAAACCTAAGTCCATCCCATCCAGATTTCTAAAGCCTCCAAAACCATCATCCAAAAGCCATCTGCATCAAACCTCCACCCAAACAGTTGTTGTAACTCCTGCTGTATCAACTACTGCTGGTACTTCAGTGGTTTCAACATCTGTTCTCACTTCAACACACACTACTTCAACACACACCACAACCACTACTTTACCACCACCACTATCACCACCAAAAACAATCTCACCACCACTTTCACCTGCTGACAAAAAGCAGAAGACAACAGGTGTTATAACATCTGTTGTAAAGACACCAGTGGTTGAGACACCAGTTGTCTCAACAGCTGTTAGTCAAACACAAACCACTGCCATACAATCTACCACCACTGATCCACCCAAAACATCATCTGCCTCTTCTAAAACAAAAAGGAGAAGGATTTACATATCAGATGATGATTCACCTTCACCACCACCAACATCCTCACAATCTTTGTCACTTGTCACAATTCCTAAACCCATACCTCTCTCTTCAGCTCAAACTTTAAAGCCATTACCTCCTGCTGGTGTCTCATTTCCTTTGGAACTCATTGCAGTCAGGGAAGAAATCAAATCCTTCTACTATGAGGATGACCCAGTTAAAAGGAGTATGCCATCAGTTGCAGGATATCCCAGGCCTAACAATATTGAAGAATACTTGAAACTCAAGGCCAAGCAAGCAGAGGATATTGCAATAAAAAACAGAAGAGGGAAATCTGATAGAGAATTTCAACAAAACTATCAGTTCCTACTCTCACAGGTCAATGCTATGGAGTGATTTGCTAAAAATGTATGTCAGCAAATTTCAGAAAGGGCAGATGAGTCCTTGAGAAAAGACTACATTGAGAGTATCATGACCTACAAGAAATACAAGGGGGAGAAATACATGTACAAAAACTGGACCATTCCTGAGCTTGAAAAAGAAGCAGCCAGGATTCAAGAAATGATCAAAAATAAGGTCAAGCAGACTCCCCCTGAAAAATTCAAACAATTTGAAGCTGAGAAGGCATTAATGTTGAAGAGAATGAAAGAGGAGCTGATAGCAGCTGATTATGGGTCGAAGAATTCTGTGTCAAAGTGGGGAGAAGATATGGTCAGGGCTACCTACAAGAAGTTAGAGGAACTTAGAAAGAAAGATCCAAAAGTTCCACAAAAGCCTGACTACTCTAAAGCAGAGGTCTCAAAAAGACCACCAAAGCTGCAAGCTAAAAGAACTACTGCTCCAGCTGGTGCTGCCATCTACAAAAGAAGGAGCCAAAACCAGTCGAGTACTGAAACAATTCAAGATCTAATAGCTGGTGATGCTATTGTAAAAGCAGGCATGAAATTAATGATAAAAGAAGATCTTGAATTGGAACAATCTGCAAGTACTGCTCAGCCAGTTATGAATAGGCCAGCCTCACCAAATACCTCTGCAAATAAACATCTCCCAAGAAACCCACCAGGCTCAAAAATACAAAAGTGGGAAACTGAAAAACAGACCCGCGTATTGACTTTGCTCAGGTCTGGTGGAGAAGTGAAGAAAATATCAAGGGAACAAGCTCTTGGCCTGAGTCTTGAAGATTTGCAGGATCTCCTTGATCTTCCACTTAGCAGGGATGATGAAGACACAGATGCCCTAGACTTTGAACTACAATTTAAAGGTCAGATAAGGGAACTGTTGATGAGGCAATAAATGTCCATAATAATGAAGAGTTTTGGCATTATCTGTTCCAGGGGGAGATTGTTGGGATTGAACCCTATCAGAGGAACAGATAATTAAAGCCAAAACTGGATCAGAGCAGTGGATCCAGAATAAGCAGATGTTTACATACAAGTCTCTCCCCTTGAAAGTGGTTTCAACATCTGCTGACCTCCTATCTGCTGATCTTGCAAACTGCTGACCTACAACTGCTGCTCAAGTAAAGAACTGATGCAAGACTAAAGCCCTGCTGATTCAATCTACTGCCTTGAGTCAAGCACTGCTGATCCGGACAAGTACTGCTGGGTTCACAGCAGTGGAAGGTTGCAGCAGCTGATCTATAGTCTGTTTTGTATTGTAATGTAAGAGCAGTAGTTAACATAGCAGTGTTTGTATAGATCAGAGGTTAGAGTTTGTTAGGCTGTTAGATGTCACTATCATGGTGACGTCAGCTGAGGTTCATCAGTGGTTTGGTTTGCCTATAAATATGACAGTACTCTGTACTATTATATTTGATTCGTTTTGAGAGAGTTCTTCTCCTCAATTCAATCCTTTCATCTTGTGCAACCAACTCTGGAGTATCAGGCTGAGGGGGAGTTTAGTCTGTAAGCTTGCATTGTAACCTTTTGCTTTTGATGTAATC
The DNA here is from genome assembly GCA_030545235.1 of Helianthus tuberosus. Classification (NCBI taxonomy): domain Eukaryota; kingdom Viridiplantae; phylum Streptophyta; class Magnoliopsida; order Asterales; family Asteraceae; genus Helianthus; species Helianthus tuberosus. The sequence continues at coordinate 74,733,743 of CM060448.1, read as the reverse complement.
TTTCGACTCTATGAAAAGCAATTGTTTATCAAACTATATTCTCTTTTGATTGTGTTTACAAAGTTTGTAATTCATTTCCGCTGCACTTAAAACTGTTCATATCTTCAAATCTTACAAACAAACACAATCATGAGAGCCTCAGATCTTAACAAATAATACTAGCAAAGATGAGCTAGAACACACTTAAGGCAAATGGGTAGTTGAACAATAATATGCTTGTACTCAAATTGGTCCTTCGCCTAAAGAATTTGCTAAACATGCATGCGAATCAAAGGGACTTAAAGGTTGTAACACGGCAAGGCAAATGGGTAGGAAATGGAAATACATATGCGAAGTAGCTAACGATTCAACCCAATCTTTTATTTCTAACTAAAACAAAACATAAACAACTATATACAAACTATCTCATTCATTTTTTTTCATTTTTCATTGCTTTTTCTCTTTTTTTTCATATCTCTTTTTTTCTTTCGATTTAACAAACATAACAAACAAGCATACTAGAACAAGATGATTATACTAATAGACCGGGTCAAATACTGGTTAATTTTTTAAGAGAAAGTAGGCACGGGTTAACAAAAGATCGGCTCAAAGATCAAATGGGCTACTAAAGTCCAAACCCCCGCCCCTCTCGCTACCATGCTCATATATATAATTTATGAGGTCCAACCCCCCAAATCCCACACTCGCACTCACCAAGACGAGGCTACCTAATTGCCCTAATCCTTTTCACATGCATATCAAGCTAAGGCCTCAAACCGCATTCAATCACAAGTTCTAATGCACCACCACCCATTTCCACTCTCATCAAGAAAAAAAATGTATTCTAATAAATTCAAGTAGTGGCTCAACTCTCACCAAGAAAGAACAAAGGGATATGGGTTGTCGATGTGTCATGCAATTTAATACTCAATTGTTCAATTTGGACCATTTTTCGCTTGATTTTTAAAAGATTCACAATTTTTTTTAAAAAAATTTCCCCTCATCCCCACACTTGGGATACATTGTGCCCAATGTATGGTTTTGAAGGGAAGATCGCTTAAACACCAAAAACATCAACTTTGTTTTTTTTTTTTTTATAAACAAAAGCAAACTAATAAACTAACAATATTTCAAAGCTAAAGAACATGACAAGTCTAAGGAAAAAGTACATTGACCTGGTGAAGTTTGACACAACAGATATTGTAAATGATCCAAGTTCCTATCACCACTTTCACACAAATATCCGCACATCTTCCCCACACTTGAGTGTTGCCATGGCCCTGAAACATAGAAAACTAAAGAAATAACAAGATCAGTGAAAAACCTCGGGTTGCCTCCCGAGCAGCGCTAAGTTTTCAGGTCTTCAGCCAGACCGTGCCACCCCCATTTATGGTGGCTCAAAGAATCGATTCCTATCACCTCCCTCACTGTAGCTTGTCATTGGTTGAAATGCATCCATCAAATGTCCATTCGGTGGATAGTCAACTGCATACCTGCTCGAACCCTCATACTTCTTTTCACACCCCAGTGGTTTGTTTGTTTTTATTCTTTGATGCACACTTCTCATATGGTCACTAGGCTCTCTACCTTTCTCTTCAATAGATTCATAACTAATCTACCTAGTATGAACATCGACGTACAACTTACGGTTCTTTTCGGTCATAGTAATAACCCCGTCTCTATAGTTGATTTGAGCATTTACCGTATAAAGAAATGGTCGACCTAAAATTACCCTTTGTTGTGATGCCAATTCGGTAGAAACAAAATCTAAGACCAGAAAATCCACCGGATAGTCGAATTCTCCCAACCGAATTATGACATTCCTAACCACTCCTCGCGGACGCCTCCAACTCTCATCCGCCAAGCTCACCATGGTGTCTATATCTTCAAGCGGACCAAAATCATACATGTCATATAGATCACCTGGTAGCACACTCATGCTCGCCCCGTAGTCCAACAATGCGTGAGGGATTTTTAATTTTCCCAGACGGATAGGCACGATTGGTGCTCCTTGTTCTTTATCATTCTCACCATCGGCGTCCTTCCCTATACCTGTATTTATTTGACATGAAGAGGTTAGAAATTTTTCATTAAATTCGGTACTAGGAACGGTGCTTACTACATTGATATTAACGCTTTTTATGTTCTTGGGATTTGTCACCGTGTCACTCGGTAGCTGGCCTTTTGCTTTCTTCAGTATCGCCACTTCACTCGCAAGTTGACCCATTTGAGTGATCAACGATTGAATAGCTTTGTCACGGATTTCATCTTTTTGCATACGAACCTCATCAAGCTGATTTCTTCGTTGCATCTCCATTTGCATCGCTTTCAACATCTCCATGACCTCATTTCCACCAGAGGAACCTTGAACCGAAAACCCACTTTGTTCATTACCCGGTTGTTTGAATTGCCTTTGAAAACCTTGATTATTAAATTGTTGGCGAGGAACATAATTTCCTTGGTTTCCTTGAAAGTTCGGGTTAAATTTATTTGACGGGTTCCCATATCTAAAATTCGGGTGGTTTCGTAACCCGGGGCGGTATGTATTTGAATTCATGTTGTAATTTCTACCACCCCCACCTTGACCTTCAATAACATTCACTTCTTCATATTGCCCTCCACCTCCTTGGCAATTTTCGGCCGCATGCCCCAACTCATTACAAAGTGCACAAACATCATAAATTTGATTTGAAGTTTGAATATTACCATCATCTACCGCATGCACTTGAGTTCGGGTAATGGTCGGTCGTACTCTCCTTGATGCTTGAGCTTTTCTCTTTGAAGTGACAGCCATTTGCTCCAAAAATTCCCAATCGTCATGCTCGTAATTTGTACCAAAAGTGCCATTGGTAATAGACATTAAATCGTGAGCATCTTCGGCACTTAACCCCTCATGGAAAGCATTCATCAATTCCCATAACTCTATCCCATGATGAGGGCAATTCTTGATCATCATGTTAAACAACTTGAATGCCTCATGGAACATCTCACCTTGTTGTTGTTGAAAACTTCTCAACCCTTTCCTAGAATCATTTGTCTTTTGAGCGGTATAAAATTCATCCAAGAAAATTTGTTGCATTTCCGCCCATGTATAGATAGATGCCGAAGGTAATGTGTAGTACTACTTTTTCGCCTTATCTTCCAAAGAGAATTGGACTAGTACCAATTTGACATCATCGGCCGAAAATCCTTGACTCCCTAGAGTGTTGCAAATCGAATCATAAGCCTCCAAATGAAAATAAGGCTCCTCCGTTGCTAGACCCTTATACTTTGGCAAGCTCTGTAATGAATTGGTTCTCACTTCAAATGTCCTCCCTTGATCACTGTGAGGAATAACTACCGGTGAAGGATTATGAGTGATTACCGGCCTGAAATGTGCTTCTATACCTCTTGCATGTTCTCGAAGATGTCTTCTTGGTACACCCAAACGAACTCTTGGCCGTATAGGTCCCATTAGTCTTTGAATAGGCCCTTGAGGTGCAAATGGTGGTTGAAATTGATGTTGTATCGGTTGTTGTTGAATTGGCCTTTGGAATTGATGTGCATTTTATGGATGAATTTGTTGTAACGGTGTAGGATGTTGCAATTGTGGCCCTTGTGGCCTTGGCCGAATATGTTGTGGTATAATTTATTGTTGAGGAATCCCACCAACACTTGGCATTCAATGAGTTTGACCTTGTACATAAGTAAACTCCCCTTGATCTCCATCACCCCCATATGCGTATCCTTCTTCCTCATAACCCTCAAACTCTTCATGCCCTTCATCATATCCATCTCATCCTATACCCGAAGATTGCCCAAATGGAAAAGATGAATATTGAAAACCCGACTGGTTCGGTGGTCTAAATGTAGAAGTAGCATGAACGACAGTTGAACTTTGTGGTAATGTATAGGTGGAGGATGATTGACCCGAAGCTGGGAAGAAATGGAAAAATGGTGGAATTGTAGTAGAAGGGTTAAAGGTATGTGTAGGTTTAACTTGGTGGTAATAGGTTGTGTAGTGTTGGTTGGTGTAATATCATGAGGTGGAGTAGGATCGGTAGTGGTGTTAGGCATGGTGGTATTTGGTGAAGGTTGTGTTGATGATGGTATGAAAGGTGGTATAAGTTCACCCATAGTGGGTGGTGGCGGTGGATCCATGTATCTAATCGGTGTAATTGGTGTAGTAGGTGTTGTTGGTGAAATGCTGATTTTGTTTTCCCTTAGCAAGAATTTGTTTCCTCTCAAAGTCCGTTCAATTTCTGGATCAAATTCCAATGGTGATAGCTTGTGAGAGCTCCTAGCACGCATGCACCTATAAATACCTGCACACTAACACACCCAGCGTAAACCAGAAAAATAACAAACTTAGAAAGATAAAAAATAACACACGTTGCTCACTACTCCCCGACAACGACGCCAAAATTTGACGTGTTGTCGTGGTCACAATCAAATTTAATCAAATTACTACTACATAGTTAGTGGCAAGTGGGTATCGAACACAGGGAGTTTGTGGAATATGTGTTATTTAAAGGTTTCTCTAAGTTAACTAAAATTAAACTAATTGCAATAAAAATAAATTCAAGAGTTGGATTGATTGATTTGAGTTTTAAAACTAAGATTACTATTCTAATTGCAAAATGAGAGTTTGGTTTGTAACCAATTTAGAGACAAATGACCATCTTTAGTTTCCGGTTTGCTTTGACATTTATGCTATCATTCACTAGAAAGAACTACATAGACATAGCTCATGTGTGATTACTTCTTGTGATAAAAGGGAACTAAGTACTCAGATTCCTAGAACGTGAGGTTGTTACCCGATGACCAATTAACTCTTACCCAATCCTAATTCTACCCATGATATCTCGATTGCCAACGGCACCAAGAACGTATGGTTTCAAACTAGAATAACATAAGAATCAACAATTTACAAGCAAATAAGCACACACCATAATAAACAAAACATAGATTAAGTTTATCATTCTAGAAATACGAAATCAAAGCACAAACGTCAAAAACAAACCTTCAACTAAAGATGACCACCATAAGTTTAGCCGCACATGGCTTGGGCAATCATCATCACAAAAGTCTTAATGTTCATAACAATCAAAAACACAAAACCAAGCTTAGCAATTGTCTTCAAGCTCCAAGAACAAGCCAAATTCATCTACCAAGTGTTAGATAACCGAAATACCCATGATAGGTGTCACGGCCCTTGGCCCCGGTTTGACCCGGTCCAGAGCCGCGAGGCAGGAAATCCGATGGTATCTAATTAAGTGACAGCGGAAGTCTTTTTAAACAGGATCGATTAATATTAAAACTGCTCGTTTATATATAATATAGGGATAAATCCCCTAATTTACAATGAAGTGATTTCACTGGGAAATCTTTTATTTCTCAAAACATGTTTCTTTATTTATTTACATTGAGCCACTTTTCTAAGCTTGTAGTGCTCCATGGCACTTTTCCTGTGCTCACAACAGATCACCTGAAACATGTTTGAAAAAGGTTTTGTCAGCAGGGAAATACTGAGTGAATCATTCAGTTTTACTAAAACGACTCGTTTGGTATAATTCACAGTATTAAGAGAGATTACAATGTTTCTGATATCAAACCAACTACCCACAGTATTTGTCACTCGACTCATTTCGGTGACTGTGGTCATATCACCATTGGCTGCCCCAATGAATGACGAATATCACTAATTAGGTTCGCCCACCTAACGTGACAACAATAGTAGTAATGTGCACAATACCCCACATACCGGCTGTAATTTGGTGATTACATAAACTTAATCCCAGTAATTATAACTTTAAAATAAACATGATTTTGTAAATAGATTTGATAAAAAGAGAATGACTCACAATGTAGATTTAACGAGCAGAGTATAAGCCTACTGATTAGCCTTGATTAACCTAATTAAATAACAATGCGCACACAAACAGGTTAGCAACTAATACAGCAGTTACGACAATTCACGAGATTAAACCCTCACAATGATTTACAAGTGCAATACTTAATAATTCAGCGGATTCACAACGAATGACAGAGTATAGTCCGATTTCGAACAGCACTCAAACATTCAAGTCGAAATCACGATGAAGAACAAAGTATAAACTCAATTTGAGCGGCACTTAAACAATCGTTGGATAGTTATAATCGATCGGACGTTGAATCGTAATAGCGATCGAGTTATTACCCTGATTGTGGCATCACTTCGTGATTAGTGTGTGTTTAGTGGACTGTTTCTGTGATAACTCAGTCTACGTAAAGCGAATTTACGTCGTTCTAAAGACAGAATTCAAGTCCCAATGCCCAGTATTTATACGTGAAATTGGATTCCCCCGCGTGTTGCGGGAGATGATGGTGATGTTGTCGCGACTCGCCTGGGGTGCACATCTACTCTAGGGTAGCCTTGTCACTAGTATAGGCTTGATGAATCGACAGTTCATTAATTTGAAACCTATACAACGCATTTTAGAGATAATTATCAACTTAGGGTTTACCCCCCTTAAGTTTTAGGGGCCCTAATCCTGATTCTAAATGTTTTGAAAATTTTAGGGTTTGTTCAGAATTACTTGGGTTTCTCAATTATGGTTTCCTATTGACCAAATTAAAATTATAACTAGGACTTTTGATAAGAGTTGTTACAATAGGACCATAAAAACATCATCAAGAGCTCATTAAATGCATAAGTTACAAAAGTGTTCCATACGGCGCCGTAACCTACGGCACCCGCCGTAGGCTACGGTGGCAATCAAAACACTACGGCACCCTTAAACTGGGCTACAGTGGACCAGAAAACACAGTGAGTGCCGTAACCTACGGCCAGAGCCGTAGGCTACGGCAGCGCCAGGTTTTGTTTTCTTGTTTTCTTCATAACTTTCTCGTTTCAACTCCGTTTTCTTCGCCGTTTTCGCCTACGTTCTCGTAATTTCGTCCTATATCATGTTATCTTCTTAATTCTTCAATTCCAAAATTTTAGTTTTTTCATTTATTCTCCGTCTTTCAATCTCCAATCCAGTCGCGTCTATTCGAAGCTTTATTTCCACACTTTTAAGCCCCGAATTTACCTGAAACACAAGCAACCGTAGTTATCTAATTCAAGATAAATACATGGATAAATGCGGGATTAAATTATACTTTTTAACCATTAAGGGCTGTCCTACGGACTACCCGTCAGTAATGTGTTGATTAGTTCTGGGCAGAAGTGAAATTATTTAAGTATGTGCGCAAAGTAATTGTGCCAGATTACCGTTGGGCTGAAGTGTGACAATTACCTTAGTTATGAATTGTTTATTATGTAAGACATGAATAAACCAAATCACCTTTGAGTAGAAGTGAGACATTCAAGTCAAACTATTTGGTTTTGTAACAGTATTTAATTCTGATTAAGTATTTTCAAAACCATTTAGTTAATATCAAACCACCATTTAGTAATGAGATTTCGAGAAAAATAAGTTTTAGAGAACGTGTTAGATTTCAAGAATAGGTTAGTTTCGAGAAAAAAATAGTTTTCAGAAACAGGTGAGTTTTCAAGAAAATTTAGTTGTCGAGAACAGGTGAGTTTTCGAGAATCTTGTGTAATCTCGAAATCTCTAATGATCTCGAAAAGTCTATGATTACGAGTTTTATGAAATCTCAAATTTTAATGAGATTTCGAGTCCCTTGTTGATTTCGAGATCTGATAAGATTTCGATTTCTAAGTGGGTTTTCGAGATCCCTTGATTTGGCCTATTTTGCCAGTTTAGTCCAAAGGTTTCATTTTTAACATCTGGATCCACAAAGGTTTCATTGTTGCCATTTTGTTCCAACTGACTTAACTCCATCCATATCTGTTAAAGCTACCAAGGGCATTTTTGTCATTTCATTTTTCTTTTTATTAACCCTTTTTTCTTAATTGCTTTTTCTTTTAGTTAAATCCTTTTTGTTTTATTATAAGCTCTATAAATGACATAACTGCTTCATTACATCGATCACAACACACACAGTTCCCCAATTTTAATACCCTACCAAAGAAATGAAGATGATCGATCAAAGGCGACTGAGCTGTGAACGAGCATTGTGCGGTAGTTTCTGAACGATGAATGAGCCTTGGTGTGTTGGTGATCCTAATGAAGTATTCAATCCAGAAGAGGCATATGGTAAGTTCTGTTTAATACTTAACATTTTGTTTAAATTTTGCCTTTTTAAAGTGGATTGATCACTTATTTGAAGTTTATAGGTTCATTGATGAAGTAAACTACCCTGAAAACTTTTCAATCGAAATACACCATGGGGGTGAATTTACAGAGTATCCTGGAATGACATATGCGAAGGGTAAGGTTTCTTATGTTGACAAGGTTAACTCAGACTACTTTTCAGTCATTGTACTGAAGGATATGATGGTGGATATTGGGTATAGGGTATAGAGAGGAGGATGATATGAGATTTATGTATAGATTGCCAGGAGAGGATCTAGATTTAGGGCTAAGACCACTGTTAAATGATGGCTATATTCTTGATCTTTTAAAGCTATCTAGAACTACTAAACTGATATATGTGATTGTAGAACATATTAGACCTGATTATGAAGGTTTGCAGTTAAGAAACAATGCAGAGCATGATATCAATGAAAATGTAGATGATGTGGATGGCAGTAGTGCAGCTGATAGGGAGCACATTGTTGAAGAGATTGTAAGTAGTGATGGATCTGAAAATAGTGGTAGTGATGGATCAGAAAATAGTGGTAGCGATGGATCATATGATAGCAATTTTGAACCTAAGGCAGGTGATTATGAGCAGGATGATAGTAGTGATATAGATGAGGTTTCTAAAGGAAAGGCCAAAGTAGATGAGGTTTCTAAAGGAAAGGCCAAAGTAGCTGAGGGTTATAATGTAAGAAAAGGCAAAGCAACTGAGGGTAATTATATATCTAATGAAGACTCAGACTATATTATGGATGTTGATAACATTGTTGAGGAGTATGATGTTGATATGGATGATTTTAGGGCTACAGTAGATTTTGATTTAAGTGATGATGAGGCAGACTTAGATAGTGGAGATGATGTGAACATGGATGTTGAGATTGACTTAGAAGAATTTGATAGTTTGAGTGATGATGAGAATGACACAAAGATGCAAAAGAGCATGAGGGCTCACAGGAGGAAGCATAAAAAAACCAAAAAAACTGATGGTTGTCCTTTTTATCTTGGTCAAACCTTTAGTAATAAGGAAAAAATCAAAAGGTTACTTAAAAAACATGCAGTGGAAAGTAGGAGGCAACTAATGATAGTAAGAAATGATACATCTAGGTTTCGTGTAGTGTGTAAGGGGTTCAATCCTAAACTGGTCAGGGGTGAAACAGAGGCAAAAGATGGGGCTGTTGCTGAAGATGTAACAAACATTAGGGGTAAAACAAAAGCAAAAGGGCTGGAACTTGAAGATGTAACAGTTGGGGGTATATCTGGAAGTTCATTAAATGCTGGGGGTATATCTAGAAGTTCATTGAATGTTGGGGGTACATCTGTAAATTCAGTAAAAAGTGCAAGTGGGCCTAAAGTTAAACCTAAACCTAAAAAAAAGGATATAAACCCTACATGTCCTTGGCTGCTGCACATATCAAAGAGCAAGAGTGTCGGCTCTTGGGTAGTTAAAACCTTCTTGAAAGAGCACCTATGTTTAAATACAAGGGATGTTAGGCTCTGCACAATCGGTTGGTTGGCTAGGGAGATAGAAGGTACTATTCGGATTAATCCTACTATTCCACTCAAATCCTTACAAAATATGATACAAAAGAAGTTCCAGGTAGAAGTTACTGTAATGCAGATGTTTAGGGCTAGGTCTCAGGCAACAAAGAGAGTTCAAGGTGATTATAATGTTCAATATACAATGCTTAGAGACTATTGTGAAGAATTGCTTAGGGCTAATCCTGGTACAACAATAAAAATAAAGGTTGAGAAGGAGCCTAACCCACATTCTCCAACAAGGCAATTTAAAAGGATATACATTTGTTTAGCTGGTTTAAAAAGGGGATTTCAAATAGCTGGTAGAAATTTGTTGGGTCTAGATGGATATTTCATGAAGGGGCCTTATCCAGGGCAGGTCTTAACTGCAGTTGGTATAGATGCAAACAATGGCATCTACCCGGTAGCCTATGCATTGGTTGAGTCAGAATCTAAAGCTTCATGGACATGGTTTTTGATGTGCCTGGGAGATGATCTAGGCCTGGATCCTAACTCATATTTCACCTTTATAAGTGATAGGCAGAAGGTATGTATCATAAACTGTTTACTTATGTAACTGATTTAATTGTTTACTTATGTATCATAAACTATTTGCTTATGTAGGGTATAATACCAGCAATAGAAAAGGTGTATCCAAAGGCTGAACATAGGTTCTACCTAAGGCATATACATGAGAATATGAAAACAAGATGGAAGGGTGATGTCTACAAAGATTTGTTATGGAGCTGGCTAGTGTCCTTACACCAAGAGGTTGGGAAAATGCAATGAAGGCAGTTAAGGAAGAAGATAAAGACTTACATGACTGGTTGAAACAAATTCCTCCAAGGCATTGGTCTAGATCTCATTTCAGTGGTATGACGTATATAGCATAAACTTCTTTATTGTAGTGTACACATTAATAACATAAAGTGATGCATGTACAGGTAGGGCAAAGTGTGATGTACTCCTGAACAACCTGTGTGAAGTCTTCAATAGGCAACTGGTGTATGGTAGGGACAAACCTATCATCACTTGTCTTGAATTCATTAGGGAATACCTAATGAAAAAGATTGTGGTTGTCAAAAAGCTAATTGCCAAGTGTAATGGTCCTTTAACACCTGTGATGAGTGTGAAGTGTTATATATATTAGGTGTATATTTTAAGCCCATTTAACACTTTTTTATTCAAGTTTTAAATTTATAAAACACGATATTTACTAACACTAGACACACATATGGGCAAGTGCACCCATCGTGAGCGTAGTATAGTGTTGGTAAGATACCGAGGTCGTCCAAGGACACAAGAGCTTTTAGTACCGGTTTATCCTCAACGTCTAATCAAATCAAAAAGTTTAGAAAAATGTTTTAAACTAAGAAAAATAAAAACTAACTAAAATGCTGAAAATAAAAATAAAAGAAAAACAGATAGACAAGATGAATCACTTGGTTCTGACTCGTGTATAGTGTAACCTTTGATTATTTCCGCACTTTTGCACTAATTTAAGAGATTATCTTAGTTATTGTAGTAGGCCCCTCTTTTGAAGGTGACGTTACCCTCAACCCAGTAGTTTGAGTCAGCAAGGATACAATCCTAAAGGGTCGGATTATTGAAAGATAATGAATTAAGTTATTAATGCAAATTATGGTAGGCCCCTCTTTTGGAGGTGACGTTACCCTCGACTAAGTAGTCTGAGTCAGCAGGGATACAGTCCTAAATAGCCGGGTTATAGTATTAATAGTAGTTAACTTATGAGGGGATCAAAGAGTTTGGACCCCCGCCATCCAATACCGTTAAGTATTGAAGGAGGTCCTACTAAATTTGACCCAGGTCCATTGCAGGACCTCTAAACGCTGAACAATGGCAAGACTCTTACCAAACCGTTCCCTTAACCCCCGACCAGGTAGCCAACATACCTCCATATAGACCGTGGAGATATGAATGGTGAAAATCTTTTATTTTATATAGACAGTAAAATAATGCCAAGACACCACGGACAAACGATAAGGAAGAATCACCTTCAACATAAGAAACTAGTTATTAAAGTCATTAATACAAAACCAAGTAAAAAGTGAGAAAAGATTAGAAATAAAAAGTATTACACTAGACACTTGTCTTCACCAAGTGATGTAAGAGACTTAGGCAAACATGGCCTTGATTGTCAAGAACTCTTACGATCAATCTTGGATCCCGAGACGACTCACACACTCTATGATGGACAATGGATGATGGTGGTGGATGATGGTGTTATGGTGGTGGTGGGTGGTGGGTGGTGGGTGAAGTGTGAGAGAGGTGGTGTGCCAAGGGATGGTTTGAACTTGAGCCAAGCACTCCTATTTATAGGCTGAACAGAAGCCTGGACACGGCCCCGTGTCCACCCTTTTCTCTTTCTTCATTAATTGCTCTTGTCCACATTAGTTGACCACGCCCCGTGTCCGCTGGGCACGGCCCCGTGGTGGGCAATAGAAGCTTCTACATGTTTGTCTTTTGTTCCAGGACTGACCATCCTGGACACGGCCCCGTGCTCGCTGAGCACGGCCCCGTGTTGAGCTGGACACGCCCCGTGCTCAGCTGGGCACAGCCCCGTGCTCAGCTGGGCACAACCCCATGCTCAGCTTTCTTCTTGTTTTTGCTTTGGGAAGATGCTATCGAGGGGTCGGGCATGCCATGTTTATTCCCTTTCTTTGTATTTATGTTAGATTTGGTTGTATATTTGTTCCTTTTGTTCAATTAAGCTCATTTGATCCTGAAAATACAAAAGGAAGACAAAAGAACACTTTTTCCAACATTAGTACTAAAAAAGGGTTAGTTTTATGCATCATTTGATGTTATTTATATGTTGCATTTTACACACATCAACCTGCTGCTACTAGGATCTTGATGCAATCAAGTCTGAAGCCTCACAGTACACTTGCATTTGGACTGGAGGAACAAATTTAAAGTGTCAGGTCACTCATGGCTTAGATCAAAGGGTTGTTAATCTTGGTGAAAGGACATGCTCATGCAGGAAATGGGACCTTACTGGTATTCCTTGCAAGCACGCAGTGGCTGCAATATGGAATCAGGGTCTACATGGAGGTAGGGAACCCATACCAGAAAGGTGGGTTGATCAAGCATACTGTTATAAAACATGGAAGCTGGTTTATGAGTGTACCATTGAACCAATCAATGGTATGGATGAATGGCCAAAGTCGAGATGCCCCACCACTTTGTTACCTCCTAAACATCATAACCAGATAGGCAGACCAAAGAAAAAGAGGAAGAAGTCAGCAGAGGAATTAAGTCAAACATAGACCCAAACACAGAATACTGAAGAATCCATTCCAGATGCGGGAAAGTTGACCAGAAAGGGAAACACTGTAACCTGTGAGATTTGCTAGCCAAGAGGCCACAACAAGAGGACATGCAAGAAAAGACAGAAAAAACAAGATGTAGATGCAAGTCAAGATGGTGCAAGTCAGGTTGGTGCAAGTCAAAGTGGTGCAGGTCCAAGTGATAATGTTGGTGCAAGTCAATGTGGTGCAGTTTAGGTCTTTTGGTACTTGCAGTTTAGGTCTTTGATATGTATTTTGGTAAAACAATTAATGGTTATATTTTGGTACTTGTCATGGGTTATGGTTATGTATTTTGGTAAAACAGTTTAGGTCTTTTGGTACTTGTAATCATGGTAATGGGTCAGTTACTCTTTTGGTATGTAATCGTCAACTGCAGTTTAGTTCAGTAATGGGTCAGTTTGTATTTTGGCAGTTTAGTTCAGGTTTGTAATGGCTGCAGTTTACTTCAATATAATGCAGGTTTGTAATGGGTCCGTTTCTTTTAATGGCCAGTTTGTATTTTGGCAGTTTACTTCAATATAATGCAGGTTTGTAATGGCTAGTTTCTTTTAATGGCCGCTTTGTACGATACACTCTATCGGCAAATTTACATCATTCATACCATTAACATAGTTCCATTAAGAATCTTACATCATTCATACCATTAACACCATCAACAATCTTACAACATTCATACCATATTCATGAACTAAACCATCAACAATCTTACATCATTTATACCATCAAGAATCATTCAAATATCATTCATATAACACCATTAACATAGTTCCATTAACTAAACCAAAAATCTTACAACATTCATACCATATTCATGAACTACAAACACTCGAAATAACCTAAATACGAATCATTTAACTACACACATAGTACAACATCAATAAACCCCAAGTAACACACAATAGCCACTTCAGTCTCCTGTTCTCTTCTTCAAGCCTACGGATGGAGTTCAACCGCCCTCTTATGATTCCTGCACATCTTTGACACAACTCAGCCTCAGCCCAAGCAACGAATCCACAGCCCCTCCCCCTGTTAACAAAAAATGACAAAAACATGAACAAATCGCAGGTGATTATGAAGATGATGAAAGAAACCCAAATACCTGTCTATTCCAACAATAAAAACGTCTGCCGGGGTTCAAAGAGGTCCACGAAGTTCGGATTATAGTATGGGCACCACATGGACATTGCACCATTGTTGAAGATTGAAGGTAGGTAGGAGAGATGGTTTGCTTTGCTTAAGTTAATTAGGATTTTAGGGTTTTTGTCGATCTGGTTATATACAGGGTGAAAAGGGCGCCAAAATGAGAGGGAAAAACAATTAAGAAAAAAGGGTTAATAAAAGGAAAACTGAAATGACAAAAATGCCTTGGCAGCTTTAACATATATGGATGGAGTTAAGTCAGTTGGACCAAAAAGGCAACAATGAAACCTTTTTGGATCCAGATGTTAAAAATGAAACCTTTGGACTAAACTGGCAAAATGGGCCAAACCACAGGGACTAAAATGGCAATTTACTCTAAACAATTATAAACAAACTTCTTCCAAATATAAATGAACAAATATCTTATTGAAATGTTCGTGAATAATTTGGAAGGAAGTACATTTATATTTGTACGTTTATTAATTTAATAAACGAATGAACATTAACACAACTTTTTGTTGATTTAAGTAGACGAGCAAATGAACACATATCATGTTCGTACTCATTTACGCACATGTATATTTATTTATTTTCGTTTATATACATTTGTTTATTTGCTTATATTCAATTCATTAAATAAAATTTATTTATTATTGATATTAAATCACAATTTATTTATGTTTTGTACGTATTTTAAGACAAACAAACTAAAGATTATTAAAATATGAAAGTGAAACTAATTAACTTTTAGAATAATAATAATATCATCTGCACATGTTCAGCTTTTCAAAAATAACATCCCACAAGTAAGTTTTAAAATGAAGTCAATTTTTTTTAAGTATTTTATGTTCACGGACGTAGAAAAAAACATATAACAGATCGACAGAATAAAAATAAGTAAAAAGTGTAAGATGTGGGTTAAATCATGAAACCTTAGTACAGAACAAGAGATAAACACTATTTTGGTAAATAGTGGTAAATAGTTTTGAGGAAACACTAATTTAGTAAATAGTTTTTCTACCAACACTAGTTTAAGAAGAAAAACTCGTATTTTATGTTTTCTACATTTATGAATAAATACCTTTCAAAATTTTTATACCTAAAAAGGTAACAAATGGTGTTTCCACATTTATGTAACAATAGTATTTGTGACTGGTTTCGACGGTCACTTAAATATCAGTCAGCCAAGTTTTTGGCGACTCACTATATGGCCATGCGTAATGTGTTGATTAGTTCTGGGCAGAAGTGAAATCATTTAAGTATGTGCGCAAAGTAATTGTGCCAGATTACCGTTGGGCTGAAGTGTGACAATTACCTTAGTTATGAATTGTTTAGTATGTAAGACATGAATAAACCAAATCACCTTTGAGTAGAAGTGAGACATTCAAGTCAAACTATTTGGTTTTGTAAAAGTATTTAATTCTGATTAAGTATTTTCAAAACCATTTAGTTAATATCAAACCACCATTTAGTAATGAGATTTCGAGAAAAATAAGTTTTTGAGAACGTGTTAGATTTCGAGAATAGGTTAGTTTTCGAGAAAAAATTAGTTTTCGGAAACATGTGAGTTTTCAAGAAAATTTAGTTTTCAAGAACAGGTGAGTTTTCGAGAATCTTGTGTAATCTCGAAATCTCTAATGATCTCGAAAAGTCTATGATTATGAGTTTTATGAAATCTCAAATTTTAATGAGATTTCGAGTCCCTTGATGATTTCGAGATCTGATAAGATTTCGATTTCTAAGTGGGTTTTCGAGATCCCTTGATGATTTCAAGTTTTATGAAATCTCGAAAAGTTTATTGATCTCGAAACTTGTTCTCTAAGTCTCGAAATCTTCTGATTAAAGCTGTTAATTATGATAAGGGTGAAATTCAAAATTTTTGGAATAATGGTAGATCATGTTTCGTGTTTAAGTTGTGTTTATATAAATCTTAAAGATTTAGAAAATATTATATCAGTTAAAGTATTATATCCATTAGAGTTCACAAATTTCGAAATCTCAACTAATAAAAACCAATAAAAATAGATAAAACACCATTTGATCATCAATTCATTCCAAAATAAGGGAATATATTTGAATTTTCACTAAGAATATGATGAACTTTAATTTTAATAAAATTAAATTCTGGTATGGAAATCTGAAAAATAATATACTTATACAGATTTCGAAAATTATGATTAGTTAGGATGTGATTAAACATCTTATTAGAACATAAAATCCGTGAATATTAAGTTTATAAGAATTTCAAGTTCTCAAATTTATCAAGCTTTTTAGAAAGTTTGTTTTTCATATTTTAATTCCAGATTCATGGAAACAAACATAACTAATTGAGCAACATATGCTCTAATACCACATGTTGATCAGTTCTGGTTATACATAATGGAAAACATGTAAATAATACATGTTACAACAGACAGACCAGTAAATAGTCCAAATATAGATGCAGTCATGGAGTTCGACATGCTAGTCAGCTTGATCTAGTTCCCGTTTAGGATGTATGTTCTTGATCGTAGTACCGAGTTCTAGGGTTAAGAATTCGTGATTGTGGAGAGAGATGGGGGGATGCTTTTGATGGTATTGTTACGAAAGTCTAACCCTAAACCCTCTCTAGTAATCTCCTTAAAATACACCTAAGAGGAAATCTAATTAGTTAATACGGGTAAATTGGTCCATCAACAACTATCAACTAATATATTATAAGGTTTTAATATATTTTGATATATATTATATAAATGATAATGATGGCTACTAGATTAAATACATATAAAAACATTTTTAATCTTACATAATGGACATTATAGGGACGTGAAATGGTTTGATAATGCACCCACACCATCCCGATGGGCATTCTAGAGAGATGAAGAGGGAGAGACATTTCTAGAATAAAGTCCAAAGAGAGGAAAAAACATGGAAATTAATGAATGAAAGGCCATTAAGGGGCCTTAACCATTACATGGGGCATTATAATTGTCACACCCAAACCGATGACAGAAACATCGGGGCGCGACACCGAGCGAAACAGATGGTCCAAGAGATTCCATAACAACTATAATTACCAATTATTTAAGCATCACGTCCCATACCATGACATAATAAGTAACACATTTATTACAGACAAGTAGTTCTCAAAGACAAATAAAAGTTGTTTCGACAACTCAGATTTAAATTGTTTGTTTCTAGACTCATCCTACTTAAATTCCACATAGGAAGCATCCTAGCATCTCAAACACCTGTCACATACGTTAAAATAGAGGTCAATACACATAGTGTAAAGGTGAGCATACAAGTTTAATAGTATAATAGATAGCGAAAAGAATTTACGCATAACCAGCATGTAACATGTATAATGTGAAGCTAGTAGGTTATCGACAATGAGATATGCACAGACGTGACTGTGAGTTGTAGAATGCACAACACATATCACCACTGTGACATGTGAGAAAACCCTTAACAACCCTTGTCCACGACAGGTGCTGAGTCCAAACTATAGTACTATCGTTGCTAAGGTGTCAGGCAACAATCACTGTGTAAACATAACATACACGCATTCATCGAGTAACACGTATAACATGTAGTAACGGTTAGCGTATAAAAGTGTTTGCGTTGTGTGATCGATGTGATTTAGTATAAGTAACGTATGTAATACCCAAAAGTGATTAAAGCAAAAAGGGGATCGAGTATACTCAAAAATTGTGTTTA
This sequence comes from Helianthus tuberosus, assembly GCA_030545235.1. Taxonomy (NCBI): domain Eukaryota; kingdom Viridiplantae; phylum Streptophyta; class Magnoliopsida; order Asterales; family Asteraceae; genus Helianthus; species Helianthus tuberosus. The sequence goes on along the minus strand of CM060448.1, from coordinate 74,715,910 downwards.
GTAAATAAACATTCTCTTGGATTGAAGGGGGCACTGGGGGATTAGCCTGAACAGAATGATAGTGTAAGCGATAAACGGTGCGTAAAACAACGCGAAGTGACTGAGTGACAAAAGGACATCCGAACGGATGCCAATCCGGACGGATGGCCATTCGGTCGGTTTGCCATTCGCTTGGGATGGATGTGTTTGTGTATGATGGATTTGAAGTTTTCGTTGTAGCATTTTGAAAACAGAGAAGTATCTCTACCTTTCAGGTCGTCCAGTCGAACGGTCTTCCGGTCGGATGGCCGTTCAGTCGGATAGCGATCCGTCCAAGTGAGACATTTCTCAGAGAACAAGTTCACAGCAGGATGGTCATTCGATCGGATGGACATCCGATCGGATGGCCATTCGCTGGTTTTGATAATCTTTGGAAATTTGTGAAAAGTTCAAGTGTTGAAGACCACATGTCATCCGATCGGACGACAGACCGTTCTGTGACTTGCTCATTTTGAAATTCGTTAAGTCTGAAAGTTTGTGGTTTGATCGAGACGGTATGACAACGTGTTAAACAACGGGAATTCCCTCAAGTCCAAGTTGTCCGATCGGACGAGAATCATCCCATTATGACCAGTTAACTGTTCTTGACGGTTGTTCATGTTCAACCCGCTGAGTCGGTTATCTCATTGATAGGAATCAGATCTTGGACCGACATATCACTAGAGAATGAGTCAAAGGCCCAAATGAGCTCCGATTCTATCGGTTTTGAGTGCATGAGTGTAAAAGAGTTGAAAGAAGGTTATGAAAACATTTTCCAATCCTTCTATTCTTGAAAATGTTTAGATTTATGCGAAATCAGTGTTAAACATGATGAAATCTCTTAGATCTGAGTTGTTCTTGGTGGAATGAGGTCAAATCTTGAAGTTCATAAGAACCCCATGATGACATCATCCCAGAACACCTCAAATCAGCCGATTTCATGGTTAAAAGTGAAGATTTGTTGGTGAAAAAGATGAAGAAGTGTGTGAAGATCTAAGATGTACAAGATTTGGGTTGAAAACTTACAAGGATCGCGAGAAATTGAGAGAAAGAGAGTTGGAACGTGCTGGTCGGATGAGAGAGCTGTCACATCATGAACAGTGATGTGACAGGGCTATTTATAGATTGCCAAAAGAGGAAAGTTGGTGCAGGTGTGCGAACGAAGTGTGGTTCGATCAGATGGCCATCCGATCGGATGGTTATCCGGACGGATGACCATTCGATCGAATGGTCATTCGATCGGATGGCGGGCGCAAGTTGGTTTTCGACGTTTCGTTTTTTGCGTTGAGCGTTGCGAGTAGGCGATGCGATAGTATTACCCATTAGCTACACAAATAACCTAACTACTAAATACCGTAAATAAAATCCTTGAATCTCGAGTTTGCGATGAGTTTACGTTGCGATAAAGTTGCGATTGCGTTTGCGATTAATCACCTCATCATAAATATATCATGCATAAGTAACACATAATAGCACACACACGTAAAACAATATCCATAACCTATAATTCGAGTTGCGATGCGATAGCGATGCGATTAGTGATAAGTCGATTAGCGACTAAACTGCGATTAAATAGCGATGTATTAACAAGCACTCCACATAATACAACTAAAGTAATTTAAATTAGGGTATCGATTATAAGTCGAGAAGTACAATCAATAATTAAGCAAGGAGTGACAGATCACAATTAGCAATCTTTTCTTCCTTTGACTTTGACTTGTACTTTGACTTTCCAAAAGTCGGGTTGTTACAGCCTCCCCTACTTTAGGAAATTTCGTCCCGAAATTTAAGAAGCATGCGTAACAAACAGTTGCGGATACTTAGCCTTATGTCACTTTCGAGTTCCCAGGTGAACTCGGCGCCGCGTTTGCCTTCCCAGCGAACCTTCACAATGGGAATGCGTGAGCGTCGGAGTACCTTGGTTTCTCAGCCCATGATCTCGACAGGCTTCTCCACGAAGTGCAATGTTTCGTCCACTTGTAGATCCTCAAGAGGGACATGTAATTCCTGGCCGGCTAGACACTTTTTGAGGTTCGAAACGTGGAAAGTCGGGTGGACATTACTAAGTTCCTCCGGTAGTTCGAGTCTGTAGGCCACTTTGCCAATCCTTTCCAGGATTTTAAAGGGTCTAACATATCGAGGCGCCAACTTTCCTTTCTTGCCGAATCTGATCAACCCCTTCCAAGGTGCAACCTTTAAGAGTACGTGATCGCCAACATCAAATTCAAGGGGCTTGCGGCGTCTATCGGCGTAACTTTTCTGGCAACTCCGAGCTTTCAGCAGATTGTCTCGAATTTGGAGGATTTTGTCAGTCTTTTCTTGCAATAGCTCTGGACCGGTAATTTACGCATCCCCGATCTCGTGCCATACAATAGGCGATCGACATTTTCTTCCGTATAATGCCTCAAATGGTGCCATTTAGATGCTAGAGTGATAACTGTTATTGTATGAGAATTCGACTAAAGGTAAATGCGAATCCCAATTACCACCGAAATCTATAACACACGAGCAAAGTATGTCTTCGAGGGTACGAATCGTGCGTTCAGTCTGACCGTCGGTCTGGGGATGGAAAACAGTACTAAGATTGAGAGTAGTACCGAGAGCATATTGAAACGTTTCCCATAGACGCGAGGTGAATCAACCATCGCGGTCAGAGATGATGTCACGAGGTGTCCCGTGTCGACAAATAACTTCGTCGGTATAGATTCGAACTAATCATTCTACCTTGTAGTCTTCCCGTATCGGTAGAAAGTCAGCGGATTTGGTAAGACGGTCAACGATAACCCAGATGCTGTCGTGACCTGATGGCGTGTGCTGGAGTTTCGTTATGAAGTCCATAGCTATACTCTCCCATTTCCACATAGGGATCTCGGGTTGGACGAGTAAGCCAGAAGGGCGTTAATGCTCAGCCTTGACTTTCGAACAAGTCAGGCAATTCGAAACGTAGATAGCGATATCTCTCTTCATGCCCGGCCACCAGTACTTGTAGCGAAGGTCCTAGTACATCTTATCGGCACCGGGATGAATGGAATATCACGATTTGTGGGCTTCGTCTAGCAGAATCTGTCATAAGTTGGTACGCTTGGGAATCCAAATTCGGTCTAGATAATGGAATATACCATTCGCTTTATTTACCAGTTGTTTGCCATTATTGATAATCCTTTCCTTCTTCAAAGTGCGTTTGGTAAAACAAGCATGTTGGGCATCACGGATAAGAGCTTCGAGATTATGCTGGGCTTGAGTATTACGAACGCTATGCAAATAGCTTCATCGACAGAGAGCATCGGCAACAACGTTTGCTTTGCCTGTGTGGTAGCGAATCTCACAGTCGTAATCGTTGAGGAGTTCAACCCATCGGCGTTGGCGCATATTCAGCTCTTTCTTGTTAAAGATGTGTTGTAGGCTCTTGTGGTCGGTGAAGACTGTACACTTGGTACCGTAAAGGTAGTGTCACCAAATCTTTAACTCAAAAACAACTGCACCAGGCTCGAGATCGTGGGTTGTATAGTTCTTCTCATGGATCTTGAGCTGTCAAGAGGCGTACGCGATAACCTTGTCCCGTTGCATGAGAACACAACCGAGACCAAGGTTAGAGGCACCGCAGTAGACTACGAAGTCGTCGTTTCTGTCGGGCAGTGAGAGCACGGGAGCGTTGAAAAGCATAACTTTGAGAGTTTGAAAGGCCTCCTCTTGTTTGGTTCCCCAAACAAAAGGTTTGTCCTTATGCGTAAGCGAGGTAAGCGGTACAGCGATCTTCGAGAAACCAGCGATGAATCAACGATAGTAACCCGCCAATCCGAGAAAAGAACGAACTTTGGACGGGTTCTTTGGTGTAACCCAACTCTTAACAGCTTCGATCTTCGTAGGATCGACATGAATTCCTTGACTATTTACAATGTGACCGAGGAATTGAACCTCCTCAAGCCAGAATTCACACTTGGAGAACTTGGCATAGAGACGGTTTCCCTGGAGTAACTCAAGAACCAAACGTAGATGTTGCACGTGTTTGGTTTTTGACTTGGAATAGATCAGGATATCATCGATGAACACGATGAAGAAGCAATCGAGAAAGGGTTTACACATGCGATTCATTAGATCCATAAAGACTGCGGGAGCATTAGTCAAACCAAAGGGAATAACAACAAACTCATAGTGACCGTATCGGGTGCGGAACATGGTTTTGGGTATATCTTCCTCCTGAATTCGTAACTGGTGATAGCCTGAGCGTAGATCGATCTTCGAGAAACATGTAGCACCTTGTAATTGATCAAACAAATCATCGATTCTAGGCAAGGAATAGTGATTCTTGATAATAAGCTTATTCAATTCCCTGTAGTCGATGCATATCCGGAACGTCCATCCTTCTTTTTGACGAAAAGGACAGGCGCGCCCCAAGGAGAGGTGCTAGGGCGAATGAAGCCTTTATCAAGCAGTTCCTGGAGCTGACTCGAGAGTTCACGCATTTCAGAAGAAGCGAGACGGTAAGGCGCTCTAGCAACAGGATTTGCTCCAGGAATGAGGTCGATTCGAAAATCGATATCACGAGTGGGCGGTAAACCAGGTAAGTCATCGGGAAAGACGTTAGGAAAATCACGAACCACAGGCACCTTGTATTTTGCCTTAACTTCCTTTTCCTCCGCTACTACGATGTGTGCCAAGAAAGCTTGGTATTCCTTGCAGAGATACTTGCTAGCTTGGACACACGACATGAGTTGTAACTTCTTCGAAGCGACTTCGCTATAAACACACAATTGATCACCATTCGCGAGAGAGAAATGAATCATTTTATCGAAGCAAACAATTTCAACATGATTTTCCCGAAGGAAATCCATACCTACTATGACATCAAAGCTACCAAGTTGCATCAGGATAAGATTGATCGGGAAAACGTGACTGTTGAGTTCAAGAGTACAGTCATGTAGAATGGAACTAACGGTGACGGTTCTTCCAGTGGCAACTTCTACGTCAAATGTTGAAGGGAGATTAACGCGTTTATGGTTTAGGAGCCTTTCGAATTCGAACGATACAAAATAGTTATCGGCTCCAGTATCAAACAAACACAAAGCATATATACCATTTACGAGAAACGTACCATTAACAACGTTGTTGTCTGCCTGAGCCTGACGGGGCGTTGATGTTGAAGACTCGCCCGCGGGCTGCTTGCTGAGCTGGCTGCTGCTGCTGGTGGTGTTGTTACGGTGCTGGCTGCTGCTGCTGCTGTGGCTCTTACTTCACCACTCTGTTTGGGCAGACGTTTACGAAGTGGTTGGGATCACCACACGCAAAGCAGGCTCTTGCGTGAGCAGGAGCTGCTTGCTGGCCTTGCGGAGCTGGTAGAGCAAGAGCTTGAGTTGGGCCCTGGCGAGGACCGGTACGGCAGTTGGCGGTGAAATGGCCGTACAGGTTGCAATGAACACAAAACCGGCATGCAATTCCAACCGGATGATGATAAGTACAAGTAGGACAGAGCGGGTGTGGACCAGTATATGCACATTTTGCTGGCGGTGCATTGGCCAGGGGCGCCGCTACTTGGCGGTTCTGGGGTTGCAGTTGGGCAGGCACGACTTGGAGTGGAGCAGCAGTTACTGCACAGTTCTTGTTGCTGGAGTTGCTGTTCTTTCTCTTGCAACGTGAGGACCTTGAAGATTGCGATGCGGCGGTTTCAGAGGTGGGAGCAGCGGTAACTTGGTGCAGATTTTTGGAGGCTTTATCAAAGTAACCAGCCCTGACTCGCTTGTCGTTGATCTCAGCAGCGCGCATGTAGGTTTCCTTGATAGTTGTTGTCTTCGCAGCTTGAACGAAGTCAGCAACACAATCCGGCAGAGAATGGATATACTTCTTGATGGTTATCTCGGGGGTTGTAACTTGACCCGGATAGAAGATACTCAGCTGCTAGAAGCGAGCAGTTAGACCAGCGTTGTCACCACCATCCTGTTTGATATGCCAGAACTCGTCCTCCAGCTTCTGGAGCTCGTGGGGAGGGCAGAACTCCTTCATCATGATGTCCTTCAACTCATCCCATGTTAGCCCATGGGCTGCATAATTCCCTTGTTTGTTCCTCTCGGTAGTCCACCAATCCACCAACCATGGATTGGAAAACGCCGGTGGCGTTAACAGTGCAAAGGTTTTCTGGATAGCCGCTTTGGCGCAGGGTGACTTCGATTGAATCAAACCATTGAAACATGGCCGTAGGCCCGTCTTCTCTGGTAAATTATTTGGGACTGCATGCTTTGAAGTGCTTGAAGCTAAAAGTAGCTTTAGGTGAGTCTGTCCTGGATTCTTCAGAGGACTTGCTAGCATTTTCATTCAACTCCCTGACAATTTACGGAATGACTTTCGCCATCTGCTTTGCGACTAGTGCAGCGATGCGTTTGTCCTCATGGTTACGACGGGCGGAGCGGGCAGTGTGTGATCCAAATGACGACATTGTCTGCAAACAAACATCGTCACAGGACTCAGACACAATTTCGATTAACCCTAATATAGTCTAGTGATTCCCCCAAGTCTACTTTATATAAAGCTCAGGAACACACCAAAATCACAAAATCACGTAGGCACATAATTCACAGAAGCACGTAAGCACATAAGCACGTAGTCCACGTAAGCACAGAAGCATATAGTCCACATATTCACTATATTTTGCACGTATTGACCTACATATATTGCACGTATTCACCTATCTTTCACAACGTCATAAGGCGATCGAGTGTTGCGAGTGCGAATAGCGAGTAGCGAGTAGCGAGTACACATAGAGTAGCATAGCGAGTAGTATAGTGTGCGATTTGTTGGCATTTTGAGGTAAATGTGTAGTGCGAGTTGTGTGTGTTGATCAAAGCGAACAGGGAAAAGTGAGTAAATCACCAAAATCGAACACATAAACACATGAAATCACATAAAAACACATAAAATTCACATAAAATGTAGGTCCCTCGGAGGTTGAGGTTAAACCTTATCCTTGTTAAGTTTAACACACTAGCAAGTGCGGAATCCAAGCTAGAATGCAAACCGGTAGTTTATAATGAGAACACAAGCTACAAAGAGAAAGGGTAGACACACAAGATATCAAAGTTTTCTCTTGTATTTCAGTGGACACGGTTACAGCCCTTGACCAAACTGAAAATACGCTCTCTACAAGACTAAGTTCACTCACACACTGAAGTGAACACATTACAACAGTATATATAACCTTCACAGCTCGTCTGGTCGAAGGATCAATTAGACTGATCGAAAGATCATCTATCGAGATACAGCCTATCGAAGGATCCACATATACCTCGAAGGATTGGCATCCTTCGAGGTCCATCTATATCCATCGAAGGTTATCTTTCGAGCTCATCGAAGGATATAAACAATCCTTCGATGACTCATCCTTCGACCCACACAACTTACAAACCTTTTTCTAACTGTTTGACCAAGTCAAACCAGGAGGATGGTTGACTGGTCAAACTTACATTAAGCACACACATAAACACATCTAAGACGTAACACGACTACAAAAGACATCGTTTTATATCATTACAAAATACAGACAAAGTACAGACACAAGTGCACCAACAAACTCCCCCTTGGCTGTAGCTTTGTCTCGATCTTTGTGTCTTCAAGTCTCTGACGTCCTTTCAACCGTTAAGTGATGCGTAGACCATGCACTTCCCGCATTCACCAATAGGTTGAAGCAATACCGGGCCATCTTCTGAAACTTCATTGCTTGTTCACGATCTCTAATCAAGTAATTGATCTCGTGATCCTTAAGAACAATAATATCCGACCTGGACATGTTAGTAATCCACATCGGATCTATCATTCGAAAGTTCTCCTGACTATCTCGGAATAAGATCACGGCTTCTCCAGTATCTGCATCATAAACCCAGCAACGAAAGTTTCCCAGAAAGTCTGTCTTCATTTTCAACAAAGGTATCTTCTTCATCAACTTTGGAGGATCATAAACCAATCGATAACGAGCGGTATTTGTCTCTGGATCTAGCGTGAACCTGATTGGCTCGTATCGAGGAAACTGTGGTTTGTATAGAGGGTCCTTCCAACCTTTTCTTCGTTCCAATCCGATCTTCTTCGCAAACAAATCCACCATCTTGTCGTTGACTCGATTAATTACCTCCAGCTGAGCCAAAACCGCACCATCATAATAAGGAAGTGAAAGAATGCTGAGAAGAGACCTGAAGTACTGAAGGCCGCATTCTCGCTTCACAACCATGCAATGAAGCTCTTTGATGAACATCCAACTAATAATACGACCCCTAGCCTGATTTCTTTCCAGAATCATGTAGTTGGCCTGATCCAACGGAGGGAGCGGAGGAGGATTCCTAGCTAGGAAATCCGCTCGCCATTCGTTCACGGTCTTTTCACGGTTTTCTTGAACTGAAGGAGAATCTGAAGAAGGATTAGAAGATTCTGCTGTCTTTGCTTCCACAAAATCATCATCAAGCGAATTAAGCTCCACATTATCTTGACTAACATACACGGGACGTTCCGGATCCGAACCGATGAAGATTTCTTCAATCGTAGAGAAATCGGTTTCGTCCGGAACCAACGGAGTAGCATCGATCGTGGTCACATCAACTTCATCCATTGCTGTTAGAGCTAACACACATTCATCAGACATCCATCAGACATCTCAGTAACATGTTCTCCCTCTTCTAATAGTTCACCCGTGACTGGATGATACTGTTGAACAGTTGAGGATTCAGGGAGATCGGTGAACGCTTCCGGCTCAAGACTAATATGTTCAAAAACTGCTGAAGCTTCCAATGTTTCAGTTTGCTCAGAAGGACCAGTAGCTATTGGAGGAGCAGAAGGAGCATCTTGAGATGTACCAGATCCACCTGCAGCACCAGATGCAGTTGCACCGGAACCTGTGGCAGCTGGTTGATCAGGATTTGCTGCATCATCATCCTTATCATCGCCACGCCTTGAAGGAGCGATGCCCAAAGCTTTGCACCGTTCATTCCAAAGTGTAACAACTTTGTGATCAAATCTCTTAAAGTTCGCTTGAACAGGCTTGAAGGCTTCCATTAATCTATCATCACGATTCTTATAGCGATCGGACAGCTCTTCATGCTTCTGTTTTAACGTTGTTGCCTCACGTTCTAGCACAGTACTATGCTTCTTCATTATCTCAACCTCTCTATCACGAGCCTTATTAGCTTCTTTCAGTCTTTCTATCTCTTGAGCCTGTTCTCTTATCTTGACATTCTGAGCACTAACAAGTGAGACCAGCTTGTTGTGTGCCTCAGCATCATGTGTTCGCTGTATACGGTATTCTTCAATCTTTCTTGTATTCCGACCGACTAAGGTACCCAGTTCACTGACTTGTTCAATCAGGAAGTGAATTTTCTCAGCATCAGACAACCCAGATAACGTTTCTGCTAGAGTAGGCCGTGAGGGCTCAGGACCTGAGAAACCAGTCTGTCCAGATGGACCAGAAGTACCTGTTGGACCAGGAATAACAAGAGGAGGACGTGGATGTGTACCTGAGACAGGGGTTGCAGGCGGCTGTTGATCAACAGTCGCCGTGCGTGCCCCAGAAGACGTCTGTGGAGAAGAGATCAGATCCAGCATCTCTGATGTAGTTAATTGTTCACTGATAGGAGGCAGCTGTTGCTCCGGAGGCGTTGAATGCTGAATCGGATCAGGTGTAGTGACATCACCAGCCGTTTCACCTGTTGGCTTTGATCCGCCCCTTGATCTCTTAGAAGTACGAGTACCCTCTCTTCTTGCTTGTCTCTTCCTTCTGAGTAATCCAGGAGCAGCAGGAATATAATCATCATCTTTATCAGATTCTGCGACATTAACTGGTTTCTCAATAAGTTCAAAACCATGAAAATTCCCTCGCTGATCATAAGCCTTACGCATCCCTGGAGGAGGAGGATTATCATCCTCAGAAGACGAATCATCATTACCAGCACCTCCTTCAGCATCAGAAGACGAACTGCTTTCATCTGCCAACCTCCTTGGCTCGTCCACCTTACTTTTACCTTTGTCAGCCGCAACATCACCTGACTGACTAGCAGGATCACCAGCTCCACCTGCACTAACACGAGCATCAGGATCGACAAACACTCCCTGAACTTCTTCTGCAGCAACATTCACATCGACTTCAACATGTGCTGCAACACTTGAACTGCCAGCAGACTTCCTGCTCGATGCTTTAATACCATGCTTAGCCCCAAGCTGCGTGTTAGCCAAAGCGATTAACCTTGGCTCTTCATCATCAGAATCACTCGCATCTCGACGCCATTTGTTGTTCTGCGGTGCCTCGTAGGCCGGAATATCGAGATGACCAATAAGCTTTCTAATTGGATCCGATTCCTTATAGTTGGACATGGATTTGAAAATCAGAAGTGTACGCTCATTCATCGGATTGACAGGTAGAACATCTGCTTCAGCTTTAGGAAGATCAGGAATCTGATCATCAATCATCATCTGCAGGAATCTAGGATATAGCCAAAACTTGGTAGATGTTCGTTGAGTTGCTGACGGGAGTGGCCTTCGAGCATTTTCTTTCAGATTGTCGAAAATATAGCGTGATATGTTGAAAGGCTTGTTCAGAATCAAAGCCGTAAACAATCCCGTTAAATCAATCGGCGACAGATCATATCCAGATCGTTTGTTGCTCAGGCAGTGAATAAGGATATGCAATAAGAACTTGTATCGAAGCGGCATAAACTTTTTGTTGATCTGATTTGCAAGAACGTTATCGCTGTACCGTAACCTCATCAGCAAGCCCCGCTGACATTGTAAATCAATAGAAGTAGAATCTTCTGGTTGATCTCCTAGTTGCAGACGTGCTCTGATAGTGTTTTCTGTAATCACCACGGGTTTCTCAGCAACTGATCCACTAATCACTTCCTTGTTATCCACTGTTTCAACCACAGCCGAATTCCAGAACTCCTTGATATGAGACTGATAAGCAGTGTGCTGTGTAGAGATTGCATAGTTGATACGAGTGCGATGAAGATACTCCATTATTCCCGTGAATTCCGGACTGATTTTGTCTTCCGGTTGCAAATACGCGGCCATGTTGTGTCGTGGCTCCGACATAGATTCAACTTCCGATTTTTCTTTCTTGGTTGGTTTTGCCCGTTCCTTCTTTTCTTTCGGTGCCATTTCTGTTCATGAAAACACAGACACGTAATGAGAAACAATCAACAGTCAACAAGGATTTCACACTTAGAAAGATTTCAATTTCTTGAAAAATTTCTAAGTGTTCTGTCTCGAAAGATCCCATTTAGGCATCGAAGGATGACACATTGATCGAAAGATGTTATATGCTTCGAAAGATGACAGGCCTTATCGAAAGATCAACTTTCGAAAGATAAAAAAATTTTGAAAGATATTTGATCAATCGAAAGATCTGATCAACCGAAGGATGATCCTTCGAAAGGCTTAGTATCCTTCGATCCTCAGTTCGAAGGATATTTTGCAGGCCATCTTTCGAGGTTAAGACATCATCTTTCGAGATCGAAGGATGATCCGGTGACACTGTTCATCGGCGATTTTCCGGCGACACTGTTCATCGTTTTTTCGGTGACAGTTTTAAGTGTGTTTTAAGTGGTTTCAGATCATTTAGGTACATCAAACATCAAACCATTTAAAACATTACTAACAAGACACTTAAAACAGACATAACAATATCAAACCCAACCCCGGACACAAAACCCCAACCCGGATACAACCACACACATGAACCGATTCATTCAAGAACACACAAAACACTTTCAGACCATCAAAAATCAAGACAAGGACTCTGAAACACAAAACAACAGTCAAGATATAACATTATAAACATAAAAAACCTACAACAAACATATTCACATTACAAAACAAAACACACATGATCAGATGAAATGTTTATGTTGTTGTTTGAACCGTGTATTAGGGTTATCCTACCGAGATTGTAGATGAAATCCTGTTAATCTAACTTTTTGATTCAATTTTGGCAGAGTTTCGGTAGGAATGGAGGTTTTTGAAATAGTGAAATTGATCAGTTATGATGAAGTGAAGAAGAAGACACCCTTTTATACTCTGACCTCGAAAGTCGAACCGTCTCGAAGGATAGATGACCTTTCGAAAGATGAAAAGGTGTTTCGAAAGATCAGCTTTGGGTCGAAGGATCCCTATCTGGATCGAAAGATACCAGATATTTGTGGGAATCCTCGAAGGATATCTTTCGACCTTATCCATCTTTCATAAAGGTCTGTTGACCAATTCATCTTTCGACTGAGATGATTGACTTTCATCGACCTTCTGATCTTTCGAGGGCCATTGCTTCCTCGAAGGATCAGATTTCCACCAACACTTTGGATTTTTGGGAATTTTCAATTTAAGCCCTTCAAATTCTTAAAAGCTTTCAGAAATGACCGTTTTGAAAAATTGTCCGTTATGAAGTTCTGCAAAGGTCAGTTTTATGAAGTATTTCGGCTTGTCAGATATCTGATCGAGTACCAACATCGGTTAATCAAAAATAAGATTAAATTGAAAATCTTTTTGGATTTTGATAAAATAAAAGACAACAATTTTAGAATCCTTTGAATGTTATCAAACGACATCACCGCTAATGTCGTGCTGATATGCACCAAACGACAAAAACTGTTTAAAAAGACAATAAAAGTTAATCACTAAAGTTAAGCAGTAAATAAATATGTACAAACACAACAATATTTTTGCGAGTTTCTGGCGAAGAGAATCATATCAGTTTGTGGTCTTTTGTCAAAACACATTTCCTTTTAATATTCTTTTACAGAAGAGGATAAGTATTCTACCACAATTACCGATATTGTTATCCACTTAAACTCAGCGATCAAGTGTAATCATAATGCATTGAGATACATTAAGGTATGATTTATACTTACCGACCGGTGTTCATCCACTCACGACACATTCCCGTATCAAGGTATGCACGAGAGTTCATCTTACAGGGGAGTATACCATTTATCATCCGTTTTTAACGTATATAAAATGTGAACAAGTCACTTATTTGATTTGAAAACAAGCCCTATGTGATAGAATCACTTATTGATGAGGAACTTGATTTTCATATGCATGAGGGCACAGGAGCAAGTCCGTGAACAGGTCAGTACTTTCGTACAGCAGAGAGACGAACTTGACTCCCGGATAAATGTGATATTTTATCACTTATTTGTTTGGACATGTGATTGTTTATCACTTATTGAGGTCGAATGCAATATGTACACGTATGTATGGTATCATGGAAGATCTAGACTTGCGTCCCCGTTATTTTTTTTGGTAAAAGATACAACCATGATACCCAGATGATAAACAGCATAAACCCCAAATATCTCAGAACCTCGGCAATCTATCAAACGAAATTTCGGTGCCAAGACCATATGCCAATGAGCGGTTCCCACGCGGTTTTCAGTTCGTTATGTTTATATCCCCTGCACACTTTAAAATGATCGTGAGTCTACCGGTACATCATTAGTAGAGCTACTTATCTTTTTTTTTTCTTTTGATTTCCAGAAACATGTTTCGACCGACCTCTGATGTAATATCATTTTCTCTTATCTTGCCAAGAAACTCATTTTTGTTTTTCTATTGTTTTTGTGTTTTTCTGAATTTTCTCCCCCTTAAATGCAGAAAGTAAATAAAGTAAAGACATATTTTTGTATTTTTGCGGTTTTTCAATGTTTTTGAATTTTCTTTGAAGCTTTCTCCCCCTAAAATTTAAAAACAAGGAAAATAAAGACATTTTTTTTTTAAGAAAAATATTTACAAAAACGATTTTCCGATGTCGGTTACTCTTGCTTCACCTTTATGCCGTTTACCAAAAGTAAATAATCGAATCTTGATTTATCAAATGCTTTGGTAAAAAGGTCGGCACGTTGGTGATCGGTATGAATGTGAACCACATCGATAAGTCTCTTTTCAAAGCAATCACGTATGAAGTGATATTTAATATCGATGTGCTTCGTTTTTTAGTGCTGTACAGGATTTCTAGTGATCTGTAAAGCAGCTTCATTATCAACATAAATAGGAGTAGTTAGGAATTCAAAACCGTAGTCCCGCATCTGTTGTTGGATCCATAGAACCTGGGAGCAGCAACTAGACGCAGCAATGTATTCCGCTTCACATGTAGACGTAGCCACACATGTCTGCTTCTTGCACTGCCAAGTGACTAGGCGATTGCCTAAGAACTGACCTCCTGCTGTAGTTGATTTTCCATCTTTCTTGCAGCCGCCGAAATCAGAATCACTGTAAGCTTTGAGATCGAAGTTATCATCCTTAGGGTACCATAACCCGGTGTCAGGGCAACCCTTCAGATAACGAAAAATCCTTTTGACAGCAGCATAGTGAGAGACCTTCGGATTCGCTTGGTATCTGGCGAGAAGGCATGTTGGATACATAATGTCGGGTCTTGATGCGGTGAGATACATTAAAGATCCAATCATAGCACGATAGAGTGAAGAATCCACAGCTTCCCCTTTTTCATCCGGAGTAATCCCGTGATTCTGCGGAAGAGGAGTAGAAATTGGCTTCGAATCGGACATCTGGAACCGGCTCAAGATGTCTCCGACGTACTTGGTTTGATGAATAAAAATTCCAGATTCGGACTGATTAACTTGCAAACCCAAAAAGAACGTCATTTCACCCATCGCACTCATCTCGAATCGATCTTGCATCACCTTCTCAAATTCCTTGCATAAATTATCATCGGTAGAACCAAAGATAATGTCATCGACGTATACCTGTACCAACAGAAGATCTTCACCTTTTTCTTTGATGAAGAGGGTACAGTCGATCAAACCCCGTCTAAACCCGTTGTTCAGCAGGTAGGTAGACAGTGTCTCATACCAGGCTCGAGGTGCTTGATGAAGACCATATAACGCTTTGTTAAGTAGTAAAACTCTGTCAGGATGTAATGGATCTTCAAACCCCGGTGGTTGCTCGACATATACTTCCTCTTCGACTACTCCGTGTAGAAATGCACTCTTAACATCCATCTGGTACACCTTGAATTTCTTGAAGGATGCGTAGGCTAGAAAGATTCTAATAGCCTCCAGACGTGCAACAGGAGCATACACTTCATTGTAGTCAATACCTTCTATCTGACTGAAGCCTTGAACAACTAACCTTGCTTTGTTTCGGACAACAATCCCACGGTCGTCCTTCTTGCACTTAAACACCCAACGAGTTCCGATCTTCTTGTAGTTATCGGGCCTATCAACCAATTTCCATACGCCCAACTTCTCGAACTGCAGAAGTTCTTCTTGCATGGCTTCCACCCAGGAATCATCTTTCAATGCCTCCTTCCAAGATGTAGGCTCTTCTTGGCTAACATAGCAGGCGAAAGACCAATCATTTTGTTGTCCCGATTCTCGTATCTCAGCATACAAGCCAGCATTTTCGTTATTTCTGATTTGATTCCTTGTCCTTACACCACTGAGAACATCACCTATAATATTCTGCTGAGGATGAATGTTATGAATTCGGGTTTCAGGAACTAGAGGAATTTCAACATTGGTCCTCAAGTTATTGATATTTAAATTCCCGATATCATTTTGAAGCTGTTGAGTTGTAGAAGATGATGCATTTTCTTCTTGGACAATTGGCGCAGACACTGGATCCGTTGCTTCTGAAGTACCTTGAACCGGACCCCGTGCTTCACCATCATTTGCATCAACATACTCCTCATCTTCCGATGACAAATTGTAGTCGACAGCATCATTAAACACCTCATTTGAAGCGAGATTGTTGACAGAAGAAGATGCTTGTGAGTCAACAATGATTGGGCGAGCTAACTGAGAGCCAGTCGCATTCTCGCTTTCAGACAACATTTGAGCAATTGCATTGTCATCATCAAATGTCGGCAGATTGAATGAGTTGAAAAGACCATCATAATCGAACATCCATGGATCTCCAGAAGGCTTCGGAGGATTAGAATATCTTTGAACTCTTACTTCACCCCACTCTTCAATCCTCTTGGTAGTCAGGTTCCATACTCGCAGATTAGGAGTAGCATACCCAAGGAAGTAACCTTCGATAGCTTTGGCACCAAACTTCCCGTCAGGCTCAATCATGGTACATGGTGCACCAAAAGGTTCTAGATATTCTAAGTCAGGAGTGTTCTTGTGTAGAAGTTCGAAGCACGTTTTGCCATGTCTTTTCACTGTGAGAACCCTGTTTAACGTGTAGCAAGCCGAGGCAACAGCTTCAGTCCAGAATCGAACTGGAAGCTGAGACTCAACCAACATGGTTCTTGCAGTCTCAATTAAGGTTCTGTTCTTTCTTTCAGCGACTCCGTTTTGTTGTGGCGTGTACCGAGAGCTATATTCATGAAGGATTCCTTTTGCAGTGCAAAATTCATCCATAACCCTGTTTTTGAACTCGGTTCCGTTGTCGCTTCGAATTCGCCTCACCTTTAGATTATAAAGATTTTCCAACAAGGTGATCAAATTCTTTAGAATCTCTGGAGTCTCGCTCTTGTGGACCATGAAATCAACCCATGAAAATCTTGAATAGTCATCAGTGACTACCAAGCAGAAAACTTCCCCGTGCACACTCTTGTGTTTGACTGGGCCGAAAAGGTCCATATGCAGACGTTCGAGTGGCATGTTTACAGTGTTAACCTTCTTCAATGGATGTGATTTCTTGATCTGCTTCCCTTTCTGACACGGCACACAGACATCTTGAAGTTGAAAATTCTTCACATTGACACCTCTCACCAGATTGTTTTTGACAAGGTGATTCATTTTTCTGAGGTGAATATGACCCATCCGTCTGTGCCAAGAGATCGTCTCCTTTTCAGTGGCTTTTGAAATAAAGCAAGTAACTTGTTTGGACTTGGTTATTGCTTGGCTCATATCGAGGACATACAAATCATTAACTCTTGGTGCTGATAAGAGAATCCATTCTTCGGGAATCTTGAATCCTGGCTTCAGCACATAACAACCGGCATCATCAAAATGCACGGTGAATTTCTTGTCGCAGATCTGAGAAACACTTAGGAGATTGTGATCCAACTGTTGCACATAATTGATTTTGTCGAAACTCACAACTCCATTTGAGATCATTCCCTCGCCGGTGATATACCCTCCTTTGTCTCCAGCAAATGCAACATATCCTCCTCTTATACTTCGCACATCGAAAAGAAGACGGTAGTCGCCCGTCATGTGCCTGGAAGCCCCACTATCAACAATCCAATGACTATTAATAGTTCCTCCTGGAGCTGCCTGCACATACAATTAACTTATCAGTTTGAGAGGGGGACCCAAGCCTTTGTGGACTTGGGTCGTCCTTGATCATCAAGGAAAGTGATTTCAATCACTTGATGATTAGGAAAAAGAACCTGTGGTGCTCCCCCTGATTGATTTACCTGCTTTTGCTTCCAAGCTGTTTGTCCTTTACCAGTATTTGAATTTATTGTTTTAGCATTTACTGGTTTTACAGTTTCAGATTTTGCTTGTACAGGTTTTTCTTCTTTGACCTCTGATTTTAAGGCCTTTTCAATTACCTTTTGATTCTTTTGCTTTAACTTCTTTTCCCTTTCTTTCAAGACACGTGGGTCTTGTTTCGGGGAAACTGATCGTTTTCGGTAATCGATTTCTTGGGGAGCACTCGTTGTTGACTTCAGCTTTTGCACGTGTGGGCAATATCTTACAATATGCCCAACTGTCCCACATTCAAAACATGTTCTCCGCTCTACAAACTTCGGAGAAACATGTTGATGACCAGACGGAGAACCAGACAATGAACTTTGTGATCTAGACGTGCTTGGGCCTAAATCACATCCGTTGGTGTGTTGAGTGTAATTATTCTGATCATTTCGTTTTAAAATTCTAAACTGTTGTATAAACTCAAGGTTAGATTTATCCTGAAATGTTTCAAGTTTGTCTGAACCCGTGGATCCAACAAAGTTCATTTTCGGTCCTCGCTTCTTAACAAGAGCTCTTTTGTTTTGCACCTTTTGTTGTTGAACCTTAGGTTGCTCAACCCTTGATTGTTGAATTTTAGGTTGTGCAGCCTTAGGTTGAGTAGCCTTAGACTGTTCAACTTTAGGTTGTTGAACCTTTGGTTGTTCAGTCTTAGGCTGCTGAACTTTAGGTGCTTGAACATTCTTGTTCTGAGCCTTCTTTCCCTGTACCTTACCCTTTCCGGAGTTGACTTGTTGTTTTCGCTCAATTGGTAGTTTTTGGTTTCCGTATTGTTTTCTAATTTGTTCACACGGAATTGGATCACATTGAGTGACGGTAACTTTGCCACTTTTGTTCCCCAAAAACTTATCAGTGCATCCTTCAAAAATTTGCTCAATTAAATCTTGATTTACATTTTTAAGTGGAAAATCTTTGTTAGAGTAGATTTTGCTATCTCCTTTGAGCGTGTACAACAAGTTATTCTCTTCACGGCTAGATACAAGGGACTCCATTGCTTTTGACGTTTCAGTCTTACTCGGTTTCACTGGTGGATCACACAGGATGTGATTCTCAATTGGAATATCTGTTGTAACCGAGTTAGACTGTTGTTTCACAATCTCTTCAGATTCATCATCCGAAGAATCAGCATCCTCAACAATGGGAGGACTCTGTTCCTTAACACACGATGAATCTGTCACATTCTCAGATTCTGATTGACCCGAGGATGATATACCAGCTGTGAACCCGAGGCCTGCTGCAAAGTCATCTAGACCGAGTGGCACAGTAGGTTCAAAACGGGGCATATCCTCGTCATCAGGCAATTTGGAGTAATTGTGATTCATTGGAGGAGGACATGATCTGAATCCAATACATGGTTTATCCCCCTTTTTCTTTCTCTCTTGAACGTCAATGATGTGATCCAATACAAAGCGGGAATTGGAATAGCTTTCCAGTTTCTGCTTAATTGTTTCACATTCACATCGAGCTGTTGCCAACTCTACCATTTGCTTTTCAATTGTGTCAATAAGATTGTTGTTAGCATGTTGTTTTCGCAAAACAGCCTTTTGTAATTCTGAAACATCATGTTTTAATGACGCAATTGTTGCTTTAAATTCCTTTTCATTTCTGGTTAAAAACAAGTTAGCTTCAGTTGCTTTAGAAAGATCTACAATCAATTCTTGATTGTGTTTGTATGTGATTTCAAACTGACTTTCCTTTTCAGCATATTTAACATTTAAGCTATCACAATTTTCACAACTAACTACAGTGGGTTCATCGACACATACCTGACTTGATGAACTGTCGACATTAGCCATAAAGGCTGAATGGAAAGAAAAAGATCCATCTTCAGAGAAGAACTGAGCAAGCTTCTCGGAAGTTCCAGCAGCTTTCTGGCAAAGAATAGATCTCCTCTTGCATAATGCTTCAGCTTCAGCCAAAAGCTCATCAACTTCCAAATCTAAAGCATCACTTGATAAATCACCAGCATCAAGTGATTCCCCATCCATGCTCCCACTATAACCCGAACTATCTTCATCTTCTGAAGATTCACCAGCAGACACGGGTTCTACGACCTTCTCAATCACTTTAGCATAACATGCTGTTCCACCATTTCCTCCTTCTCCAAGCTGAAGATTCAAATTGCAGATTTCATCAGCTTGAACAACCAATCCTCTGTGGGGATTAGTGTTTGTGGATCCAGATGCATTTCCTCCAACCGGCACTATTGATCTGTCATTGTTGTTCTGTTGCTGTTGTGGCTGTCCTTGATTCCTGAAGGGATTCTGATTTCCTTGCTTAGGAGGCTTCTGACACTCCCGCTTGAAGTGACCCTTTTCACCACAATTGAAGCAGGTGACAGCATTCTTATCAAAACCATACTTGGTGTTGTTGTTGCTATTCAAGTTGGTTCTCCCCGTCCTTTCCATAAACTCCTTTGCTCTTCGAATTGCACTAGCAAGAGCCCATTTGATATCCATCATTTCAAACTCTTCCCTATCCACTTGCTGATAATCTTCATTGGTTAGATTGATATTCCCAATCTGACCTGCAACCAATCCACAATAAGCACTAACCAAGGTGTTCAACATCTCCATATGCTCCTTGGCTACTTCGACACTGACTTTGGAAAAGCTGGAAGTGTCTAATCTGACTGTGTTCGGATTGGAAGTGGCTTGAAAGTTTGAAGAGCTTCCATAAAACCCTTGCTGTTGCGGTTGTTGCTGCTGAGCTCTGCTTGGGTCTAAGAAAGGCGGTGGTGTGAATTGAGGAGTAGGTTGCACATCCTGTTGTAGAGAAGAAGAATCTGGTCTTGAGAACATCGTGTATGCTAAAGGATCAAACTGATTTGTTGTGGAAGGCCCGGTGTTTGAGATGAAGGCTGTTTGAAGCTTCGCATGTTGAGAAACTGGTTTTTCTCCGCTGATGCCTCCTGCAATCCCATAGTACATCTCTGGATTTTGAGGAGTTAGTGTTCTTTTTGCCTTCAGCTTTTCTTCTACATCCTTGTTCTCCAATTTCTGAATTAACTCATACACAGTGATTGTGTCTAGAACACCATTTTCTTTGAGAATTTCAAGATAACTGCTCCACTTTGCTGGTAAGCTATCAGCAAATCTCTTCACCATTTCTTGTGGAGTGGCAGTAACTCTAAAGGCAAACATCTCGCTCAACAAATGATGGAACCTTGTAGATAACTCTGCCAAGGTCTCATTCTCCATACACGTGAAACCTTCAAACTCTTTCTTCAGTAAATCTTGCTTGATCTTTCTAGATTGAGCATTTCCTTCACATCGCAACGTGAGCATATCCCACAAGCTTTTAGTAGTCGTGCAGTAAACAAACTGGTGGTAAATGTCTCTGTGAAGAGCTTGTGTGAGAATCATGAATGCTTTCTTTTCTAACTCAAATTTCTTCTTATCATCTTCAGACATAGTGCTGTAAGTTTGTGGATTAGATCCTGCAACTTCCAATTCATTTTCAAATGGAGTAAAGAAGCACATCCATAGATCTTGACCTTGCCCCTGAACATAAGTTCTCAGCCTTTCTTTCCACCATCCCCAATCATTGATGTGATTCAGCTTTGGCGGTTTTGTGCTTGTACCAGTTTCACTGTCGTTCTGCATCATAGCTTGAATGCTGCTGCTTTGATTTGTGACCAATGCCCATTGATTTGCAGTTATCATTGCAGCTTGAGGTGGGGCAATAGCCTGCATCCATGCATTTTTGTTGAAATCTGACTGAGATTGCGTAGCTGATGATTGCGTAGCTGATGATTGTGGAGTCAAAGTTGTTTGAGTCCACGCGGTTGGATCCTACTGACCGTTTGTTCCCATTTTATAAAGACAATTAATATATTAAGTGAAAAATGTATTTAAAATTTGAAAAACAAGTTTTCCCCTTTTAAAATTTAATTTTTCACAAACTATGTTAAAATCTCGAAGGATAACAAACAGCCGAAGGATCTTTGATCGAAAGACCTGAAAAACACAAACTTGTTAAGTTTAAACAGATTAGGATCGAAAGAACAGAACTTGTTCGAAGGATCAACAGTGTTCGAAAGATCACTGTTGAGTTTCGAACAAAGATTTCGAAAGACTCTCCAATCGAAGGATCCTTGTCTTTCGAATGAGACCTGTAGATCGACAGATATATCCTTCGAAAAGATTCCTTGGATCGAAAGATAATTCACAGACTTCGAAAGATGTTCGAAAGATGATTATCTATCGAACCTCCTTTGATCGAAAGATGATCTTTCGACTTCGAAGGATATCCTTCGATTTGTACTGACACAGTTGACAAAAGTTGACAGGTTGGTGAAAAGGTGATTGGTTGGTAGAAACTTTCGGCAGAAGGTATGTTCAGACCATACTTTCTGCCAACCCAGATTTGACTAATAAAATATTGCCTAAAAAGAAGGTTCTTATCCAGAAACCGGTCACCGGAGTAAGCCGGAATTTGGCCGGAAATTACCAAGCTTCTTAAAAACAACTTTTTAAGTTACCCAACCCGTCCTTTAACACACCCGGTTAGTTTAGAACACGTTTTTACGTCAAGAACTGTGAGAAAAACACTAAAAACAGATGTTAACCCGTGTGAGGTTTTTTTTTGTTCAAACACTCCAAAGTCTTGTATAAACTCGGTTTTTAACAAGGAAAAGAGCCACGGCTCTGATACCACTTGTAGGTCCCTCGGAGGTTGAGGTTAAACCTTATCCTTGTTAAGTTTAACACACTAGCAAGTGCGGAATCCAAGCTAGAATGCAAACCGGTAGTTTATAATGAGAACACAAGCTACAAAGAGAAAGGGTAGACACACAAGATATCAAAGTTTTCTCTTGTATTTCAGTGGACACGGTTACAGCCCTTGACCAAACTGAAAATACGCTCTCTACAAGACTAAGTTCACTCACACACTGAAGTGAACACATTACAACAGTATATATAACCTTCACAGCTCGTCTGGTCGAAGGATCAATTAGACTGATCGAAAGATCATCTATCGAGATACAGCCTATCGAAGGATCCACATATACCTCGAAGGATTGGCATCCTTCGAGGTCCATCTATATCCATCGAAGGTTATCTTTCGAGCTCATCGAAGGATATAAACAATCCTTCGATGACTCATCCTTCGACCCACACAACTTACAAACCTTTTTCTAACTGTTTGACCAAGTCAAACCAGGAGGATGGTTGACTGGTCAAACTTACATTAAGCACACACATAAACACATCTAAGACGTAACACGACTACAAAAGACATCGTTTTATATCATTACAAAATACAGACAAAGTACAGACACAAGTGCACCAACATAAAATCGATAAATCTCAGAGTCGGCGGCAGTGAATTTCAGAATCGAAACACATAAAATCGAAGAGAGATTGTCTTGGCTTGATAGACGTTGACTACCCAAAGTGGTTCGACTACTCTCAAGGACGTCAAGTACGCGCTTTGGCCTAATAGACTGTGCTCTATCACCGGCATGCGATGAATGGCACACATCTTTTCGGTTAATCACACAACTCGAGTCGTTGGAGTCCATCGAGACTTTGGTGAGAGTTTTGTAAAAACCAAAATATAGAGAACGGAACAAGTCATCAAGGTTCGGGTTTCACCCCTGACTTAACGACTGCATTCTATTGGGTCAAATTGGAGAATGATGTTATCAATTATGGCGTCTTTAGTTTAGCAATTCTATTGTTTTTATTATGTGGCGTTTTTATTTGTAATAGTCGGATATTTTAGTAAGTTTAGTAGGTTTTCCAAGCAAGAGGCGGCTTGCTTGGAGGACAAGGCTCAAGGGGCTATAAATAGAATATTAGTCATCACTTTTAGGGGGTGCATTTTTGTGAGTCACTACCCCGGGGGAGCTCACCCAGGGTGGATGAGTATTTTGTAATCTTTTATCACTATCAATGAAACATCTTTCTTTATCACAATCCTTAAAGTTCTATCTTTCTTGTTTATTATCAATTGTTCTTGGCTCGAATCACCCGTCTCATTATTTTTACCAAACCGAAACTGAAATCGGATCGTTACGGGACTATCACATTCCTGTTTGTGTGATAGAATCATGAGATAGATAAGAAGATTTGCATCGAAGTACGGATTTCACTCCTGATCCAACGCAAATTCTTGTGTTGATAGTAAAAATAGCGTGTCTAACGAGCGATTTGGTTGAGAGTTTTCGGTTTTCACACCTAATCTCAACCAGATCATCCGTTTGTGTGTGTTGCCAGCGTCCCTTTCCTAAGGCTGTAGTAGGCAGTGCGAGTTCAATGAGCTCGAGCGAGAATATCAAGTAAGCTCGTGCAAAACCCCTACCGGATATGCATGAGTCGGTCTGTTGGTACTTAGACTATAGACTAGGTCGATTCTAAGACATCGACCCGGACTAGGTCGATTCTAAGACATCGACCCGGACTAGGTCGAGTCTTGCCTAATTCCCTATAGTTATGGCTCTGATACCAATCTGTCACATCCCAACCGATGACGGAAACATCAGGGCGCGACACTGAGCGAAACCGATTGTCCAAGAGATTCCATAACAACTATAATTACCAATTATTTAAGCATCACGTCCCATACCATGACTTAATAAGTAACACAATTATTACAGACAAGTAGTTCTCAAAGACATATAAAAGTTGTTCCAACAACTCAGATTTAAATTGTTTGTTTCTAGACTCATCCCACTTGAATTCCACATAGCAAGCATCCTAGCATCTCCAACACCTGTTACATATGTTAAAATAGAGGTCAATACACATAGTGTAAATGTGAGCATACAAGTTTAATAGTATAACAGATAGCGAAAAGAATTTACGCATAACCAGCATGTAACATGTATAATGTGAAGCAAGTAGGTTATCGATAATGAGATATGCACAGACGTGACTGCGAGTTGTAGAATGTGCAACACATATCACCACTGTGACATGTTAGAAAAGCCCTTAACAACCCTTGTCCACGACAGGTGCTGAGTCCAAACTATAGTACTATCGTTGCTAAGATGTCAGGCAACAATCACTGTGTAAACATAACATACACGCATTCATCGAGTAACACGTATAACATGTAGTAACGGTTAGCGTATAAAAGTGTTTGCGTTGTGTGATCAATGTGATTTAGTATAAGTAACGTATGTAACACCCAAAAGTGCTTAAAGCAAAAAGGGATCGAGTATACTCACAGATTGTGTTTAGTAAATAAACACTCTCTTGGACTGAAGGGAGCGCTGGGGGGATTAGCCTGAACAGAATAATAGTGTAAGCGATAAAATGTGCGTAAAACGATGCGAAGTGACTGAGTGACGAAAGGACATCCGAACGGATGGCAATCCGGACGGATGGTCATCCGGTCGGTTTTCCATTCGCTTGGGATGGATGTGTTTGTGTATGATGGCTTTGAAGTTTTCGTTTTAGCATTTTGAAAACAGAGAAGTATCTCTACCTTTCAGGTCGTCCAGTCGAACGGTCGTCCGGTTGGATGGCCGTTCAGTCGGATGGCGATCCGTCCAAGTGAGACATTTCTCAGAGAACACGTTCACAGCAGGATGGTCATTCGGTCGGATGGTCATTCGCTGGTTTTGATAATCTTTGGAAATTTGTGAAAAGTTCAAGTGTTGAAGACCACATGTCATCCGATCGGATTGTTGTTCGATCGCATGGCAATCCGATCGGACGAAAGTCCATTCTGTGACTTGCTCATTTTGAAATTCGTTAAGTCTGAAAGTTTGTGGTTTGATCGAGACGGTATGACAACGTGTTAAACAACGGGAATTCCCTCAAGTCCTAGTTATCCGATCGGACGGGAATCACCCCATTCTGACCAGTTAACTGTTCTTGACTGTTGTTCATGTTCAACCCGCTGAGTCGGTTATCTCGTTGACAGGAATCAGATCTCGGACTGACACATCACTAGAGAATGAGTGAAAGGCCTGAATGAGCTTTGATTCTATCGGTTTTAAGTGCATGAGTGTAAAAGAGTTGAAAAAAAGTTATGAAAACATCTAAATGTTTAGATTTATGCGAAATCAGTGTTAAACATGTTGAAATCTCTTAGATCTGAGTTGTTCTTGGTGGAATGAGGTCAAATCTTGAAGTTCATAAGAACCCCATGATGACATCATCCTAGAACACCTCAAATCAGCCGATTTCATGGTTAAAAGTGAAGATTTGTTGGTGAAAAAGATGAAGAAGTGTGTGAAGATCAAAGATGTACAAGATTTGGGTTGAAAACTTACAAGGATCGCGAGAAATCGAGAGAAAGAGGGTTGGAACGTTCTGGTCGGATGAGAGAGCTGTCACATCATGAACAGTGATGTGACAGGGCTATTTATAGATTGCCAAAAGAGGAAAGTTAGCGCAAGTGTGCGAACGAAGTGTGGTTCGATCGGATGGCCATCCGATCAGATGGTCATCCTGACGGATGACCATTCGATCGAATGGTCATTCGATCAGATGGCGGGTGCGAGTTGGTTTTCGACGTTTCGTTTTATGCGTTGAGCGTTGCGAGTAAGCGATGCGATAGTACCCATTAGCTACACAAATAACCTAACTACTAAATACCATAAATAAAATCTTTGAATCTCGAGTTTGCGATGAGATTGCGTTGCGATAGAGTTGCGATTGCGTTTGCGATTAATCACCTCATCATAAATATATCATGCACAAGTAACACATAATAGCACACATACGTAAAACAATATTCATAACCTATAATTCGAGTTGCGATGCGATAGCGTTGCGATTAGTGATAAGTCGATTAGCGACTAAACTGCGATTAAATAGCGATTTATTAACAAGCACTCCACATAATACAACTAAAGCAATTTAAATTAGGGTATCGATTATAAGTCGAGAAGTACAATCAATAATTAAGCAAGGAGTGACAGATCGCAATTAGCAATATTTTCTTTCTTTGACTTTGACTTGTACTTTAACTTTCCAAAAGTCGAGTTGTTACAATAATGCTGATGTGACAAAAAATGCCCCTCAAGGAACATCAGCCATTACGGATGGTCTAATGTGAATATGTGATCACCATATCAGGAAATATTTATCGATCATTTTAAGCAACCAAAATTTGTGTCTCAATACTAGCAACCGAGTGGATCACGACTCCTAGTGACCGTATCTACAAACATTGGCAGAGCTAAGTAGCGAGGGATGGGGTCAACCAGTCAAAATTCTTTTTTGTGTTTAATGTAGAATGTACAATACGAAAATTCCAAACAATCCCAATCTTTTTTTTTTTTTTTTTTATGATGGGCTCCATTGGTCTTATGAAAAATATTTTGAGCCTATTGCATATTGGTTTTATATAAAAATATATTTTTTAACTTATTAAAAAGTTATATAAAACTTTAATTAAATAGAGGGGTTGGTTCCGGTACAAACCATTTTTATTCTACAAACCGTAAGAACAGATCCTATCACTTAAAAATTAGCACATAACAAAACAATACATACATAAAAGTAGCACATTTGAATTATATTAGCACATGAAAATTAATCAAGATAATTGATTTTAGCACATATTTGAATGATATCAGCACTTTTCTTAATCAGCACATTGAAAACAAAAGAAAGATCCAAATAAAGAATTAATTGCTTGTTAGCATATTTATAGGGACTTCAAAATAATTGATATTATTTAGGATATTATTTTATCATTTCTCTATAATTGGTTGGATATTACGTGACACTTTTTAAATGGTTTTTACGGTTTATATACGAAATGTAGTTTGTATTTGATCATACTAGAAATACTATTGTTAAAGATGAACCGATTAACCCATAGGTATTGTTTCCGACTTTGTATAAGCCCAAAGTTATTACCAATTAAAACAAGGCCCATTTTCTTATTTACCCAATGACTCAACCCCCCAAATCCCCAATTCATTAACCTAACCTAGGGGTGTAAACGAGCCGAGCCGAACCCGAGCTCGACCAGGCTCGAGCTCGGCTCGTTAGGTTTTTATGAAGCTCGAGCTCGGCTCGGTTCGAGCCTACTTCTTTGAGCCCGAGCTCGGCTCGCTAGTAAAACCCAAAGCTCGAGCTCGGCTCGAATCGGCTCGAACTATTTTGAGAACAACCTTAAATGAGCTAAAAGCTCGACTCGAGCTCACTTCAACATCGCTTAAACAAGACAAAGCTCGGCTCGAGCTCGGCTCATCAATGTTATCATCATTATTAATATATTATATATAAAAAAAATTAAAATTTTGTATGGGCTCGTTTAGGCTCGCGAGCCTAAACAAGCTTTGTATTTCAGGCTCGAGCTCGGGCTCGATAAGAAAATGAGCTCTATTTCAGGCTCGAGCTCGGGCTCGGGCTCGTTAAGGCTCGGCTCGTTCGAGCTTTTAACCGAGCCGATCACGGGTAGCTCTCGAGCCTCTAGGCTTGTTTACACCCCTAACCTAACCCAATATTTTTTAAAAGGTGATTATCTTCTTAGAATTGTCGCTTTTGATAACATGAAGTTACAAAAACATATTTGAATGGAGGTCCATACCAACCAAAAATTGTGCTAAAGGCAAGACGCCATTGTTGGCGAGAGATGTTTTTCTTCAACGGAACATTTGAAGAAGAAGTTACGTAATCGGGTGGATGATGATTATGCGGGCGATTATTGCATTTGTTATATTGAAAAAAAGAGTTATCTGCGAAAGTTGTGATTCAAACCAAGAAACCCCCCGTATGGAACAAATGTAAATTGTAATTTTTTATATATTTCAAACTAATTTGTAATTTTATTACATCTTTTCCAATTACAATGTACTCTTATTATGATATTGTCTTTTATTATGTGATTCTGACCCGAAATTTATGATATCAGTTTGTTAGAAACCCGAGCACCGAAAATTATTGACCCATAGGAAAGATATCTTAGCTTCGCCATTTTGTACAAATGAAGTTTAGCCGACAGTAACTGTGACAAAACATTGTGCGACCAATTTAGTTTACTTTATTTTTTTTAGAACACCTGCAATCATTTTTGTGATAAAAGTTTATTTAATTGCTCTTCGGTGGGAAGGTTTATCCACTTAAGTGGTTCCTAAATTACGTGTTTCTGTAAAAATCATGTGGTTTTGTAATTAACATATAAATCCCAGTTGTGTATTACAACTTTTTTTTAAATATTTATCATCCTAGTTGTGTATTACAACTTTTTTTTAAATATTTATCATCCCAGTTGTGTATTACAACTTTTTTTTAAATATTTATCTGACATAACACCAAGTCATACGAGTTTATTAATATTAAATTAAATTTAGAGTATATTTCTTAACTTTTAGTTTTTGTTTTCTTTTCGAAAAGTAAACATCAGAACTTTACGAATTAAACTAATATTATTATTGAAAAATTAAAGTTATGATAATCATACTTGTTTGCAATTATGTTTCCTCTTTCTCAAAAAGTATGATCCTTTTTTTTCTAATTAATACCCAGAATTATTTACAGGAAAACTCACGTTACCAAATTAATACTCTTCTAACCAATCAAATAAAATAAAATGTCACTTGCACCAGACAAATGGTATTTATCATCATCATACTCAGTAAATCTCATCAATTGTAAAGTTAAGATAGGATATGAGGAAGGTAAGATGTAGACAACCTTACCTCTACCCCGTAGGAATAGAGATGCTGCTTCCAGTGAGACATTCGGCTCGATGGTAGTTTTTTGCATCAGGCCTTAGACATAAGGAACATAACACTCGGCAATTAAGACAAAGACCAATTAGTGTATGTACTCCCTTGTCTTTCGGCTATCAACGCCACCATATGATGCTGATTAATCATCCCCCTCTTTTAATATTATTTTCACGAAATTAGTAAAATAGCGCTAAAAAATTATTGCACTTTCCCTCCCCCCCCCCCCCCCAAGCACCAACACATATATACAGTATATGTGCATACCACAAGCGAGACGTACTAGACAAATGGTGTTAAAGGAATTAAAGACGAAAAATGAATGAAAGATAAATTTGAATCTGTTGTAAAACAATGGCCTACTAGTGACTAGTATATGAACATAATCAAAGGAACACAGAGAGAAAGATAGAGTAGAGAAATATTATTCATTGAGATGTAAACATGCAATACAAAGAACCTCTAAATATAGTGTTCTTACATTAATACAAAGGAAATGAAGAGACGGGAGTTAGAATGTGGATAGTCACCATAATATAACTTATTTATAACACTCCCCCTTGACTATCCACGTGATAAAAGAAAACAATGTATTATACGCTTGGTGATGCTGCCTCGTTAAAAACCTTGCTAGGAAAACCCAGTGGGACAAAACATCAGCTAAGGGAAAAAGAGTGCAACGTGCATTTTCTCCCCCTGATACTTTTGGAGCAGGTATGTTGCCTCATTAAAAACCTTGCTAAGAAAACCCAGTGGGACAAAACTTAGTCAAGGGAAAAAGAGTGCAACTTGAATAAGTCTCCCCCTCATTTTAACA
The DNA here is from genome assembly GCA_030545235.1 of Helianthus tuberosus. NCBI lineage: Eukaryota > Viridiplantae > Streptophyta > Magnoliopsida > Asterales > Asteraceae > Helianthus > Helianthus tuberosus. The sequence goes on along the minus strand of CM060448.1, from coordinate 74,686,026 downwards.
CGTATCCTTTAAGTGACGTGTGTCCATCTTCCTTGAAAGTCGAATAAAGTCTTTGTAGCGAATGATTTGTCGCTTGATCCCTTAATGTGCAATCTTTTATGTTGAGCAATGTTGTATAATCTTCTAATGAGACTTTAGGTGTCTTTTCCAAAAATTATCATATGTCCACAACTGTGTTTCGTTATATTCCTGCATCTACAAGACTAACCAAACTTGTTTTGATGGGTTAGTAAAATATAATCAAATATCGTTTATACCTGAAATGTTTCTTTGGACTCATTCCAATGTCTCTTCGCTTGACAAAGGTTATGACAATAAGCTCAAGTGAAAGATATTATAACCATACATAGCTAGCAAAACATATTAATGCACTTATGCATTTAACGATGGTACTTCTAGAATGAGAATCTCTACTTTGATAGGAGATGATGATAGGCATTTCTTATAACAAATAACTTAGCAACCTTTAACATACATTAAGGTTCAACTATGCCCATACTAAAATATCCAAACATCATCTTCTAGATGTAACACCCCGAAAATGTAAAACTTTATATTAGAATTATAAAGTGTAAAATAAACGAGAATAAGCTAACTAGGATAAATAACCCGGTTAGTTAGGAGTCTTGTAGTAACAGATGAATGAAGTAAAAAGCCAAAATGATAAACCAAATGAAAGTTGAGGGGCCTATGTTGTTAAATATGAAACTTAATTACATAAAACAAAAACCAAACACACTCTTGTGATGTCTGGTTCGATCAAAAGCAGGAGAAGGGCGACCTCCATTCTCAAAAACCCTAACATTCACCAAACTCTTAAATTGAAGGTTCAAATCTGATCCAAAACGAAATCCGAGCTGAGATTTGTGATCCTCATTGCAAGAGGGTTATAAGGTATGTAAAATTTGATGAGAACTCTCTACTTGAAATTCTCATGAATTTGGGAAATCTGAAATTTGATGATGCATGTTTGTTATTTGAGTAGAATAGGAATGATATAGTGTCTAGGAGTAAAACCTAGACAACAATATGTGAAATCATGCCTAAATTCTGAAAATCTCATGAACACATTGAAGGTGATTCATGGGTTTTGTGAGAAAATGATGAACACTAGAGTTTAGAAGGCTAACCTAGCGTAAATTGATCCATAGAAACTGATTTATGAAAATTTCATGCTTAATTCTACTTGTGGTAGCTAAATTAATGTTAATCGAGGCCAAGAGACAAGCCATGAACTAGAATATAAATGATATAAAATTCTGCCCTATAAGTGTTTGTAGAAATGCCTCAAAGAAGGCTCGAAACTGCAAATTATGTTAAAAACGCGTATTATGATGTTTGGGCGGATTATGTAATGTATAATTGAAAAGGAGTTCTAAACATGCTATGGTTGAACTCTATAGGAAAGGATACCGGAGCGTCGAGCGGACAAGCCGGTGGTGACTTGCGTTTGAAAGGCGTACATTGAAGGTATGTAACTTGATTCGTTACATTGGGTAAACTTTGATAATTGCATAAGTATAGTGAATTGTGGAATAAGGATTTTCTTAATTTAAAGCGATAATGTTCGCTATATTGATTAATAAGACCAGGATTGGTTACAACTTGTTGGTAGTCATCATAATGGAGGATTCCGTATATGAGCCAAATGGGTCGAATAATCGATTAATGCGTGGCGAATGCTTCGTGATATAGTAAATTGGTCTTTTGTTATTGTTGATAAACGACATATTAGAATACGAGAATTTAACATGTTGGTTTGTAAGAATGAGAAATCCGAGAGTTTGGTTTGGGCTTTATAATCAAATCAGTCAAAACATAAACTTGCAGGGACTACCGTAAGTTACGGTATCCACCGTAACTTACGGTAGAGATCAAAAGCTTTACGGTGGATCACTACTGATTTACGGTAGACCAGAATCATCACGTGACTACCGTAACTTACGGTAGATACCGTAAGTTACGGTAGAGCCTGGAAATTTTTGTAAATTTTTGCATATTATAGCTAATCGAATCCGTTTTGATCGTAGTTTCGATTATGTAATATTTCTAAGAACTCTAATACTAGTTTTTATGTAAACATTTCAGTTTCTAGGTATTGAAAGAATACGGATGGCGGTCAAGTAAGTTTTTTTGAAGAACCGAACACGAACTTTTGAAGCTTCCGCGTAAATTAACTCTGTTTAGACAATGTTATGATGTAAACGATTTGCTAATCATGTTTTGAATATTCAAACTAGTTAGTAGTTAACTAGTATGTGATTACTTTAAAAACCTCAATTTTGTACTTGTGTTGAAGTAAAGTACTATTTATATAAAATCATATATATATTTTATTAAATTCGAATAGAAATTAGACAGTTGTTACAAGTTGGTAATCAGAGCTTAAGGTTGTCAACAAAGTGTTCGGTTCAAGCTTGATTGATCGTCCGGTAAGAATTAATTTATTATTTTAGTAGATCCTATCTTATGTAAGAAATGAGATACGAATTAATGTGCATGGGAAGGGTGTGTTAACACACTCAAACCCGGAAAGTGCACAAAATGTGAACGGTAAAAGCAAGTTACGCACTTGGCTAAACCGAAGCAAATAAAGCTATGTTGTAAATGAAATGTTTAATGTTTAATGTAAACATTTCAGTTTCAAAGATGTCGAAAGGAAACGATAATGATCCGGTGCCGACAAGCACCGAACAAATGAAAGAGATAGTTGCCGAAGAAGTGGGGAAGGCAATTGAAGGTAGTCAATCCGGGTTTATAGACAAAATTCAAAACACGGTGTTGTCACTTGTCGAAGAACGAGTCAAAAGGTTGGAAGATAGTGTCAACCTTACGAAAGATAAATCGGGAGAACGTAAGGGATGTTCGTACAAAGAGTTTATGGCGTGTAAACCGCCAATCTACAACGGGGAGGCTGACCCGATAATATGCCAGAGATGGTTAAGTGATGTCGAAGGAGTGTTTGAAAGGACCCATTGTGATGAAAGCGACTTTGTTGCTTACGGAACGGGTCAGTTGAGAAGGCAAGCCATAGATTGGTGGGACAATAAAAAGAATGAAATTGGGGCCGAAGCGGCAAGGGCAATGACATGGGAGGAGTTTAAGACACCATTTCTTAAACATCATAGTCCCAAGGCGGTCATTAATAAAATCAAAGAAGAGTTCATGCAACTCAGGCACAAGGGTGAGACCATAGACAAGATAACGACGACGTTTATGGATAAGATGAAGTTTTGTAGTGAATTGGTGACGAATGAAGAACATAAAATATACTACTACTATAACATGTTGAGCGCTGAATATAGGGAGTTTATGACTCCTTCAAAATACGAGATCCTTACCGAAATCATAAACGTTGCTCGGAAACTGGAAATCGAGTTGAAGAAACAAGTTGAAAGGGATGAGCGAAGGGCACAGGATGTGAATCCAAGTCCTACAAAGAAAGCTCGAACTGGAGAATCGGGAAAGAAGGTGGATGCTAAAGGCGGGTCACCAAGTTGCAAGGTGTGGGAAAGGGGCACAAGGGTGAGTGCCGCTTCAAAGATAAGCCGTGCCCGGTATGTGGGAAGACGGGGCACACTGTATCGCTATGTCCCGGAAAAGTTTCCGTTTGCTATAAATGTTATCAGCCCGGCCACAAAAAGTCTGAATGCCTTGAATTGGTTGGAAAGAGAGACACAAAAGAATCTCCAACGGAGGCTCCAAAGGCGAAGGCTAGATCCTTCCAACTTACCGCTGTTGAAGCAAAGACAGAACCCGATGTGGTCTCAGGTATATTCACAATTAACTCAATTCCTGCACGTGTATTGTTTGATACGGGTGCAAAAAAATCTTTCATTTCACATGGATTTATTCGACATCCTTCATTTGTATTGACGAAATTATATGTGCCCTTAGAAGTTGAAATAGGGGAAAACAAAAGTTTTATAGTTTGTGACATTTGTCGAGGCTGCAAATTAAGCATCGATGATGAAGAATACTTGATAGACCTAATCCCGATGTCAATGGGGGAATTTCAAGTAGTCGTTGGGATGGATTGGCTATCTCAACACCACGCAAAGGTCGTCTGTTTTCGTAAGGAGATAAAGCTAACATCTCCGAGCGGAAAACAAGTCACTATTTATGGCAAAAAAGGAGGTAACCCCATAATATGCTCGATGTTGAAAGCACACAAGCTTATGAAGCAAGGATGCAAGGCATTTATGATATACGCGAATAAGCCCGAGAAGGAATCACTGAAGGTTGAAGATGTACCGGTAGTACGAGATTACGAAGATGTGTTTCCGGAAGATTTACCGGGGATACCACCCGAACGGGAAGTAGAGTTCGGAATTGAATTGATTCCGGGCGCAAAACCTGTAGCTAAAGAACCGTACCGACTCGCACCGTCGGAATTACAAGAGTTGATGTCCCAGATTCAAGACCTGCTTGACAAAGGATTCATAAGGCCGAGTGTGTCTCCTTGGGGTGCACCGGTACTGTTCGTGAAAAAGAAAGACGGAAGCATGCGCATGTGTATCGATTACCGGGAGTTAAACAAACTCATGGTAAAGAGCCGATACCCGCTTCCGAGGATAGATGATCTATTTGACCAATTACAAGGTGCAACTGGTTTTCAAAGATTGACCTTAGATCAGGGTGTCATCAACTAACGGTCAAGGAGCAAGATGTGCCGAAGACGGCTTTTCGCACGCGATACGGACATTACGAGTTCCTCATGATGTCATTTGGGCTAACAAATGCACCCTCGGCTTTCATGGACCTCATGAACCGGGTTTTCAAGCCAATGGTGGATAAATCGGTCTTCGTGTTCATCGATGATATTTTGGTGTATTCGAAAAGTGAAGCTGAGCATGCACATCATTTACAAGAGGTGTTAGAGACACTTAGACGAGAAAGGTTGTATGCGAAATTTTCTAAGTGCGCCTTTTGGTTACGAGAGGTGCAATTTCTCGGCCATATCATAAGTGCCGATGGAGTATTGGTAGATCCGTCAAAGATCGAGGCCGTGTCGAAGTGGAATCCCTCGAAGAACCCTTCGGAAATTAAAAGCTTCTTAGGGCTTGCGGGATACTATAGGAGATTCATTCAAGATTTCTCCAAGATTGCGTCGCCACTAACAAAGTTAACCCGGAAGGAGGAAAAGTTCATTTGGGGTGTTGAACAAGAAAGGGCTTCTCAAACGCTAAAAGAGAAATTAACTCAAGCTCTGGTATTAACGTTGTCGAACGGAGTCGAGGACTTGGTAGTTTATTCAGACGCCTCATTTTTGGGGCTTGGATGTGTTTTGATGCAACGGGGCAAAGTCATAGCTTATGCCTCGAGGCAATTGAAAATACATGAAAAGAAATATCCAACGCATGATCTCGAATTAGCTGCGGTGGTGTTTGCGTTAAAAATATGGAGGCACTATTTGTATGGGGTAAAGTGCACCATATTCACCGATCACAAGAGCCTAAAATACTTCTTCGATCAGAAGGAGTTAATGTAGGATCGTGTTTGCGACCTAAACGAGTCGGTTCAGAGGAATTCCATCAAATACAGGTGCGGAAAACAAGTATTTGACTTAAACACAGCTGAATCTTCACTTTAACACTGATTTGTATTGATATGAACACAAATACAATCAGTTCTCACACCGGCAGCACCTCGGTATGGAAATTACACAATAACAACTTATGATTTCGCTTGACACTGAACCCCTATATATAGACATCAGGATTTCGCTTGGAATGATCTCAAGCGAAATCTAAACATGTTGATTTCGCTTGAGCTGCTTCAAGCGAAACCTTCAACTTAAACTATGTTCAAGCGAAATCTTCTAATTCTATTACATTTTCTCACTCTACGTGCCCTGATCTATTCTATCTAAAGTAAGACTCGATACAAGACGAAGTCGACAGATGTAGTGCACCAACAGACTCCCCCTCAGATGTTGACGAGTCGACTATCGAGTCACACCAATGCTGTGTCTTCACATCTTCATTCTTGATCAGTCTTTGGGCTTTTCTCTCTCTATCTTCTTTTCCAAAATCTCCTGGCTCTATCAGACTCCCCCTCACGATTTGCTGGTATTCATTTGTTCTTCAGCAACATCTGCTTTAGGATCGATGTCTGACTCAAAAGTTGTTTACAAGATCATTGCCTGGCTTTTATCTAATTCTCTTGATCAGATCTCTTGATTCCTTAAGTTCATCAGCATCAGCAGCTAGCAAACTTTAGATTCATGATCAGATTCTGACTTTTGTAAGCTTTGAATGAATTAACCTGGCTCACCTGTAACAATCTTAACCCAGAAATAAATTTTCTAAATTTAACAATTTAAATGCACCAACAATCTGATATAATCAGATAATTCTCTCTCATATCACAAATTAATGATGAACCAAATGTAGGTTTTTTTTAAAAAAAATACCAATTATAGGATTTTAACAAACCTTTTTAACATTTTAAGATTCACTCCCCCTCACAACCAAGTCATCATGTTTAGCACTTGAAATTTTGACAATCAGCTTTTCAATATCAGTTGTAGAAAATCTTTTTGTATTTTTCAAAATTTATGCTAAAACACACTAAAAATCTTTTTGTGATTTTTGATTGTAAAGGAATGCAATAAAGAAATATTTACAAACAATATTTTTGTGAGTTTGTGCAAGAGGATCATATCAGTTTCTGAGACAGATCACTAACACCGTTAAGCTTCATTTCATATTAAGTTCTAAACAATTTACCTAGATTGTCAGTATGTTTGTCCACTTAAATTTTCACACAAAGTTCAACTGATCAGAGATATGATGTTAATGTTTTAAGCAACTTAAACTTATCCGTGTATCCCACTACTTGAATATACTCTCGTATCCAGATCCCAATATTCAGTCTTACAGGTGAGTATACCACAGATGATATCTGTCAGGGGAATAAATTATAGTACGAGGGCCGTGAGAGCTCAGGTCGATACTCCCGTATACGCAGAGAGATGACGGCTTCGACTTTTGGTGAGTCCCCTTTAGAGGATCTTTTGCATTACAACAGCAGCGACTATCAATTTTATTGTTTCATCAGCTTGCTGAGGGCGATGCTATGTTTCAAGCATTTGCAGAAAGCATTATCCGGGGACTAGGTCAGAAATTTCTTTCAGCAGAAGTCCCGGGATAATACCCCAGATATCACTGAGCATAAAGACCTAGTATCTCAGAATAAGGGACCTTTCAAACAAGATTTCAGGGGTTACCTATATATCCAAGTTTGTGTTAACCCACAGAACAAGCAAGTTTGAAATTTATGTTTATATCTCGTCACAATCTACTAAATGTGCAAAAACCTACTGACATATCCGCAGTAAGATTGTTTATCACATTTTACTTTACATTTCTTTAGCATGTTGTGATAGTCCACTGATGTACTATCATTTCCTCTATATGCAACAAAAACTCATTTTTGAATTTTATCATGTTTTTGTCTTTTTCAAATTTTTAAATGTTTTTGGATTTTCTGAAAAATTTTACTCCCCCTAAAATGCAAACACATTTTAGGAAATTTGAAAACAAACTTGTACACAAACATGACAACTAATATCAAATCGCATCAAATCGCCATTCACTAGGCATAAACAATCAGAACTCCCCCTATCACAAAACTATTTTCTCATTTAGATTTCAAAACACTTAAGTTTGTTTTAATCAAAATGATTTTTCCGGAAAATAAGTTTTTATGATATAATCATTTGTAGATTCGGGGTGTGGTTCATCACATTGTCTATTCTTAATCACTTGTAGCAGATCAAGTACAAATTAATGTCCTTGATTTACCACTTTGCAAATATGCACCATCTATATCAATTGTAAAAATTACCACATGAAGACCACAATACCACTTGTAGGAATGTTACGTCTACATCACCATTTTACCAATCAAAATGCCGATTCCTGCTTCGCACTTACCAACCTGGAAGCTCCGGCGTAGTCATACATCCTGTAAACATCCAAACACTATCAAAATCTTTCAATCAAAAACTTCAAACATTAGAAAGATGCCGATTCCTGATCCACGATATAAACTTGGGATCTCCGGCAAGTCCTAAGACTTTAAGGAAAGCAAACTTCCACCCAAGTCTTATTTGACTTGGTGGCTTCCAATTCTTGAGCAGTAGGGTTGTAAGTTGCCTTTTTAGTTGCATAAAAATCTTTAACCCCCTTTACTTTCCCATCAAGCATTTTCTTGAAAATTTTCTTAACATTTTCATTGAATGTTTTATCAACATCAAAATCTGAGCTTTCAACTTTATCAACCATTTGTTTAATCTCTTCCACACTCAATGATTTAATATCAACATCATTCATCAAATCTTTGATCTCATCTTGTGACTCCTCTGATTTTGTGGAATCAGAATCATCGCCAGATTGTACATCTGATTTTTTAACAATCCATTTTTGATTGTCTTTTGCCTTCTTTTTGTACAATCTTTTAGAATTTTCACCAACTTCATTCTTTGAATTTTCAACAATTTTGAAGTTTGTAGTTGGTGAATCATTCTTTTCAACCACTTTTTCTTTAAGTTTTTCAGAGACTCCCTGTTTTTTGTTGACTTTGTTTGGACAATTGTGAGCAATGTGTCCAACAACTTGACATTGAAAACAAGTTCTTGTGTCTTTTGATTGAAAAACTCCATTTGAATGAAAAACTCCTGTTCCTTTCCTTTTCCTTTCAGCAAGGAACTCTTGATTTGATTTCTCCAAAGATAAGCTATTTGACTCCTCTTCATAGCTTTTTCCTGCAACATATGTCATTTTTGATTTAAAATCTCTAACATATTTTTCATTTTTACGATTTTCAGATGGAGTAAAACCAAGACCTTTCCTTTTGTAACTACAATTTTGATTTGTTTTCTTTTGAAAACTAGAATCAGAATTGTAATTCTTTTTTCCTTTTTTTTTATTTAACCTTTGTTGAACTCTAGAAGTGTATTTTTTAGGTTTTTCAGTAGATTTTAGATCCTTAATTTCAGAAAAATTAATTTCTGTCATTTTGAAAATCTTTTTAATTTTGTCAAATCTAACACTATCTATCGGAAACTCTTCATCAGAGTATAATTTGTCAGAATCATTTAAAGTATATGCAACTTTAAGTGTTTCATCATCCAAATTTGCTTTTGATAACAAAAATTCTTTACTGTAAGACCGTTTTTCCGATGATTTTGAACTGTGAACTGACGAACTTGAACCCCCAGACTCAGACTTTGACTCAGACACCTCCTCAGTATCCAACACCTGATCGACCACCTTTTTGATTAACTCAGACTCATGATCAGTATCAGACGAGGTAAACGTGATATCAATGTTATCTGGTAAAACGTCAGTTGTCTCGGATTTTAACTTTATATTGACTGCTTTTTCGACTTGCTCCTCATTTGGTTTTCTAGGAGAATACCCTTCCCAGATAGGAGGCGGACACTTGTTGTATTTAACAGTCGATTTCTTACCAGTCTCATTATTTTGCTTCTCATCCTTAAATGCTTCAAAACCTGCAACAGTAGGATAAACTCGATCAATAACATAATCAGAACAAGAATAACTCAGTAATAACCTTCTGATCCTTTCATTCTCGATCTTTTCTTTCTCCAACTCTTGCTTTAGACTAGCATTTTCTTCGATGTAATGATTAATTGCCTTTTGCTTTGTCATCAATGTAGCATTCGTCATCGTTAAAGCCTTTTCTCTTTCAGAATTCGTTGTTTGAAGACCTGTCACTGTTCTGTTCAACACGCTATACGATTCTTTCACATAGCTGATGTCAGATAGTAACTTTTCTATCAGTCTTTCTCTATCAAACAGAATCACATCTTTTTCTTCACAACTTTTGCAATTTTCCAAACATTTCTTGCAAGGCTTTTCAACTTCAACAATCTTCTCAACCTCAATTGTTTTTACCACTTCAATTACTTTTTCTACTCTAGTTACTTTCTCAGTTTCAATCACCTTTTCTTCATTTTGAACAACATTTTCAATCTTCTCATCTTGTTGTTGTTCTTTTGCAGCTTGTTTCTCCTTCAGTTTCTCCATGTGATCTGCAAAATAAAAATGAAAACTTTCAGGAGAAAGATGATTTTTAGCAATATTAATATGTTTCTCTTCTTCATCATCACTGCTACTCTCCATCGGTGTTTGATCTAATTCTACAGATTTTTCAGACTCAGCATCTGAAACACCAGAATCAGATGGTGTTTGATCAAAAACAACTTCTTTTTCTGAAGTATCCTCATTTTGCACACTCTCATCTGTACTTAATGAGTTAGAATCAACACTTTCTGAACTTTCTTCAGATGTACTCGATTGATCTTTCACTTTTTCACCAATTGATCTCATCCAAGTAGTAAACAAATCTGGTTCTCTAACAATCTTTGCAATGAAAGCTTTGAAATCTCCCTTTTCATCAACAAACATATCCCAGCTAAATCCTTCAGGTAGTTGTTCATCAATTTGATTCACTATACATGCTGTGCTGTTAGAAGAAATGTAGTTGCTCCAGTTGAAATCTACCAAACATCCTTTCTTTGAATCTTCAATCTTTCTACCATGAGCTGTCTGTAATTCTTGTGTCTGACCAACTTGCTGATAAATGGCTTTCCGGTAGTAGTCATCTTTTCCAAATGGATTTTGAGCACCACTAACTTCTCTGTTCTTGCACTCCCGCTTAAAATGACCTTTTTCCCTGCACCTGAAACAAGTAACTTTAGATTTATCAAAACCTAAAGTAGAAACACAAGCATCAAGAAAGTCATTTCTCCCAGTAATTGTTTTGAACTTTTCAGCACGTCTAAGAACACTTGCAAGACACCATTTGATATCCATTAGTTCCATCTCTTCAGCATCTATTTGGTCGTAATCCTCTTTAGTAAGCATAGGATTTCCAATTCGACCAGCTACTAAACCTTCATATGAGATAAGCACGGAACCAAGTAATGCCATATGATCTTTTGCAATGTCTTCAGAAAAACTTTGACCTTCTGGAAGATTTAGAGCTATGTTGCATTGAATCACACAACCATTTCCCATCTTTTTGCTTTGAGACTGAAAACTTTCTGATGAGCTTTTCGGATTAACACTCGGATACAATGAGAAACCACTGTTGCTTTTGTTTGAGTTTTGATCAGTCTTTTCTGTAGAATCTCCAACACTATAAGCAGTCTGAATTTTCGGACTTCTCTCATCTTCTGAAATCGGAACACTACCCTTGTAATACATCTTTACATCTTGTTGACCACTTGGATTATTCATCCTTGCGATCTTCTGCTGTTCTAAATCCTGACTTTCAATCTTTTCAATGAACTGAGAGATTGACAACCCTTCATAAACTCCGGTATTTTTCAGTATCATCAAATATGTTCTCCACTCTTTCTGAGGTAAAGCATCAGCTAGCTTATCCACCCATTCCTCATCTTCTTTGTTGATGTTCATCATTGACATTGTTCGAACTAAATGACAATAACGTTCAATGAGTTTCTTTGTATCTTCTCCAGGTAAGCTTGTGAACAAGTCAAACTCCTTTTTAAGCAATGCCTTTTTGCTTTTAATCATGTTTGCACTACCTTCAACTTTAACTTTCAAAGCATCCCAGATTGACTTTGATGTTTTGTCATGTTGAAGTAGTATAAAGATGTCTTCTTTGATAGCTTGTTGAAGCAAGCTGATCATCATTTTTTCAGCTCGATACATTTCCCGTTCTTCATTACCAAACTCTGAAATCTGTTTTACTGTCTCCATTTCAGAACGTGGTAACATATACTTTTTCAGAATACATTCCCATGATCTCAAATGATTTGCTTGCACCCAGTTTTCGAAACGATCTTTCCATCCATAGTATTCCTCAATACACATTAGCTTCGGGGGTTTCTGAGTAGTCCCCGTTTCATTTTCTGAATTCATGTTCTGAGCAATGGAAGATGAACTAGACGATGTTGCAAATGCATTGTGAAAATCGTTATCCATGTTTCAATTACTTTCAAGCGGTACCCTTCAAGCGAAATAATTTGTCAAATTGGTTGAAGCGAGACCTTTGAAGCGAAATTGTTCAAGCGAAACTTTCAAGTAAACACTTTCTGAAGCGAAATCCTGAAGCGAAACACTTGAAGTGAATAAGAACCCTGAAGCGAGATCCTTGAAGCGAACTGATAAGTGTCGCTTGAAATTTCAAGCGAAATCGTCCAATGAATCTGTGTTCTTCAAGCGAAATCCATTCGAAGATCGATTTTGATCACTTTTAGGTCGAATTTGGCTGTGAAACTTTCAAGGGTTTGTTATCTTGTACTTTTAAACAATCCGTGAAAAATTAAATTGATTTTGACCGTGAAAATTTTCTGAACTGTTAAAAGAAGATGTAGAAGTAAGAAAACGATGTCAATTTCAGCTGAAATCCTGTAGAACTCCTCAACTGGCTCTGATACCAATTGTAGGATCGTGTTTGCGACCTAAACGAGTCGGTTCAGAGGAATTCCATCAAATACAGGTGCGGAAAACAAGTATTTGACTTAAACACAGCTGAATCTTCACTTTAACACTGATTTGTATTGATATGAACACAAATACAATCAGTTCTCACACCGGCAGCACCTCGGTATGGAAATTACACAATAACAACTTATGATTTCGCTTGACACTGAACCCCTATATATAGACATCAGGATTTCGCTTGGAATGATCTCAAGCGAAATCTAAACATGTTGATTTCGCTTGAGCTGCTTCAAGCGAAACCTTCAACTTAAACTATGTTCAAGCGAAATCTTCTAATTCTATTACATTTTCTCACTCTACGTGCCCTGATCTATTCTATCTAAAGTAAGACTCGATACAAGACGAAGTCGACAGATGTAGTGCACCAACAGTTAAACATGCGACAGAGGCGATGGTTAGAAACGGTGAAGAATTTTGACTGTGAAATACACTACCATCCTGGAAAAGCAAATGTGGTGGCGGATACTCTGAGCAGAAAAGCGGACTATGTCCCAATACGAGTAAGATCGATGCATCTCGTGGTGACCTCGGGTATACTTAAACGTATCCGAGAAGCGCAAGTAGAAGCAGTGAAAGAGGAGAACTGGAAGAAGGAGAAAATAATCGGCCAGTTAAAAGATTTTTCGGATGGAAAGAACGGGTTGAAGACTCGATCCGGAAGAATATGGGTTCCAAATACTTGTGGGGTGAAAATGCTTCTACTTGATGAAGCTCATAAATCCCGATATTATATTCATCCGGGTGCGACCAAGATGTACAATGATCTGAAACAAAACTATTGGTGGCTCGGAATGAAGAGGGATGTGGTGAAATATGTGGAGAAGTGCTTGACTTGCTTACAAGTCAAGGCGGAACACCAGAAACCTTATGGGAAACTGCAAGCCCTGGGGTTCCCGGTTTGGAAATGGGAACATATCACTATGGACCTATTGACCAAACGACCTAAAACGATTCAGGGATTTGACGCTATATGGGTGATTGTGGATAGATTGATGAAGAGTGCACATTTTATTCCTATACGCGAAACATATACTTCAGAAAAGATGTCCGAGGTATATACAAACGAAATAGTGGCACGTCACGGAATACCGGTATCTATTGTGTCGGACAGAGATACCCGGTTCACTTCAAACTTTTGGCGAGATTTTCAAGAACAAATGGGAACGAAACTTTTCATTAGCACCGCCTACCATCCCCAGACGGATGGGCAGAGCGAAAGAACAATACAGACACTAGAGGATATGTTACGGGCATGTATTATCGATTTCGGCGGAAGTTGGGATGTTTATCTACCTTTGGCCGAATTTTCGTATAACAATAGTTACCATACGAGCATCGGAATGGCACCGTACGAGATGCTATATGGTAGGAAATGCAGAACCCCGGTGTGTTGGGGTGAAGTTGGTCCACGAGAGCTTGCACATAAAGATGTTGTCCAAGCCACTAATGAGAAAATCGACGTGGTTCGAGCTCACTTGAAGGCAGCTCAGGATCGACAAAAGTCGTATGCGGATAAAAGAAGGAGACCAATCGAATTCCAAGTCGGTGACAAGGTTATGTTAAAGGTATCTCCATGGAAGGGGATCATCCGGTTTAGAAAAAGAGGAAAACTAAGCCCGAGGTTTATCGGGCCATTTAAAATCATCGAACGGGTTGGCAAGGTGGCTTATCGCCTCGAGTTACCGGAAGAGTTGAGTGGAATACATGGCACGTTTCACGTATCGCAATTGCGGAAATGTCTAGCATAGGAAACAACTTATATCCATTATGACGATATCGAGGTGGATAATAGCCTGAATTATGCGGTAAAGCCATTGGAGATTTTATATCGAAAGGTCAAGTACTTGCGAAACAAACAAATTGATCAAGTCAAGATCAAGTGGGAGCATAGGAAAGGTCCGGACACTACATGGGAGTCCGAAGAAGAGATGCGACGTCTCTACCCTACACTATTTGGTACGTACTCTGGTTTCGGGGACGAAACCCTTTTTAATGGGGGTGGACTTGTAACACCCCGAAAATGTAAAACTTTATATTAGAATTATAAAGTGTAAAATAAACGAGAATAAGCTAACTAGGATAAATAACCCGGTTAGTTAGGAGTCTTGTAGTAACACATGAATGAAGTAAAAAGCCTAAATTATAAACCAAATGAAAGTTGAGGGGCCTATGTTATTAAATATGAAACTTAATTACATAAAACAAAAACCAAACACACTCTTGTGATGTCTGGTTCGATCAAAAGCAGGAGAAGGGCGACCCCCATTCTCAAAAACCCTAACATTCACCAAACTCTCAAATTGAAGGTTCAAATCTGATCCAAAACGAAATCCGAGCTGAGATTTGTGATCCTCATCGCAAGAGGTTTATAAGGTATGTAAAATTTGATGAGAACTCTCTACTTGAAATTCTCATGAATTTGGGAAATCTGAAATTTGATGATGCATGCTTGTTATTTGAGTAGAATAAGAATGATATAGTGTCTAGGAGTAAAACCTAGACAACAATATGTGAAATCATGCCTAAATTCTGAAAATCTCATGAACACATTGAAGGTGATTCATGGGTTTTGTGAGAAAATGATGAACACTAGAGTTTAGAAGGCTAACCTAGCGTAAATTGATCCATAGAAACTGATTTATGAAAATTTCATGATTAATTCTATTTGTGGTAGCTAAATTAATGTTAATCGAGGCCAAGAGACAAGCCATGAACTAGAATATAAATGATATAAAATTCTGCCCTATAAGTGTTTGTAGAAATGCCTCAGAGAAGGCTCGAAACTGCAAATTAAGTTAAAAATGCGTATTGTGATGTTTGGGCGGATTTTGTAATGTATAATTGAAAAGGAGTTCTAAACATGCTATGGTTGAACTCTATAGGAAAGGATACCAGAGCGTCGAACGGACAGGCCGGTGGTGACTTGCGTTTGAAAGGCGTACATTGAAGGTATGTAACTTGATTCGTTACATTGGGTAAACTTTGATAATTGCATAAGTATAGTGAATTGTGGAATAAGGGTTGTCTTAATTTAAAGCGATAATGTTCGCTATATTGATTAATAAGACCAGGATTGGTTACAACTTGTTGGTAGTCATCATAATGGAGGATTCCGTAGATGAGCCAAATGGGTCGAATAATCGATTAATGCGTGGCGAATGCTTCGTGATATAGTAAATTGGTCTTTTGTTATTGTTGATAAATGACATATTAGAATACGAGAATTTAACATGTAGGTTTGGAAGAATGAGAAATCCGAGAGTTTGGTTTAGGCTTTATAATCAAATAAGTCAAAACATAAACTTGCAGGGACTACCGTAAGTTACGGTATCCACCGTAACTTACGGTAGAGTTCAAAAGCTTTACGGTGGATCACTACTGATTTACGGTAGACCAGAATCATCAAGTGACTACCGTAACTTACGGTAGATACCGTAAGTTACGGTAGAGCCTGGAAATTTTTGTAAATTTTTGCATATTATAGCTAATCGAATCCGTTTTGATCGTAGTTTCGATTATGTAATATTTCTAAGAACTCTAATACTAGTTTTTATGTAAACATTTCAGTTTCTAGGTATTGAAAGAATACGGATGGCGGTCAAGCAAGTTTTTTTGAAGAACCGAACACGAACTTTTGAAGCTTCCGCGTAAATTAACTCTGTTTAGACAATGTTATGATGTAAATGATTTACTAATCATGTTTTGAATATTCAAACTAGTTAGTAGTTAACTAGTATGTGATTACTTTAAAAACCTCAATTTTGTACTTGTGTTGAAGTAAAGTACTATTTATATAAAATCATATATATATTTTATTAAATTCGAATAGAAATTAGACAGTTGTTACAAGTTGGTAATCAGAGCTTAAGGTTGTCAACAAAGTGTTCGGTTCAAGCTTGATTGATCGTCCGGTAAGAATTAATTTATTATTTTAGTAGATCCTATCTTATGTAAGAAATGAGATACGAATTAATGTGCATGGGAAGGGTGTGTTAACACACTCAAACCCGGAAAGTGCACAAAATGTGAACGGTAAAAGTAAGTTACGCACTTGGCTAAACCGAAGCAAATAAAGCTATGTTGTAAATGAAATGTTTAATGTTTAATGTAAACATTTCAGTTTCAAAGATGTCGAAAGGAAACGATAATGATCCGGTGCCGACAAGCACCGAACAAATGAAAGAGATAGTTGCCGAAGAAGTGGGGAAGGCAATTGAAGGTAGTCTATCCGGGTTTATAGACAAAATTCAAAACACGGTGTTGTCACTTGTCGAAGAACGAGTCAAAAGGTTGGAAGATAGTGTCAACCTTATGAAAGATAAATCGGGAGAACGTAAGGGATGTTCGTACAAAGAGTTTATGGCGTGTAAACCGCCAATCTACAACGGGGAGGTTGACCCGATAATATGCCAGAGATGGTTAAGTGATGTCGAAGGAGTGTTTGAAAGGACCCATTGTGACGAAAGCGACTTTGTTGCTTACGGAACGGGTCAGTTGAGAGGGCAAGCCAAAGATTGGTGGGACAATAAAAAGAATGAAATTGGGGCCGAAGCAGCAAGGGCAATGACATGGGAGGAGTTTAAGACAACATTTCTTAAACATCATAGTCCCAAGGCGGTCATTAATAAAATCAAAGAAGAGTTCATGCAACTCAGGCACAAGGGTGAGACCATAGACAAGATAACGGCGACGTTTATGGATAAGATGAAGTTTTGTAGTGAATTGATGACGAATGAAGAACAGAAAATATACTACTACTATAACATGTTGAGCGCTGAATATAGGGAGTTTATGACTCCTTCAAAATACGAGACCCTTACCGAAATCATAAACGTTGCTCGGGAACGGGAAATCGAGTTGAAGAAACTAGTTGAAAGGGGTGAGCGAAGGGCACAGGATGTCAATCCAAGTCCTACAAAGAAAGCTCGAACTGGAGAATCGGGAAAGAAGGTGGATGCTAAAGGCGGGTCACCAAGTTGCAAGGTGTGGGAAAGGGGCACAAGGGTGAGTGCCGCTTCAAAGATAAGCCGTGTCCGGTATGTGGGAAGACGGGGCACACTGCATCGCTATGTCCCGGAAAAGTTTCCGTTTGCTATAAATGTTATCAGCCCGGCCACAAAAAGTCTGAATGCCCTGAATTGGTTGGAAAGAGAGACACAAAGGAATCTCCAACGAAGGCTCCAAAGGCGAAGGCTAGATCCTTCCAACTTACCGCTGTTGAAGCAAAGACAGAACCCGATGTGGTATCAGGTATATTCACAATTAACTCAATTCCTGCACGTGTACTGTTTGATACGGGTGCGAATAAATCTTTCATTTCACATGGATTTATTCGACATCCTTCATTTGTATTGACAAAATTATCTGTGCCCTTAGAAGTTGAAATAGGGGACAACAAAAGTTTTATAGTTTGTGACATTTGTCGAGGCTGCAAATTAAGCATCGATGATGAAGAATACTTGATAGACCTAATCCCGATGTCAATGGGGGAATTTCAAGTAGTCGTTGGGATGGATTGGCTATCTCAACACCACGCAAAGGTCGTCTGTTTTCGTAAGGAGATAAAGCTAACATCTCTGAGTGGAAAACAAGTCACTATTTATGGTGAAAAAGGAGGTAACCCCATAATATGCTCGATGTTGAAAGCACACAAGCTTATGAAGCAAGGATGCAAGGCATTTATGATATACGCGAATGAGCCCGAGAAGGAATCACTGAAGGTTGAAGATGTACCGGTAGTACGGGATTACGAAGATGTGTTTCCGGAAGATTTACTGGGGATACCGCCCGAACGGGAAGTAGAGTTCGGAATCGAATTGATTCCGGGCGCAAAACCTGTAGCTAAAGCACCGTACCGACTCGCACCGTCGGAATTACAAGAGTTGATGTCCCTGATTCAGGACATGCTTGACAAAGGATTCATAAGGTCGAGTGTGTCTCTTTGGGGTGCACCGGTACTGTTCGTGAAAAAGAAAGACGAAAGCATGCGCATGTGTATCGATTACCGGGAGTTAAACAAACTCACGGTAAAGAACCGATACCCGCTTCCGAGGATAGATGATCTATTTGACCAATTACAAGGTGCGAACTGGTTTTCAAAGATTGACCATAAGCACTCAAATTCTTTAGAATACTCATGGGGAGTTCCAATTATATTCAATTCATTAACATATACAACATGTATATGTATTCAGATCTGAATTTATATAATAATCATAATATTCTCGAGAACTTATTTTATATGACTTAGTATCAAGTGATACATAACTTTCCTAAGACACATGTCAATTCTCTTTTATATATTACCAGACTAATAAGATATTGGAAAGTCAATGCATCCACCACTGGAGAATACATTTTCTCATAATCAATCATAGGTCTTTGTGAAAATTCTTGTGCCACCAATTTTGACTTATATCACTTAATTTGATTTTCACATGATTCGCATAAAAGACACTTTTGTACTTTTGTATCCAACATATTTTACAACTTCAGTTGTATGGACTGTTGGTCCGGAAACTTTCCATTTCATTAGAGAACTAAACTCTGCCTTATTTGCGTCTTTCTATTTTGTCCAATCATTTCTTAATATTCATTCATAGGCAGATCTTAAATCTTGATCCTTATCATTTAATCATTTTAAGCGCTACATTATATACAAAAGTATAACGACGTCGATTTTTATTTCGATTCCATACATACTTAGACATGATACAACTTATCGAGATCTCTTTATTTTCAGGTACCTGAGGTTCTTCTTGAACCATCATGTCTATTGTCTCTTCAGGAGACCTTATTACTATAACCTCGACTTGACCATCTTAATTACTTGCTCCAATTTTCGAGGAATTTTATTATTGGAATCAACTAGTCTACCACGCTTTAGGCGTGCAACAGACTCGTTACAAAAATATGTGGTTGTCCTCTTGGGACACAAATATAACTGGGGCATAAGCAGTTGATTATGTGACTTACTTAGTCACTCTATTTAGGCCAGTGAACTTATCTGGTAATTTGTTCTTTAATATTGGTAAATGAATTATACTTTAAACTTCTAGTTCATAGTTTATAGTCTGAGGATCAAGATGACATGATAATTCATTTCACTTTTCACTTTTCAACTGCTTGTTATCTCCCCCTAATGTTGGGAACATTCATTCATTAAAGTGAAAACCAATGAGCCATAAACGATTTTTTCTCATTAAATGGCTTTAGGTATTTAATCATAGACGATTATTTATACCCAACATATTCTCAAACTTTTTATAAGTCCCATCTTTGTGCGGTGTGGTGGATGAGTTTCAATATATGTCGCATATCCAAAATCTTTGATGAGACATCTTTGGTTCCTGACCAAAAACCAACTGTATGGGGAGAACTATAACTTATTGGCTTGATGTGAATTGATGGTACTATATATAAAATTACATGTACCTAAATGAACTTTTGCTCCTCTCATGATCATTGGCTTTGTAACCAATAGTAATCTGGATTAATATGCTTGCTATCACATTAGCTAAGCCATAATCACACAAGTTTCAGGTTGTGGATTTGATAACCATTTAGACGATGCATCGATTTTAAAACACTAAATGGTATCATGTTTGTATAATTATTTTCATTATCATTTCCAGAATATTTGGGGATTCACACCCTACTTTTGTTGATCAATACTTAACTTCACTTGAGAGCAAATATGACATGTATAATTATCAAGACGAATCTTCTGGTTCTTCAATACTTTTCACATCATCATTAATGACTCGGTATGGTCTGGCCGGTCATGCCAATCATTAAGTAATTATGATCATATATACTTTACTTGCACTCATGTTTGTTTAATACACGATACTAAATACGAGAGGATAATGCGTTATTATGTTTTACATCTTTTCCCATTTCATTTATTCTCGTATATTCAATCTCACAGTGCGCTACTTCTTGCTATCAATTTCATTATTAGCATGCTTAATCTCATTATCAATATGGGCATCGTTAAACTTTTTTTTAATGTACATGATCATGACCTTTAAATTGATATTTTCTTCATCACATTCTCTTTAGGGAATGGATTATAACTTTCATGGTCGCATCATTACAATTTCTTCACTATGTACATAATCACGCCCATTATACTAATCAGTATATCATCACATTCACTTCAAGGAATGGATTAGAGTCACAAAACTTTCATTGTGACTGTTTCAAACCTTATATGTCTAGAGCGCATTTGAGGTTTGACAAGTGGAATTTTTTTTCAACCTTCTTATATATCTCATTAGATGATGTAAATCAAGAAGTAGTTATATGACCGAGACAACAAAATTTGGCGATCGAAAATCTTACGAGCTTCCATAAATTTATAATGAGCTTACGTGAGACCTACACTTCATGTCATGTCTTTACTTCAATTTATTTCAAATAAATGGGTCTTTTAAGCATGCTTATAAACTTCCATGGGAATGACAATAATACACAACTTTGGTCTTTGTTAGTCTTATTCAATAATATTTATATAAATGATAATCTCCAAATGAAAATCATTAGACATCATTAGGCAGCGTCATATATGTTTTTCAATATAATGTTTTTACCATAAAGGAGATAATTGATATAAAATGAAAGACATCATGAATCATAAATTGCAATTATATATGCATGCATATAGATTTCATACTGAAATCTTAATTAATTTCTTTTATGCATATCAAACTACCACGAATAGAATTGTTCTTTAATGAATCAGAGAACCATAAAAAGCAAATATTATAACTCCAACGTACAATTATTTAGGTCTGATGGTTCTATTTCTTTTTCATAGTTATATATTCTATAATATCGTAAGAAAAGAATATGGAGAAACCTTGATGACTAAGTGTTCCCAATGAAATGTGATAATTTTCTAAAATTACATCTTTTATCTGAACATATGATAGAAACTAATATATGTATGAGAATACAACTCCATGTTTATCTAAGCAAAGACCTTTAAAATAATATACTGATTTAATTTTGTATACAATAAATAAATAAATAAATAAATAAATACGTTGCTTAGCTTGATAACGAGTTCCTATCCCACAATTAAAAATATAAAGTAATTAAGTTGAAGATAAAGTATATATTGAAAACAAAATACCGAATTATATCTCATACATAAATAACTTAATTATATAGACATAAAGAAAGATTCATTCATATTAATAATATAATAAAATTCAATAATTGAAACCTTTCATCGAAACTTTTCATACTAATACTACAATTAAATAAATAAAAAAACAAAGATAATGAATTTTCATTTATATTTTGTGATAAATCCAATTTAATAAATATTAATGGTAACTTTTCATCTTCTATATTTTAAAACGTTCATGAATTTTCATTCTTTGTCCAGTCACATGGGTATGAAATCTCTTCAAACCTTTCATACCTTTTTAATGATATAACTACTTCGAGAGTATATATCAGGTTTGACAAACAAAAATCAATTTCTCATCACATGACATCAGTTGAGAAGTAATTATATGTCTCAGTCAGATAATATTACCGGTCTAATATTTTACCACCTTTGATAATGAGATATAGGGAATACAAATTGGTACTTTAGATGATCTATTTCAACACATCATATACAAATAAATAGTATCATATAGAATACACGGTATATCATAAAATCAAATTACGTATGCATAATAAAATAAAAATTCATATAATATATAAGAGGTTCTCTTCTATCAATTATAAGAAAAAATCATATAATTTATTTAATAACTTATCATAGTATATACTTGTAACCAATAAGTATATCTTACATATATGTGTCACGTTACTTTAAAACATAAACAAATATTTTATCAAGTTCCTATGATATTTTGGTAATAACATATGATTCTTTATTACTTGTATATAAACTCTTTTTTTAATCATATATTAGGAAAATGTATAACAATTAGAGTCTCGATACTAATTTAATTTATAAATATAACTTTTACCATTCAAACATTTAAATTATCAAATCTTATACAATCACATACTACCATGTATATGGACACCCATAAATATGAAATAAAAAACAATAATAAGATTAATTAAGTTAACGATGAAAAAAACCCCACCAAGATATGCTTTGATGTTTGATGCGTGTGAAGTGTCGTTAGTTTTTAATGTATATATTAAGCCCTTTTTAACACTTTTGTTTAGCCAAGTTTTAAATTTATAAAACACGATATTTACTAACACAAAACACACATATGGGCAAGTGCACCCATCGTGAGCGTAGTATAGTGTTGGTAAGATACCGAGGTCGTCCAAGGACACTAGAGCTTTTAATACCGGTTTATCCTCAACGTCTAATCAAATCAAAAGTCTAGAAAAATGTTTTAAACTAAGAAAAATAAAAACTAACTAAAATGCTGAAAAATAAAAATAAAAGTAAAAACAGATAGACAAAATGAATCAATTGGCTCCGACTCGTGTTTAGTGTAACCTTTGATTATTTCCGCACTTTTGCACTATTTAAGAGATTATCTTAGTTATTGTAGTAGGCCCCTCTTTTGGAGGTGACGTTACCCTCAACCCAGTAGTTTGAGTCAGCAAGGATACAATCTTAAAGGGTCGGATTATTGAAAGATAATTAATTAAGTTATTAATGCATAATGTGGTAGGCCCCTCATTTGAAGGTGACTTTACCCTCGGCTAAGTAGTCTGAGTCAGCAGGGATACAGTCCTAAGTAGCCGGGTTAAAGTATTAATAGTAGTTTAACTTATGAGGGGATCAAAGAGTTTGGACCCCCGCCATCCAATACCGTTAAGTATTGAAGGAGGTCCTACTAAATTTGACCTAGGTCCTTTGCAGGATCTATACACTGAACAATGGCAAGACTTTTACCAAACCGTTCCCTTAACCCCCGACCAGGTAGCCAACATACCTCCATATAGACCGTGGAGATATGAATGGTGAAAATCTTTTATTTTATATAGTCAGTAAAATAATGCCAAGACACCACAGACAAATGATAAGGAAAAATCACCTTCAACATAAGAAACTAGTTATTAAAGTCATTAATACATAACCAATTAAAAAGTACGAAAAGATTAAAAGTAAAAAGTATTACACTAGACACTTTGTCTTCACCAAGTGATGTAAGAGACTTAGGCAACCATGGCCTTGATTGTCAAGAACTCTTACGATCAATCTTGGATCCCGAGACGACTCACACACTCTATGATGGACAATGGATGATGGTGGTGGATGATGGTGTTATGGTGGTGGTGGGTGGTGGGTGAAGTGTGAGAGAGGTGGTGTGCCAAGGGATGGTTTGAGCTTGAGCCAAGCACTCCTATTTATAGGCTGAAGAGAAGCTCGGGCACGGCCCCGTGTCCAGTGGGCACGACCCCGTGTCCAGTGGGCACGGGGCCATGTCCACATCCTTCTCTTTCTTTATTAATTGCTCTTGTCTTTATTAGTTGACCACGGCCCCGTGTCCGCTGGGCACGACCCCGTGTGCAGAAGCATATCTGTACTATCAAGATTTGCCTGGATTCTGCGAATCTTATAGTTGACCACGGCCCCGTGTCCGCTGAGCACGACCCCGTGGTGGGCGATGGAAGCTTCTACAACTTTGTCTTTTATGCTGACACTTGGGCACGCCCCCGTGCTCACTGAGCACGGGGCGTGTTCAGCCTTCTGCTCTCTTGTTTTGCTTGGGAAGATGATTTCGGGGAGGTCGGGCATGCCACGTTTATTCCTTTTCTTGTATTTATGTTAGATTTAGCTGCCTTTTTGCTTCTTTTGTTAATTTGAGCTCATTTAATCCTGAAAATACAAAAGGAAGACAAAAACACACTTTTTCCAACATTAGTACTAAAAAAGGGTTAGTTTTATGCCACAATTGATGTAATTTATATGTTGCATTTTGCACACATCAAATGCCCCCACACTTGAATCTTTGCTTGTCCTCAAGCAAAATGCTTTATAATATGGCTTTACACTCTCAAATGGAACTGGTAGAAAAGAAGGTTTTTGGGCTTGTCATAGAGTGTCGGGATTTCCAAGATTCTTTATTTAGTTTTATTTTTATTTATTTACAATCCTATTCGTCATGATTTATTTAAAACTTTTCATAAGATAAATTACTTATTAGGGCATAACATGCCTCTTTAAAATTTTATTTATATACAAGTTCACATACCTCACGGGGGATCACTCAACACTCGGCTGAAGATGTATTTTAGTGAATCACTCGAGAGCGGCATGGAACTTACTCCTACCATAAGCTTGCCAAGCAATCAATCCTCCTCCTTTTTAACTATATACCTTTGTAAATATCAAGAGGACTTTTGGGGTGAAGGGTTAGGCTTGGGTTAAAGGTAGGTGGTTGGGTTAATGGTTAGTAAATGGGCGAAAAGCGTAACAAGCGTCGGTTTTCGTGAGACTTTCTTTAAACTTTTTATTTTGATGAAGCCATAATTCAAACAAAGTTACTTTTGATGAACTTGCTTGTTTATTTCTTTTGCTTCATCATCAATAAAGTTTTTTTTTTTTTTATAATCATGCGAAAAACCGGGATTATTACTAAAATAAAGGGTTAAAAATAAAAAGGTTTTGGTGGGTGAAAGGGTGTTTGGTTTGGGTTAAGAAATGACAAGGTTTAGGCTCAAAAGGGTTAACTATGGGGATTTTGGGTAGGTGGTAAAAAAAAAAGAAAAATAATGGTGTAGAAATAAAAAGGGGTTAGTCCTAATGCCTCCATCATTTACTTACTCGGGTTTAAGTTGGTAAGGACCGGGAATGTATCGTCGTGGCAAGTTCTAGAGTTGTAAGAACCAAGCGGCTATTCACACAAGAAATGAAAAATGAGCATTTAATTTAAAGATATGTATTTATATGCTCAATAAAGGCTCAAAAACTCACTTTTGTGGGAATGAGTTTTTATGTGATCAAGTATATATAATTAAGTTTTAACTAAGCTTGCCATGCCATTTCATAATTTTCTTATGTTGGTTCTTTTTATCACGACGCTATCGGTTGTAAATTTGTAAAAATATAACCTTTTTAGAATTTTGAAATTCCCAAATTAAACCTAGACAAGTAAAAAAAATGAAAATTTTTGCAAAAAATTTGGGGTGATTAGCGGTTCCAATAGAGTTTTGTGTAAGGCTTGTTATTAGGACTTGCAAGATTCAAGGTTTTAGCATCCCCCCACACTTAAATTACACATTGTCCTCAATGTGTCCCAAAAATAAGTTTTTAGGTTGATTGAATGTGTAAAAAGGTGTGAAAAAGCAAAAGTTTGTGTTACTGGGCGCTGGACATGGCCCCGTGTTGTCCGGGCACGGCCCCGTGTTCAAGTGCCAGTAACAAAAATTAAACAAAAGAAACAGAAGCCTGGACACGGGGGCGTGTTAGGTGAACACGGCCCGTGTCCAGTTTACCTGAACTGGGTCATTTCTGCAGACTGTGCAGCACGGGGCCGTGTTGGGCGGACACGGCCCGTGCTGAGCTTACTGTTAATGAAGAAAATTGTCGGATGGCCCTGTTTTCCTGCATGGGGTGCTGGTTCAAGTTTCCCTTGTATCCCTTTGCCATCCTGAGTGTATTTTATTTGTTTCAACACCATCCAAACACTAGTTTAACTAAAACCATCATTCATTAAGTCATAGAGAGAATTACATAGTAGTCCTAAAAATTGAAAAACAAAGCAGAAAATAAAAGTTAAAAGTCCTAAATTAAATAGGTCAAGTTATACGTAAAATCATCCTAAGGAGCTCTACTACAATAAGAACCAAAATTCCGGAAATAGTTTTCCGGGTTTCTAAAAGTTTTGCGGAACTCCAAGACGAGCGGTGTCCCTTAGATGTTGCTAAAGCCATTCTTCTATCTCCCTCGGGAGAAGGGAGGCGGCTTCATGTTCCTCAACATCTTGTGGAGGGGGAGTGACACCAATCGGAACCCCTTGTAGTATGTCTCGAGGGGGCTCCGGATGTAAGGCGTACCATTCGGCCGGAATGATGACTTCCGGTACCACATTCCATGCCCTTTGGGTGATAATCGGCACCAAAGGAGGAGAGGCGAGAATGTTCAACCTTTGGTGCAAAAGGTTGACTTCCCGGAGACATCCTTCTAGTCCCACCGTTAGATGATTAATACGGTCGACCAATGCTTCTTCTACCCCCGTTATCTCATCAATGGCCTCTCTTAGAGCGTAAACATAGTTTACAAGAGAATCCTCAACCGTTGATGATCTTCTCCCCAGCCGGTTGTTTCTGGAATGCGACGAAGAGTTTCCGCTTGTTTTGCTTGCCATTCTGAGAAAACATACGGAAAAGAGTTCAATTTTATGGGACCAATACCTCGGACACGGCCCCGTGTTCAACGAACACGGCCCCGTGTTCAGATATCTGCAGGATTTAGGAACAAGGAATCTTGGGGTTTTAAATTGTTTTCGTGATTTTTAAAGCATTTTTGAACAGAAACAACTTAAAACATTGTTGTAGAACTTATTATTAACAAGATTCCATGTACAAAAATCTAACAAACATCTCAACAAAGCTTGAAATTATGGAAGTTTCAAGCTTTAATGGAAGTACAAGAAAAGAAAAATTGAAGAAGATGATAGTGGATAAAAGAGGAAAGGACAAGAAGGTAATTGAGAAACTTCTTTTAGAAAATACCTAGGATGGTATGTGAGAATATTCCCCAAATCTCTGTCC
This sequence comes from Helianthus tuberosus, assembly GCA_030545235.1. Taxonomy (NCBI): domain Eukaryota; kingdom Viridiplantae; phylum Streptophyta; class Magnoliopsida; order Asterales; family Asteraceae; genus Helianthus; species Helianthus tuberosus. The sequence continues at coordinate 74,658,805 of CM060448.1, read as the reverse complement.
CTGGAATGGTTCAAATGTACAGGATTCTTGGCTGCATTTATAGAAAACGACAGTACGTTGCACACGGCCCCGTGTCGGCTGGACACGGCCCCGTGTGCAGACAGAATCCTGACACAATTTTGTCCGTATTTTGATGAAATCAGAAGGGAATCTTTTGGTGGACACGGGGGCGTGCTGACCTGGGCACGGCCCCGTGTCTAGAAGTTGTCTTATGGAATTCGTCTTTTTTCATGGAACTTTTCCGGATCGGGCGGTTCCTTACTGGATGGAACAACCCCAAAGTGCCTAAGATACCTTAATTGCTCTAGATTAAGACGAGAACGCAAGAGGTTGCCGGTAAGGGTGATTCCTATGCTATATGTAGGTGGACAAGTCCAACCCTTTCATGGGCTCTCGTTAAAGAAGGTGTATGCCGAATCGCTCAGGTCTATGTATGCATCGAACGAAGTCGATGGGGAGTCCTTCACGGCACAATCGGCACAGGGACGACTATCACTCAAGTCCTCACTAGAGTTAGAAGTATCGTCGGGGACAACGAAGTTGTTTGAATGCGATTCCAACACTTCTTCTTGGTTATCATCTTGAGATAAATTTTTGAAATCTATCCTAAGTTCTTTTAACCAATTAAGAATTAGATCTTCTAATTGAAATAATTCATCAAGAAGCATTTCTCCTAGAAAATCTGGTTGGGAGCATTCAAGGGAGAGATGGGAATTATTTTTACTTTCGCCCCTCTTAAGGATACAAGGAAACGATGGGTCTATATAGCGGGGCTTATAATTTAGAAAATAACATTCTAATTCCTTATGGGTACCACCACATAATTGACACCACGTACCATAAGAGTGCCGAAAGTAAAAAGTATCAGTATCACTCATGTTTGTGTCAGAAATTACCAACCGTCTGGATCTTACGGTTTTGTTTTCAGTAACTGAATCTTGGGCACGGGGCGTGTTGAGTGGGCACGGCCCCGTGTTCAGCTTACTGTCTGACTTAAAACAAGATTTCCAGTTCCAATGATTGGGCACGGGGCGTGTTCAGCGGGCACGACCCGTGCTGAGTTCTGCAGAAGCTGAAAAACTAAGAAAAATCCTAAAAAAATTGAAAAATAAGAAAAACGATTAGGCCGCTGATTCCTAACTTTCTTAAAATCCTTGTGTCCCCGGCAACGGCGCCAAAAACTTGATGCGTGTGAAGTGTCGTTAGTTTTTAATGTATATATTAAGCCCTTTTTAACACCTTTGTTTAGCCAAGTTTTAAATTTACAAAACACGATATTTACTAACACTAAACACACATATGGGCAAGTGCACCCATCGTGAGCGTAGTATAGTGTTGGTAAGATACCGAGGTCGTCCAAGGACACTAGAGCTTTTAATACCGGTTTATCCTCAACGTCTAATCAAATCAAAAGTTTAGAAAAATGTTTTAAACTAAGAAAAATAAAAACTAACTAAAATGCTGAAAAATAAAAATAAAAGTAAAAACAGATAGACAAAAGGAATCACTTGGCTCCGACTCGTGTTTAGTGTAACCTTTGATTATTTCCGTACTTTTGCACTATTTAAGAGATTATCTTAGTTATTGTAGTAGGCCCCTCTTTTGGAGGTGACGTTACCCTCAACCCAGTAGTTTGAGTCAGCAAGGATACAATCCTAAAGGGTCGGATTATTGAAAGATAATTAATTAAGTTATTAATGCATAATGTGGTAGGCCCCTCATTTGAAGGTGACGTTACCCTCGGCTAAGTAGTCTGAGTCAGCAGGGATACAGTCCTAAGTAGCCGGGTTAAAGTATTAATAGTAGTTTAACTTATGAGGGGATCAAAGAGTTTGGACCCCCGCCATCCAATACCGTTAAGTATTGAAGGAGGTCCTACTAAATTTGACCTAGGTCCTTTGCAGGATCTATACACTGAACAATGGCAAGACTTTTACCAAACCGTTCCCTTAACCCCCGACCAGGTAGCCAACATACCTCCATATAGACCGTGGAGATATGAATGGTGAAAATCTTTTATTTTATATAGTCAGTAAAATAATGCCAAGACACCACAGACAAATGATAAGGAAAAATCACCTTCAACATAAGAAACTAGTTATTAAAGTCATTAATACATAACCAATTAAAAAGTACGAAAAGATTAAAAGTAAAAAGTATTACACTAGACACTTTGTCTTCACCAAGTGATGTAAGAGACTTAAGGCAACCATGGCCTTGATTGTCAAGAACTCTTACGATCAATCTTGGATCCCGAGACGACTCACACACTCTATGATGGACAATGGATGATGGTGGTGGATGATGGTGTTATGGTGGTGGTGGGTGGTGGGTGAAGTGTGAGAGAGGTGGTGTGCCAAGGGATGGTTTGAGCTTGAGCCAAGCACTCCTATTTATAGGCTGAAGAGAAGCTCGGGCACGGCCCCGTGTCCAGTGGGCACGGCCCCGTGTCCAGTGGGCACGGCCCCGTGTCCACATCCTTCTCTTTCTTCATTAATTTCTCTTGTCTTTATTAGTTGACCACGGCCCCGTGTCCGCTGGGCATGACCCCGTGTGCATAAGCATATTTGTACTATCAAGATTTTCCTGGATTCTGCGAATCTTATAATTGACCACGGCCCCGTGGTGGGCGATGGAAGCTTCTACAACTTTGTCTTTTATGCTGACACTTGGGCACGCCCCTGTGCTCAATGAGCACGGGGCGTGTTCAGCCTTCTGCTCTCTTGTTTTGCTTGGGAAGATGCTTTCGGGGAGGTCGGGCATGCCACGTTTATTCCTTTTCTTGTATTTATGTTAGATTTAGCTTCCTTTTTTGCTTCTTTTGTTAATTTGAGCTCATTTAATCCTGAAAATACAAAAGGAAGACAAAGAACACACTTTTTCCAACATTAGTACTAAAATGGGGTTAGTTTTATGCCACAATTGATGTAATTTATATGTTGCATTTTGCACACATCAATGTTCCCAAGCTTAAAAATCAAAACAAATATTCGAGCACAAGAAAAACATATTCTATTTAATATATATGCTAAGTAATATGATTTATAACTTGATAAGATCTCATGTATATACTGATTTTTATGCTTACTAAAAAGAAACTCCGATCTCTTTATTCAATATATGAAAAAGCCAATTCCAAATCATTTAAATACTTCAATTAGTAATCATCCAAGGATATTTTTTTTTCAAATCCATCACCAAATAATTAATCGGCCAAATATATAAAGATTAAAAAAACAATAACAAAATCCCAAATATAACACGAATCTAAACATGAAACGATCGAACTAAAAAAATTGTGACCAAAATATCCTATTGTGTATCAAGAAATTACAAATGGTGAAGTATCATCATAGAACCAAAATTAATTACTAAATACCAATATGACGTAACTGATAATGGAACATAATTAGTCTTGTTTTAAAGAATATAAATGCCAAATGAAAGAAAGCAACCTAATGATAAATTCTCTAAGCTAACATAAATTAGCAGAAACTCGATATAAAAATTAACGCAAATTGAAATATTAAAGATAACGAGCTAAAATAACAATTAACGTAAATCAAGTAACTAACATATCTCTGTCAATAAAGAACGCAGATTAATCAATTTAAAAACAATACTAGTAATTGATTGTAATCATCTAACCTCTTACTTTTAGGTAATCTAACCTCTTACATTTAGGTTATCATAAGAATATGATCTATAGTAAAAAGATAAATCTGGACGCACAGATAGAATAATCAATTAAATAACATGAAGAATGTGAAAGGATGTACCGTACAAGAGACCGGCGAAAACACTTGTCTGTCCTCGTGAAGCAACAACGCTTACACTAATACGATCCAACTTCATAAAGCAATTCGTGCTGATAACGTGTTGTAAAACATTGGCCTACTAGCGACTAGTATATGAACATAATCAAAGGAACACAGAGATAAATATAGAGTAGAGAAATATTATTCATTGAGATGTAAACATGCAGTACAAAGAACCTCTATATATAGTGTTCTTACATTAATACAAAGGACATGAAGAGACGGGAGTTAGAATGTGGATAGTCACCATAATATAACTTATTTATAACAGAATCCAAGTCTTCGGACATTGAGGCTCGAGTGCTCATCACTACACCAAGCATTCGAAGGTTAATTCTTTTACTGTATTCTTAATCCACAATATTTGAAATAATTAGTTTTGATTTATATAAGTTTTATCATGGTATTCTTTTTTAGAGTAAATACAAAAATCGTCCTTTATTTATATACTAAATTGAAATCTTTGTCTTTTGTCTTTAAAAATAACGCAAAACGTCCTTTATTTTCCCTCTATTAATTTACAAGTTTTCTCCTTCCTCTCATGTTACTGTTCAATTTTGATGGGTTTTGATTGGCCACCAGCCAAATGTTAACTTTTTAGTTAGTCCACGTCACTCTACTTTTTTTTCACTATTTTTAATTTATTCAATTTTTTTTTGCTATTGGTCCACATCATCTACCATTTTGTAATTTTTTGAAGGTGGGTCTAACTTTGATAGTCAACATCTCACCCATCACAGTTCCCAACCTCAAACCTTTGCACCGGTAAAGAACAAGTCCCGTAGCCCGAACCGGCACCCACCGGCGGTGGCTCTCTTCTCTCTCGACTTTCTTCATCAGCCCACTACTATATTATGTGACGGTGGATGGTGAACATCATGGACGGTTATAACCCTAGCAAGCTAGGCCTTTTCTGTAACCACCCTGGTTTTCACACTTGTATTTGTTTGGCTTACATTGTAACAACTACCGTATTTCAAATGGAATGTATTTGAACATACTTGCTTTATACTCATACATACTTATACCGACACGAACACGTGGAAAATTTCAAAATTTGTTGTTATTTATACTATTAAACAATACCACGTAAACTATAAGGACCTATTTGACATTCTTGGAAGCTTGCTTGAAATTATTACTTTTTAATTTCGAGGACTAAAACCGTCATTATTTGAAAGAACAAAGTTTAGGGACTAAAATTATCATTTTTGAAACTATATAAGTACAAGGGTTAAAAGTGCAATTATTTCAAACTACAAGTTTAGGGTTCTTTTTGTCATTTTATGAAACTTAAACGCTAGGGACCATTTATGTCAATTCCTGAAACTTCAGGGACCAATCATATAAAGAATCCCTTCTTTAAACACTAACTCAGTTAACCTATTTAACTGAACAGTACAGGGACCATTTATGTCAATTCCTGAAACTTCAGGGACCAATCATGTATTTTATACGAAAGTTGAGGGACTGTTATTGTAACTTTTCAAAAGTTAAGAGACTATTTTTGTACAAAATAAAACTTGAGGGGCCAAAGTGTAAATAAGTCAAAAACTGGTCAAAAAGGGGGTCTCCTGGGTGAGAACCGGCCCTTGTGAGATTCGAACCTGTGACCTCTCGGTTACAACCGCAACGCCTTAACCAGTTTATCCTCCTACTAGGAGCTGATAATATTAGAATTAAATTCCTTTTATATACTTGTTAGGATTTTAATATAATTAATATTAATTCAGAAATTTAAAAAGGTTTCATTAATCCTCAAAACCGGCCACAACCGGGACTCGAACCCGCGTCGGTTCGCACACAAGCTCAAGCACCAACCGGCAGGACTACCAGCCACATGTGTTAGATTATGGTTTGCATTATACTTATATACTAATTAGAAACAGACCTGAATATTTAAAACCAGATCTGCAGGTCGCGGATCCGACCAAAATATCACCAAATCCGACCAAAATCGAATCTTTATCACTTTAATCATCAACCACGAGTCCCCCAACCCATTGCCAACTCGTTTTCGCATTAATTCGACACACTTTATTGCCCATTCGGCTGTAAATCAGACTTTTTATAAAAAAAAATAAAGTAGATCAAATCCACTACGAATTGTTGGATTTGAGATCGATTTGATCTGTTATATAAGTCCCTCCGACCCCCACTAATCTCTTACACCCTTTACACTCCACCAAAACTTCGATATTCGACGAAACCCGAATCGGAAAACGCCAGAAAACCGAACCAGTCGTCGGAAATAAGTCGAACCATCGATCCAGTCGATACCGGTTAGTTTTTATCCGTCCAATTAGTTCGTTTATGCTTATACAATGTTTCCCCAAAGTTAATTTGAATATAACACAGATTTCCCCGTTAATTTCGAGAGTTGACTTTTTCTGTTGACTCTGTTTGGGGAAGATGACATTTTTCGATTTCAATATTTGTTTTATTTAAACTAAAACTAAACACAAACCACCAGGCTAGCCCAGTGGTTATGTGTGTGTTTGTTTCAATACAGACCTGGGTTCGAACCCAGGGGTCTGCAAACCTTTTAAATCTTTTTATTTTTAACATTTGTGACATTCCAATATTTTTTTATAAGATTATTAACTACTGTTGCTTTTATTAAAAATATGAAATTTGTCAATTTATTTATAAAACTAATTTTTACAATATTAAAACAGTTTATTATTAAATAATTAATAATAAATCGATTTTTAGGAATTAAAATCTGAAATTTTCAGATTAATTATTTTAAATACTGATCTTTACAAAAATAATACTGTTACTCATATTTTATATAAATTTGATATTTATATAAATAAATCAGTATTTATACTTATAAATATAGTTTAATTTAATGTAATTAAATTATATGACTATATAATTTTTATCCAAAATTATTCTTATGACAAAAGATGCATTATTCTGAGCTTATATAAATTTAGCATCTGAATTTTTATTATATTTAATTATTTAGATAATTAAACTTATATAAACTTATTTATGGTTACTTTAATCATTTTAATTCAATTTATTTATTTAAAATGATTCCAAAGCCATAATAATTATTTTAAACCATCTAAATTAATTTATAATTTTTATAAATTAATTATATCACTTGTACAATATTTTGCCAATAATCATTATATTTAATTATACTAGTTAAATATATTTGATTTATTATTACAAATGTTTATATTAAATCATTTGTACATTTTCTTGCAATTTTATTATTTATGATAAATAAATATTTTTCATAAATAATTCCGTTACATCATATTCATTTTCCAAGTCCTCTTGCTAGGTTATCCAAATCCCATAATTACCATTTAAACAAAACACTACCGAATCTTATAGATTAAGGATTTCCAATAATCCAATTAAACATTATTGTTGATACACATTCTATATTGTTGCATGTTCAAACAATTAGAGTGACGTGGAATCTTGTTTCCAAAACTCATAAAATTACATACGCGTTTGGACTTACCCACAATCAAGGTGAGTTCATTTCCCCTTTTTCTCTTAACTGTTTTCAGTTTTATACTTCGGGGGTGGAATACATGTTACAACTATTACATACATTTTTATACATGGTATGGTTAGCTTAAGGAATGTTTACTACTAGACTGTGAAGGGTGGGCACAACACTTAAGGCCATTAATCCTCGTCGTAGTACCAAGGGACATGAGTGATAGATCTATTTGGGTATAGCAAGCCCACACCCATGAGGCCGGGGCGGCCCATAGAGGTGACTATGTCTTCCAGCCGGAAGCCCGGTACAAATATGCTAGGTTTGTGTTTTCCTGCACCTTTTCACACATACTAATGGCTTTGCAACCCATTGGTGATCTCTTTTTCCTTAATTGCTACATACCAGGGACATTTATACACACAAGACATATTTTAAAGACTTATACACACAGACTTACACATGAACTCGCTCAACTTTTGTTGATTTTTCAAACTACATGTATTTCAGGGAACTAGTGGATCTGGCAGGGTATGCATGTGTCTAGCTGCGTTGAGTAAAAGATGTCATCCAGAGTTGTGAAGTTTGAGAGGTGTAACCTATTCATGGACGGGTTACATGTCTCTAAACCTCGTCTTAGCTAAAGTCTTTTGTGAGTCTTATGAACACGTTTTAAATAATTTATGGTTTGTAACTTATTTCAAGTGTCGATGTTTCTAAACAATGATTGTGGTATTTTCCCACTTTAATTAATGGATGTACTTCTCGTATTTTTTTTATCATATAGCATTGTTGTGATTGTTGCTATGGTATTAAGAAGTCACACCAAATAAACCCACGCTTCCGCAAAAGCCAAGGTGTGACAGCTTGGTATCAGAGCCTCGATCATAGCGAACTAGGATTCTTTCTCGAGTCTAGGCTATGATCATCAGGGCTCTCATGAAAACATTTTTACATTGCATATACAAGTTTCCAGATCCAGGGTACAAACGTTTCTTTACAAACATGTATTTTTCGTGTCGGACATGTAGTAACTGGAAGGGTTAAGTATCGGTAGTTGAGAACTCATGTCTAGGCTGGCGCTCGTACAAATCCAAATAAAAGGACCCGTTGCCTACCTGGGGACTATCAATGAGAATACCGATACCTATTTGGCCAAAGCATGTCAAAAAGTTTAGTTTTTGAGTCAGTCTTTATTTAACCATTTTTACAAGTTTTTAACATACCGCTTCCTATACATCAAGTTTTAGAGACTGAGGGAGGTTCAGTCTTAGAGACTGAGGGGTTCAATCTTAGAGATTGGGGAGGTTTTGGTCTTAGAGGCTAGGGAGTTAGTCTGAGAAACTAGGGAGTTAGTCTGAGAAACTAGGGAGTTCAGTCTAAGAGATTGGGTGGGATAGTCTGGGGAAGACTAGGATGATTACTTGCTTACATTGATTGTGACTTACATGCGTTGTTGGATTATTTTGTGTTATGACATGGGATGTTATGAGTTATTGTGTTATTACATACGCATATTACTTACGTACTATACTTACTATGACCGGACCAATATGATCTTTCTTTTAGAATATGCCTCCACGACGAGACACACGTTTGCCTACCACTGAGGCAGAATTACAAGAACGTATTTCAAAGGCAATAGCAGATTATGAGGCCTCGCGCTCCGAAACAAGCAGGAATAACACAAACGACAACAACAACCCATCCAATGGTTGTACCTACGTTGTACTATTATCAATTTTATACGATACAATCTCCTCTTTCCCAAAGTTCAAAATTTTCTCGAGACCATACATTTTCAAATTCAAATTTTCAAACTAGCTGCAGAACGTAGCATGGAAGCCTTAACCGATCGTATGGTGTAAGCCGAAATTTCCTTATCTATATAAGAAACTCACTACTCGAGCTAATCTACACAAGAACTACAACTTCTGATATAATTCAATAACCCATACCTAAACTTTCCTTAGTTCAACAAAACCCAATATTCCAATGACAAATTTCCCAGTAACATATGTTGAATCTTCAAATGCAGCAGAATTCATCCATTCCTTCGGTTTACTGATTTACCCATTCAAGAGAGGTATCACAAACTCAAGCATCACGAAGTTTTTACAATTAACGGCATTGATTGGCATCGAATGGGAATGCTTGATTCCAGTGGTTTACTGGCAGGATTACTACCACCTAATACGCCCTGGCGTCGTTTCTTCGACATCCTAGAACCATCATACGATGAACTGGTATATGAGTTCTTATCCACTTTTTATTACAAATATAATAAAAGTCTTACCAATGAATCCATTCATTTTCGACTTTGTGGGCAACGTCATACTATGTCATTAACAGAATTCGCAGTTCATCTGGGCATATATACAAATGAAGAAGTTAAACAACCCATTTTTACGGAGGCATTAATCTCTTATTCCTCCGCGGAAATGGCAGAATATTGGCGATGCCATTCATCAAAAAAATGGTGTGGCAACAATAATTCTATGAACTTCACAGACCCTCGTTATCGATATATGCACTGTGTTTTAGCCAACACTATCACAGGGCGCAAGTATAATCAACAAAGGGTTAGAACAATCGAGCTTTTCCATCTGCATAGTATTTTTGAGCAAGTTCCTTGTAATATTGCCCACGAGCTTGCTACATATTTCTCCAGTCAACAATCAAATCCTCTGAGAAGTCTCATGGGAGGGTCTTACATTACAAAAATAGCAAAATCATTAGGTGTCTTAAGTGATCAGATTATCCAAGGATTATCTCCACCAAAGACACCCGGGATTGTAAATTTTCACACCGTTAGTCTAACCCCTGTTCATATTTATACACCAACTCAACCATTCCAGTCGGAGGGAGCTCCAGTTATTTTAGAAAGTACCTCCACACAAAATTTACTACAATCATTGTTGCAGCTTCCTCAACCGTCTTTTTATCGATTTGATCTGCAACCACAGCTGCCATACATACAAGAACATATTACAACTAACCTATCCCAACCATTAACACCAAACATCTTACAAGATTTCTCACCATTAGTTTTTGAGGAGGACTCAACGATGCAAGAGATTTTTTTTGATGAAAACATGATGATCCAAGAACAGTTAGCATCAGAACCATTTTTGCAACCACCATTACAGCCACAATTTTTCCAGTCACTATTAAACGAAGTAGAACAACAACTGTCACCAACTGATATAGCAGGCCCAAGTACGGTGCCTCAAATGAACCTACCTCCAGAATCAATGGGAGTCGGAGTGACTAGGTTAAACGATCAGGTTCGAAATTTGTCTCAACAAATAAAATGGCTGACAGAAAGAAATAAATGGTTGGAAGACATGCTAGGACAATTAGCTGCTCGGATGAAACTAACTCTACCACCTCCACCACCTTATAGTTCTGAGTCTGAATTTGATTCATTACATGACTTATTCCAAATGTAAACTTGTTCACATCATAATAGACTATAAATTTTTTTTTATGATTAAATTGTTCAATACATACATTCTATTGTATTTTGTGTTTTACCTACAAGTAATACATATATGATCATAAATATGAAGATTATGCTTCCACTTTGTTGATCCAAATGCAATTAGAAATTTTGTTTCACTTAAGTTTAAACTTTTGCTTGCTCTACCACGTTCAGAGTTAATCGAATCAAGTCTGCAAACCCTACGTGGATAAATTATCATTGTCCTCATTAATGACATTCAAAGCCGACCATGAGATTCGCCTTCGTTTTAACTTTGAACTCCTAAAACGAGAACAACTTTATGCCTAGTTCTTGCAATGTGAACTCTTGCTTAAGAAACTTTATGCCTAGTACACGAATTACAAATACATTTCGCTTCGTATATTGGCCAAACATACTTAGTGCATAATTTACAAATGCATATACGCCTATTACATTGACCTAGCACAAAGTATTAAAACATTCTCATGATAAACTTACATTATTTGTAACAACCCATGCTTAGTTGATGATGCACACTATTAGTTGATTAATGCGAAATACATATTAACATTGTACTTGAATGAAATACCTACTACTAATTTTGTTGTACGCAAAACAAACAATGCTATAACTGCCAATGTGAAACACGTTTTGATTCAATTGATATTGTGTTACATCCATGCATATTCAATTTAAATGTTATTTCAACCTTATTTGTCTTCCTCACTTAACTAGAAGTGCTATGTGGACCATGCGACAAAACGCGTAATTTTGGGTGCACACTTAATTACGAGGTTCGACGCATGAGAATCATAGTAAGCTTTGTTAAGTACGGTGGCATATAAAAACATTATGTGGTTATGTGATTATCCATTATTTGTTTATTTGTGCACCCATTTGTTTGCCTAATATTTACATTACAAATTCAGCATAACATAAGTGCCATGCAAAACAATTTCTATACAATGATCCTCGTAGATTCCTCAAAATTATCAACACCAAACAATGCTCTAGAAACTAACGCCATGCTTATCTTTCTAATCATTACGATTACATTCTACGGTCTCTTTCGAATAAATTTCGGGACGAAATTTTCTAAAGTAGGGGAGACTGTAACCACCCTGGTTTTCACACTTGTATTTGTTTGGCTTACATTGTAACAACTACCGTATTTAAAATGGAATGTATTTGAACATACTTGCTTTATACTCATACGTACTTATACCGACACGAACACGTGGATAATTTCAAAATTTGTTGTTATTTATACTATTAAACAATACCACGTAAACTATAAGGACCTATTTGACATTCTTGGAAGCTTGCTTGAAATTATTACCTTTTAATTTCGAGGACTAAAACCGTCATTATTTGAAAGAACAAAGTTTAGGGACTAAAATTATCATTTTTGAAACTATATAAGTACAAGGGTTAAAAGTGCAATTATTTCAAACTACAAGTTTAGGGTTCTTTTTGTCATTTTATGAAACTTAAACTCTAGGGACTAAAACTGATTTTTAGAAACTCATTTTAACTGAATATCCTAACCTGGTTAACTTTCATATAAAGAATCCCTTCTTTAAACACTAACTCAGTTAACCTATTTAACTGAACAGTACAGGGACCATTTATGTCAATTCCTGAAACTTCAGGGACCAATCATGTATTTTATACGAAAGTTGAGGGACTGTTATTGTAACTTTTCGAAAGTTCAGCGACTATTTTTGTACAAAATGAAACTTGAGGGGCCAAAGTGTAAATAAGTAAAAAAACCGGTCAAAAAGGGGGTCTCCTGGGTGAGAACCGGCCCTTGTGAGATTCGAACCCGTGACCTCTCGGTTACAACCGCAACGCTTTAACCAGTTTATCCTCCTACTAGGAGCTGATAATATTAGAATTAAATTCCTTTTATATACTTATTAGGATTTTAATATAATTAATATTAATTCAGAAATTTAAAAAGGTTTCATTAAACCTCAAAACCGGCCGCAGCCGGGACTCGAACCCGCGTCGTTTTGCACACAAGCTCAAGCACCAACCGGCTGGATTACCAGCCACATGTGTTAGATTATGGTTTGCATTATATTTATATACTAATTAGAAACAGACCTGAATATTTAAAACCAGATCTCCAGGTCGCGAATCCGACCAAAATATCACCAAATCCGACCAAAATCGAATCTTTATCACTTTAATCATCAACCACGAGTCCCCCAACCCATTGCCAACTCGTTTTCGCATTAATTCGACACACTTTATTGCCCAGTCGGCTGTAAATCGGACTTTTTATAAAAAAATTAAAGTAGATCAAATCCACTATGAATTGTTGGATCTGAGATCGATTTGATCTGTTATATAAGTCCCTCCGACTCTCACTAATCTCTTACACCCTTTACAATCCACCAAAACTTGGATATTCGACGAAACCCGAATCGGAAAACGCCGGAAAACCGAGCCAGTCACCGGAATTAAGTCGAACCATCGATCCAGTCGATACCGGTTAGTTTTTATCCGTCCAATTAGTTCGTTTATGCTTATACAATATTTCCCCAAAGTTAATTTGAATATAACACAGATTTCCCCGTTAATTTCGAGAGTTGACTTTTTCTGTTGACTCTGTTTGGGGAAGATGACATTTTTCGATTTCAATATTTGTTTTATTTAAACTAAAACTAAACACAAACCACCAGGCTAGCCCAGTAGTTGTGTGTGTGTTTGTTTCAATACAGACCCGGGTTCGAACCCAGGGGTCTGCAAACCTTTTAAATCTTTTTTTATTTTTAACATTTGTGACATTCCAATAATTTTTATAAGATTATTATCTACTGTTGCTTTTATTAAAAATATGATATTTGTCAATTTATTTATAAAACTAATTTTTACAATATTAAAACAGTTTATTATTAAATAATTAATAATAAATTGATTTTTAGGAATTAAAATCTGAAATTTTCAGATTAATTATTTTAAATACTGATCTTTAAAAAAATAATACTGTTACTCATATTTTATATAAATTTGATATTTATATAAATAAATCAGTATTTATACTTATAAATATAGTTTAATTTAATGTAATTAAATTATATGACTATATAATTTTTATCCAAAATTATTCTTATGACAAAAGATGCATTATTCTGAGCTTATATAAATTTAGAATCTGAATTTTTATTATATTTAATTATTTAGATAATTAAACTTATATAAACTTATTTATGGTTACTTTAATCATTTTAATTCAATTTATTTATTTAAAATGATTCCAAATCCATAATAATTATTTTAAACCATCTAAATTAATTTATAATTTTTATAAATTAATTATATCACTTGTACAATATTTTGCCAATAATCATTATATTTAATTATACTAGTTAAATATATTTGATTTATTATTACAAATGTTTATATTAAATCATTTGTACATTTTCTTGCAATTTTATTATTTATGATAAATAAATATTTTTCATAAATAATTCCGTTACATCATATTCATTTTCCAAGTCCTCTTGCTAGGTTATCCAAATCCCATAATTACCATTTAAACAAAACACTACCGAATCCTATAGATTTAGGATTTCCAATAATCCAATTAAACATTATTGTTGATACACATTCTATATTGTTGCATGTTCAAACAATTTGAGTGACGTGGAATCGTGTTTCCAAAACTCATACAATTACATACGCGTTTGGACTTACCCACAATCAAGGTGAGTTCATGTCCCCCTTTTCTCTTAACTATTTTCAGTTTTATATTTCGGGGGTGGAATACATGTTACAACTATTACATACATTTTTATACATGGTATGGTTAGCTTAAGGAAGGTTTACCACTAGACTGTGAAGGGTGGGCACAACACTTAAGGCCATTAATCCTTGTCGTAGGACCAAGGGACATGAGTGATAGATCTATTTGGGTATAGCAAGCCCACACCCATGAGGTCGGGGCGGCCCATTGAGGTGACTATGTCTTCCAGCCGGAAGCCCGGTACAAATATGCTAGGTTTGAGTTTTCCTGCACCTTTTCACACATACTAATGGCTTTGCAACCCATTGGTGATCTCTTTTTCCTTAATTGCTACATACCAGGGACATTTATACACACAAGACATATTTTAAAGACTTATACACACAGACTTACACATGAACTCGCTCAACTTTTGTTGAATTTTCAAACTACATGTATTTCAGGAAACTAGTGGATCTGGCAGGGTATGCATGTGTCTAGCTGCGTTGAGTAAAAGATGTCATCCAGAGTTGTGAAGTTTGAGAGGTGTAACCTATTCCTGGACGTGTTACATATCTCTAAACGTCGTCTTAGCTAAAGTCTTTTGTGAGTCTTATGAACACGTTTTAAATAATTTATGGTTTGTAACTTATTTCAAGTGTCGATGTTTCTAAACAATGATTGTGGTATTTTCCCACTTTAATTAATGGATGTACATCTCGTATTTTTTTTTATCATATAGCATTGTTGTGATTGTTGCTATGGTATTAAGAAGTCACACCAAATAAACCCACGCTTCCGCAAAAGCCAGGGTGTGACATTTTCCTGCGGGAGGTGATGGTGGAGGTGGATTGAAGTTTTGTGTAGAAAACGGCGGAGGTAGAGAAAGACGGATCTGGATCAGACAATGGTGGCTGGTTCCAGAAGAGACAATGGTGGCTGGTTCCAGAAGAGATGGTGGTGTTTGTTGACTGAGGAGATGGCTGCTCCTCACCGAAATAAATTGAGACAGATAT
The DNA here is from genome assembly GCA_030545235.1 of Helianthus tuberosus. Lineage (NCBI taxonomy): Eukaryota > Viridiplantae > Streptophyta > Magnoliopsida > Asterales > Asteraceae > Helianthus > Helianthus tuberosus. Next base: position 74,643,303 of record CM060448.1, on the reverse strand, counting down.
AGGATCTTTTATGATTCTCTTAGGTGGTCTAATATCCCCAGTTAGTTGTTGTTAACAGAAAAAAGAAATAGCTACTGGCTATTGTGGATGCTTTGAGGGTAGTAAAATGGTTTTGTGTTGCTGTGAAATATATATAAAAATAGCTTCAGTTTAAAGTAAGTCTCTTCACTTGGGTTGTATATACTACTAGCATTTTTTTATTATAAATATATTATGTAACATGTGAATTTTAAATTAATAAAAGAGTAAATTTCAAAGTTCGTCCTTTATGTATGTCTAATATATCAAAGTATGTCCTTTATCTTTAATAACCTCAGAAAACATCCTTAATGTTTGAAAAACCAATCAGGTTATGTCCTTTACCCTAAACCTTGTTTGTTTTCTCAGTTAAGTCAGGTCATGTGAGAAGCACATGAGGGCATTAATGTCATTCTACCTACCAAGCCCTTTCACAATTTCATTTCTCTACATCACCCATCCATCTTCTTCATACTCTGCAACTTATAAACAACATACACACACAATCATAGCCCAAATCAAACACAGAGAAATCACACACTCACACAAATCCACTACCAAACACCCCCACCTCTCGATCTCCACTCCCCTCCTCGGTTCTCCAATCCGGGGGCGGCACCCCCCTCCGATTTCCGATTGACGACAGCCACCACCATAAGGCGGCGACTGTACGGAAAGAGAGAGAGAGAGAGAGAGACGTCAGTTGGGGGGGGGAGGAGAACAGCGGTTCGGTGGTGGTGAGCGGCGGTTTCGGAAGCAGAGAGACGAGGGAGAAAGACTGATCGAGTTTGAAGATTACATGTTTGAAGAGAACGATGCCGTCACGAGTTTGAATATATTTGATTTATTACATGACCTAACTTAACTGAGAAAACAAACAAGGTTTAGGGTAAAGGACATAACCTGATTGGTTTTTCAAACATTAAGGATGTTTTCTGAGGTTATTAAAGATAAAGGACATACTTTGATATATTAGACGTACATAAAGGACGAACTTTGAAATTTACTCTTAATAAAAAAACCGTTTTACAAAAGAATACCAAATCTCAAATCTAGATGCATATATTATTATTATTAGAGTTAGAGTTAGAGTTAAATATTTTTTTAGTTTTTATTTTCTTTTTTGCGTGAGTTTTTATATTTCGACTTAGTTATTCTATTTTTTTTATAAAGTTTTACATTTCGTTTCGAATTTTACGGCTTAACACACTGCAACGAGCATGAGTGGTTCAACGTTTTTATGTCTATAATTTTACGGTTTAACGACTCCATTGCAACGCGCAAGTCCTAAGTCGACTTACTTATTCTATTATATGTTTTACATTTCGATCTGATTGTGTGAGTTAACACGCCCTAACATGTCGTTTATATTTTGTTCGGTTCAACGGTCCCGCCGCAAAGCGCGGGTTCTAAATTATAGTTTTGTAAATTTTGCATGTACTTTGTCCTTTAAGCTAACTATGTTAACTTTAAGGTAAGATTAATAGTTTTGCCCAAAAAACATAATCTAACGTTTATTTATAAAGAATATAATGAGTAATTTACTTAAGTTCTTTTTTTTTTTGTTTTCTTTCTTTTTATTTTAATAAATGTATCACTATTGTTTTAAAATTTTCTTAATTCATCAATTAACATTTTTTTATAAATTATATTTCATAATAGTTTATTTATTTTCATTTGTTTGATTAAATTATTTACTTTTTTTTTTATTTTACAAGTAATGTAATTTTTTATATGTTTTTACATAAACCGTTGGTGTGATCGAATTATTTTGTATCACTTTTACAATCGTCGTATGTTATTTGAACTAGGGATGAGCAAATGGTACTGGGTACCGGTACCGAACCAGTACCGAATTTACCGAACCGGGTACATCTTCGGTACCGACTTTTGACATTTTCGGTACCGGTTCGGTACCGGTATTTACCGGTTTTTATACTAAAATACCGGTACCGAACCGTACCGTACCGGATATATTCGGTACCGGTACCCACTTTTGGAGATTTTCGGTACCGGTACTGGTTCGGTACCGAACGGGTACCATGCTCATCCCTAATTTGAACGTTATTTACAACAAAATATGGAGAAAATTAAGCACATCGGTCGCGCGTTACGGCATGTTGGTTTAAACATAGATTAAAAAACATGCCGCAATGTTGTATTTTGAGATGAGCGTACGTCGGACATATTATAACATGTCTAAAATAACCGGTTGCTTTAAAAATGACATTACCAAATTTCAAAATTTTATAGAAAATCAAAGTTTAAACGGACCTGTCGTAACGCAACCTACATGTTTATTTTTCTCCATATTTTGGTTTAAATTTCGTTAGTATAACATATAATAATTGCGAAAGTGATAAAAATAACATGATAACACCAATGGTTTATGTAAAACATAGTATAAAAATTTATATTATTTGTAAAATAAAAAAAGTAAACAGTTTAGTCAAACAAATGAAAATAATAAATTATAAAACATATATTTTTATAAAAAAATTCATTAATGAATTACAATTTAAAAAAATTAATCGATAAAACTGTAGTGATAAATATAATGAAGTAAAAAGAAAAGAAAACAAATAAAATAAAATAAAAGAGCTTAAATAAGTTACAAGTTATGTGCTTCATAAATAAACTTTAGATTATTTCCTTTGAATAAAATGGAATTTTCACCTTAAAGTTAACTGAAAAGTTAATATGAGTTAGCTTAAAGGATAAAGAGCGGCAACAAATATAAAATAAAGGACATTTTGCGTGATTTTTAAAGAAAACAGAAAACAATGCAATTTAGTATATAAATAAACGACAATATGTGTAATTTACTTTTTTTTTATTTAGAACGGATGTTTAGACATTCAATCGATAAGTGTATATTTGAATAAAATAATATGTTTAATACTTTTAAATAAGTGTATATATTGTCTAATAAACTAGTTTTAACTAACTTGGAAGTATCTACAAGGTGGCGTAATCACATGTTTATGCAATTTTTGTTTCCAGACATGCTTTTATACTGGTACCACATGCACATGTGATAGGTTTTTGTTTTCCAAAACTATTTTTGTGATCAACTTAATCATCAATTGATCCAACATTATTGATGATAGTGTTGGATATAAATTTTCTTTTACTCTTAGTTTTTTTTTTTTTTTTTTTTTTTTTTTTTTGAGAAGTTTCTTTTACTCTTATTATTACTTTAACAATATAATAATGATGAATCCATATCACTTAAGTGTCGGATGTATAATGCATAAAACAGACCATTAGATTCTAAATAACACATAAAAACATAAAATAAAGTTAGTCTTGTATGACTCTGGAAACTCCAAAGTAGATCCGCTCTGATGGGTGAATCTGAAAAAGAGATTTTTTTTTTTTTAAGTTTACGGGTTCTTTTATTCACATCTAAATGCACTTTACATCAACTTTCTGTGTTAGCCAAATGGTGGCATTGGTGATGGCCTAGGACACACTCTTGATTAATCACAGTCTCTTGTTTATCAAACACACACACAATAATACTGCTGCAAATCAAACAGGTTTGCAGCCTTGTTATAAATACGCAAAGATGGACAATAATAATCTGTTTTATCGTCTTGATAAAGATTAAATGTACAGATATAGTCCTATAGATACATAACAATATGACAGTTAACAAGGGAGTTATTGGCGGGTAATCAACTGTCATTTAGAGGGAAATAACTGTATTTTAACTTCAGGGGTAAAACTGTCAATATGACAACATTGGTCCCTACAGCCTTAATCCAATAACTGGCCTGTTGTACATAATCGAAGTATAATCTAAACATAAAATAACATATGAACACGCCAGTTTATGGTTGATAATTATTCCCGGGAGTTAACTGTCATTTGAAGTTAAGTAACAGTTTTTCCTCTGCAGGGGCAGAACTGTCATTTTGACAGTTTGCCGATATACTGCATAAACCAACCAATAATATATTGCACGGTTCATGTCTACATAACTTATACATTATAACTAATATACCTAACCTAACTTAACTTAACCTACATATATCCGGAGTACATAACAAATACATAAGCATAATAAGAATGTTCAGCCAATAGAATTGTGTTTTAGTATAATATATAAGTCTGGTAAACTGGACGAGACAGGTGGTTCAGGTGACGGGTCAAAACATGTTCAGGTTAAACTGGTTCGAGTGAAAATGAGCCGTTTTTAAAAAGTATTAGAATCTTGGGTTGAAATGAGTCGTTTTAGAAAAATAGTACCAAAATAAATTTTCCCGCTATAATATTTTTCATGGTGGCTATGGTGACAGCAAAGGTGGTTGCGAGCCTGCGGCTACGACTACGAGGTGGTGTCAGGGATGACAGTGGAAGCGGAGACGATGGCAGTGGAGACAGAGACGACAATGGTGGTAGTGACAGTGTCGGCTGTGGGTGGTGGAGGCAATGGCAGTGGGGATGTTGACGGTGGCGGCGTCGACGACGGTGGTGGGATGGTGTCGGTGGAATAGGCAATGGTGAAGTGGCGGTGACGACATTGATGGGGGCATGTCGACAACGGTGGGGAGTGGTTGCAACGGTGTCGGTGGTGGCAGCAATGGTGCTGGCAACAACAAGTAGGTGGTAGAGACATACAATGGTCATGATAAAGCTAACCTTTTTTTTTTAAATTAACAAGTTTTTATAATGGTTTTCCGTTTTAACCTGCCGTCTAAATTGTTGGTGCATATGTCTGTCGACTTCGTCTTGTATTGAGTCTTGTATATAGGTGTGATGCTAGTTCATTTGTAACAGTTCCTGATTCCGGTACCGAAGTGCTGCCGACACGTCATTTGATCTGTAACAGTGTTATATCAATATACAAGACATTTAGAGAATGAATCAAGCTGTATTCAAGTCTGTATCATTGATTTCCGCCTTTGATATGGATTAGAACTCTTCTGATAGACTCGTTTAGATCGATTCTCGATCCTACAAGTGGTATCAGAGCTCAGGAGGAAGAGTTCTTACCGAATTCAACTTGTTTTCTTCAAAATTCTGACTTCTACACCTTCTTTTTCAAAATTAACAAGTTTTTACGGTCAAAATGAATTGATTTTCTCACATTATTAGCGAAACACTGTTTTAACAAAGCCTTGAAAGAATTGGATCTAAAATCGACCTAAAACCAGATCAATTTGACAAATTTATGGCCGATAGGATGATGTCATCATCATTTCGTACGGATTGATATAGTTCATTTTGCACGGAATCATCTTTGTGGAATCTATTTCGCACGGAATCAACATCTTGGACTTCATTTCGCACGAAATCGACTGTTTGGACTTCATTTCACACGGAATAGACATTGAGTATTTCATTTCGAACGAAACAAAAACTTCCATTTCGTACCAGAGGACCATTTCGCTTGAATCCTGCATTTCGTGTGAAAGTGTTATTTCGTTTGAAAAGCTATTTCGTACCAAAGTTCCATTTCGCATCAAAGGGGTCCATTTCGTTTGAGATCTCATTTCGTGTGAACTTACATTTTGTTTGAACTTTGTGAATTTGTGTAACAGGTTACCGAAACATGGAAGAGGAGTTTTACAACGCGTTTGCTACTACTCCAGCTGCTCCAGTTACTGCTGCTGAAACAATTGAAATTGAAAATGAAACGGGAACGTCTCAAAAGCCTCCTAAACTTATGTACATCGAGGATTTTAAAGGATGGCAAAATCGTTTCGAAAACTGGGTGCAAGCATATAAGTTTGATGCATGGTGCTCATTGGATGTAGATTACGTTAAACCAAAAAATGAACGTGGAATTGAAAAAGCTTTAAGTGACTATTCAGTGGCTGAGAAATTGAAATACACCAGTGAAAAAAATGATGATTAGTCTTCTCCAACAATCCGTAAAAGAATATATTTTTGTGTTACTTCAACATGAAGGAACTGCTAGATCAATTTGGTTGGCGTTGATTAACAAGTTTAAGGGAAGCGCTGATATGATAAAGAACAAACAAGCTTTACTAAAGAAATCATTTGATATGTTTGTAGCTTTTGAAGGTGAAACAACAAAAATGACTATCGATAGATATTGTCATCTTGTTCTGGAAATGGGAAGATTGGAAATAAAGAAAGACGGCGATGAATGGGTTGATAAGCTAGCCGATGCGTTACCACAGAATAAATGGGGAACATATTTGTTGATTTTAAAACATATGAGAAAATCTGAAAGTATGAATTTGGCGAGGTTCATTTAGAAGATTGAAGAACATGAATTGGATATTCAGAAAACTGCTATCATGAATAATCCAAATGCTCAACAAGATGTTAGTCTATACTACAGAGGAAACAAATTTGAGAATACTCCGAGTCCAAAGATTAAGACTGCTTTCAGTGCTGATAGTTCCTCTGGAACAAATGGTAGCACAGTAACTCAGAGTGGTGGATATTCGTCATTGTAACACCTCGTAAAAATCATGCCCAATAAAATAAAGACACGTGTCATGTAGTACAAACGTGTTATGAAAACGGATCCAGATAAAGATGTACGGTAGGATTTAAAAGCGTCGACATGTTAATTTATACCTCTGAGCGACCTATTAATAAATCCCTAACCATGATATATTTAATCAACATCTAAATTATGTAAATAAATCTGGTTATCCTAAATAACAAATTGATTATAACTTAAAACATGGACCCAATGTGAATTCTCGGTATTTTCGACATTTTAAAACCTCCCACAAGATCCAAAGTGTGTAAGTACATGCAAAGCATGCAAAGTCTGAGCACTTGGTCCTTCTACTGAAAAGGAAAGCTTAAGATTCGGACTTGTAAGAAATGCATGGTCAAAGCTTGGAAGTTTACAAATTTTTGGATTCTGGCATCGGATACGGACCGTATGGCCTTAGGCTTACGGTCCGCAAGCCCTGTAACTGGGCGATTTAAGCAAGGGTCGGTTACGGACCGCATTCGGTTAAGCATACGGTCCGCAAGAGGAGCATACGGACCGCAAGGACTTCTTATTACGGTCTGTAAGCCAGTCGCTGGCAGCAGAAATTGGACAGCTGCCTGTTCAGCAGGTTGCACCGCCTTATATGAATGGTTTTCAAAAACAGGGACCTTGCAACTGGTATTTGGCATCATAGGGACACCTGGGAACATCTTGCAACATTTATAGACCTAGGTGTGATGATCTTATGGAAATTAGCTCACTATATAAGAAGAACAAGTTGCAACATTTTTGTCACTCATTTACAACTCACTTCAAGGACTTCTCTGGAGCTCCTCTGATCAACAACAAGCTTCCTTAGGATCCATAAATGTACTTAGGACTCTTTGTAAGTGTCCTTAACCTTCCTAATTCAGTTTAGCTTAGTTAATTAGCTAAAAGTCAAACCGTCGTAATTAAGGTTTGACTTCGAGATTAATCAATAATTGTTCAGTCAAATCTCGAATTAAAAGTACCTATAAGTAGGTAATTATGTGGGTAATAAACCCTTAAAAGGGTACTCTCTGATTCCCACTCTAACTATGTCAATTGTCGGGTCAAAGCTAACTTTAAAAAGTCAACAAAATACTTATTTTCAAATTAATACATAATTAGCAATGTAGGATCCATGTAACATGTTTTATCATTAATATAACTTGGTAATTAATGTAAGAACATGTCTAAACATGTTCACCCCGACAATTTTCAGTAGAGACCCGGTTCGGAACCGAAAGTCGCATAATTTGACTTTTGCTTTGACTTTCAGTTCTGACCCATTTGAGCATAGTTTAGAAATGCCTTAGAGCTTTATTTGGACCAGGATACATGTTAGTATAACCCTCTGAGATTATACAACTTGGTTCAATAGTTATCCGATTCATATGCATGTTTTCGTTAATTGCTTATATGTTGACTATTATGCCCATGTGACCTTAAAACGTAATTTTTGAAAATGTAAATGAATGGAGACCTTAGTTATTGATTTATAAACTTGCACCTAAAATTTGACATCAGTTTGAGGTCTAGATTAAGAGTTATGCTCAATAGCGTAATTTGAAAGTTGTTTATTAAATAAACGATGTAATTAGCATATAGCCTATCTAAACCCGATTTTTAATACCAAACTTTTTACCTACTGATATAAAATAATATTTTGGGATTTTTGAAGATTTTTATTTAATTTTAGGCTGAGCATAACATAGGGTTGTAGCTTTAATTCGGTTATTGCCGGTTTTGCCCTTTTGGGCTATAAAATGAGTTTTACAAATCTTTTTGACCCCAAACCTTTTGCTACTGATTTTATATGATAAATAAATTATTTTAGACCTTCTGGAATAATAAAAATATCAGCTTCCTATATAGAACCCGGAAATGGCTCCAAACCGCCTTTTTAAGCATTTTAACGCATAGTATGCATCAAAACTATTTTAAACATATAAGGTTGGATGCCTACTGATATTTTAAGAAAATTATTATATTGTAACAGTGAGCAAAAGTTTTTTTAAACTCAGATTTCCATTTTTGACTTTTTAGGCGTAAGTGAAATTACCAAAATGCCCCTTCGGTGCATAGTATGGTTAGAAACGATAAATTTCACACATAGGTCATACCCTACTGATATAACTAAGTAAATTAAGTATTTTTACTGATTACATCAGACACGAAACTCAGATTTATATTTAAACTCTTTTATAACCTTTAAAATGACCAAAATACCCCTACGAGGCGTAATTTGAGTTTAAATCGGTTTTGGGCATAATAGAAGATATCTTACTGATCTCACATCATATTTAAGGCATATTAACTTAGAAAACTTGTATATGACTCATATGGTTACCCGTTACGCACTTGTCGCGTTCGGATCGGCTTATGTAACTAGTTTGCATATATTAGCCGAAACGGGTCAAACCATATCGTTTTCATCTCCAAATCCAGAATGTGTTTAAGTTACCCATATTAAACAAGCATACAAGCTTGTCGGGTCAAAACCACATTCTAAACCGGTCTTCGCCTTATCTTGCGTTTGAACCGTATCTTCCTTTAAAACTAACCGGTCTAAGTCTAAACTTAATTAAAGACCCGTTAGGATTCTAATAGGTTATTAGAAACCTTCGTTCTAGATTTAGGAGCCCAGTAAAAGCTACCTGTACTTGCTGATTTGATATACGGATGGGATTGAATTTATATTTAGCTCAGGTAAATACTTTTAAGGTTAAATCATTGAAATGTCCCGTTTGAAAATGTTTTGTTGCTTAAAGCTTTTGGGGGGTTAATGACCATGTCCCGGATATCCTTGGCATCATTTTACGAAATGGCCACGACCTAAGCACGGGGTGTAGGCGTACACCCGTCTGTGCCTAAATAAATAATGTGGTGTGTCTATTGATCTTTAACCCGGCACGAACCGGGCTACTGAACGCATAAGAAACATGTAATTCTTTTACAAGTATTATATTCAAATAATTATCCCAAGTTATAAAAAGTTTTGTGCCACGTGCATTCAAATCAATTTTATTAAACCTTTCAAAATGAGTCAGTTAATTGTATTTACCAGTGTAAACTGACGTATTTTCCCAAAAAGGTTAAGTGTAGGTACTACTCGAAATAGGCTGGCTTTCTCCTAGCGTCCACAATAAGTCTCGCAAGCTTGGATGTCATAAAACTGTTGAACAATGTTTCCTTTTTATTTTGATCCGCCTGTGGATCTGTTTCAACTATTTGTGATACTTAATATTACAATTTATTAAAGTTGAAATGAATCTATCTTTTGCTTCCGCTGTGCATTTAAATTTGTTTGTTTGACTATGATGATATCAACTACGTCACGATACTCCCCACCGGGCCCACCGGTAATACGTGGAAATATCGGTGTGTGACAGGTTGGTATCAGAGCCAACACTGAGTGAATTAAACACTAGCCTTTTGTGTTTAATCTCAGTTACACAATTACACATTCCTCAAATTTTCGAGTCTAGCCAAAGAACATAGGACAAATCCTGATTTTGTTTTATTTTTGTCTTTTATATTATTCTTTGTTGTTATCTTTGTTTATGTTGATGGATCTAAATATGCTGCCAAGATTCCTTTGGAGAAAGGGAAAGTCACCTGTAGCAGGCCACGACCATGAGGCAGGGCCGTCTCAAAGACGAACCTCACCCATCAACATGCGTACAAGTCCCTAGGAGGACTGGAGGACGCATCTGCAGCCAGCGAGACGGTCAGTCTCGTTAAGCTCGTCACCGTCTTACCTTCACTCTTTTGGACCCCATTCAGAAAATGAGCCCGAAAACCCACAGCCTTCATTTATCCCTCTCCAGAGGTCCAACTCTCGTCACTCTTTTGATAACCCGTCCCATATATTCCGTAGCCGGTTCAACCCGACAAACTACCTCGAGGAACCAGTGGGTGTTAACCCATTGGGACCTGAAGATCACTTTTCTAGAGATCACGCCATGGATATGGATGAGGATACCGACCCTACCGAACCACCGACCAGTACCCCCACACATCCCATAGAAATTTCTGATGGGTCATCTTTCCATGGATCACCTTACCATGGTCCAGATAGCTACCAAGCAAGGTTCAACCAGTTTGAGTGGTATTTCACACCCTCTTACCATTCAACGCCTCATCAGCAGCAGGATCCTTCCGGGGATTCACGTTTCATGGCAGTTACCCCGCCACCTCCACCACCTCAGCAGCAGCCTCCTGAGCCACCAAGGAGAAGGAGATCAAATGCATGAATGCCCGTGCGGGGAGGAGTGCACATCAGCACCCCTCAACCATCGAGTGGCAGCCACTACCCGCCGCTCCGAGAAGACCAGCAGATGGGGGGACCTTCAAACCCCAACCCGGAAATGAACTCTGCACCTGTCATGCCACCACCGATGGGTTTTGACAACCCAATTCCCACATACGCTGGCCCAGCAACGTATAATCCCTTTGAGCAGCCGGCTCACACCAGCTTCAATTATGCTGAGATCGACCCATACCTAGCGGCGTGGAACTATAATGATCTTCACCCCGAAGGGCCCTACGGAACTCCTTGGGGAGTTGGATACCCAGCTTATGGATACCAACAACAACCGCCTCTTCGACCTCCACATCAGCCGCAACCGCAGCCGCAGGTACCACGGTTTTCCCCGCCAGAACAGGAGGATATTCTCCAAAGATTGGACCAAGTTGAGCGAGAAGTTCACAGAGATCGCAGGGAACGACAAGGCTTCTTTAAGGGATTGGTGAGTTTAATAAAAGGAAAGAACAAGAAGGACCATTGAATCCTTCAATTGTTGGTTGTATTTCCTTGTTTTCAGTTGAGCCCCTATGTGGGCCTGTTTTTCTGTTTTGACCCCTGCGTGGGTATGCCTTTTTGTATTCTGCCCCTGCGTGGGCATGACTTTCTGTTGACCCTTACATGGGTATGTTGAACATATTGGCACATCAACGCAAGGGGGTGCATCCCTTACGTTCGGACACGATCTATCACAGTACGCTTCTGTGATACCTCCAGGCATGAACCTTCATACCTGGTACGACCAGCAACAAGCTTTGCTGGCCGCAGCATACAACAGAGCCTGCGCAGATGCGCAAGTATCTGCGGGGCCCACCCCAGCACCACATACCCCTGCGGGTCGTATTCTACAATACGACGGCAGGGCCCCAACACATCCGGCCTCCCGAAGCAGGCACGAAGACCGCGGTTCCTCTTACTGCGATGTCCGCACACTGGATGCGGACGATTCCTCATATGGGTCCCGCCGCAGGGACCCTATACATAGCCGCTTAGGCCCCCATGGCGAGGATAGGCGGCAGTCTACAGCGCACCGCGGCCTCGACATTCATAGCCGACTGGGATCTCAGTCCCACCAGGAAGGACAGGGCCATACTGATCCCGACGACGGTACATACCGCGGGGAGTCTCATGCTACCAGCAGTAGACCGGGAAGACATAACTATGTTCCACCCACTTACCCCTGCACTACATACCCCCGCGCTGCAAAGCGCCACCAAAGCCAACCCTACAGGCCGATATCTGCGGCCGAAAACTCCAAGTTTGTCCCAGAGATTGCCAACGCCGATGTCACCACCACCAAATTCCCATTAAACATTGGGAAATACAACGGTTCAGCCGACCCGGATGACCACATGAACATCTTCGTCGGCGCAGGGTGCAACGGCAGGTGGGATGAACCTACTTGGTGTCATTTTTTCCCCCAGACCCTAACAGGTCTGGCCAGGGTTGGTTCAATTATTTGCAGGTGGGATCACTGGCCTCATTCGAGGACTTGCAACAAAAGTTCCTCGCGCACTTTAGCCAACAGCGACGTCATGAACGTGATTCTATGGACGTCATGAACATCTGGCGCAGAGACAACGAATCGCTTGAGGCATTCGTTGTCCGATACAATAAAGAGTGCCTAGAGATAGGCGACGTTGCGGACCAAATGGCACGTAACCATTTCATCGTTGCAGTCAAGGACGAATAAATGGTTATGAATATCTCCTCCAAGGACGGCTTGCCTAAGAAATGGGAAGATGTCATGGCTGCGGTTAAGACATACGCCCAGACTCAGCGGTCCCTAAGACCGCACGTATCAAAGGCGCAGCCCCAAACCGAAGGCCAATCCTCCCACCAAGAACACAAGCGCAACAACAAGCGCAACCGGGACACATGGAATCGCGGCAGCGATCCCAGACCATATATCCTACGTAACAACCAGCCCGACGCAAGGGCTACAATCAACGCCCAGCGTGAAAACCCGGCATCAAAGAAAGAGTCTCGGGACCGTAGCTGGACCGAGATCAACCAGTCGCCAAGCGACGTCCTCCTTACGGACGCGCAATTCCTGCGACCGGCCCAACCAATGAAGTCCAAAAAGAACCAGGATCTCGCACTCTACTGCGAGTATCACAAGGACAATGGGCACACAACAAACAGCTGCATCAGTCTCCGACTGGAGATTGAGTGAGCCCTAAAAGAGGGGAAACTGCAACACCTGTTGACAGACGCACAAAAAGCTACCAAGCGCATCACCCCCCACAACGAGGGCACCTCCACGGGTAAGAGGACCATGTACATGGCCTCTACCCACATGATCAATGGAGGAAAAGGAAGGTCGCGCAAGGCGTCAAGAAGACCGGACAATGACTGGAAAGACGAGCAAGTCGTCTTTCCAAAGGTCCGAGGCTGCCCGCGCGATAGGCGCGCCGTGGTTATCACAGGCCACCTAGCTCACTACTGCACCGAGCGATTGTTCATCGACCCGGGCAGTACACCCGATATTATATACGAGCAATGCTTCAACCAGTTCGATCAAGAAGACAAAGATCGACTGCAGCCAGCTGACTACCCGTTGGCCGGGTTTTCAGGGGAAACCGTATCCCCCTGGGCCAGATTACCTTCCCTGTGCGCCTCACCAACGGAAGGCACACAAGGACGGAGGAGGTAAACTTCATGGTTTTACCTCACACCACCAAATATGACGTAATTCTCAGGAGGGAATCCCAAGGCGACTTCAACATGATAACATCCGTCCCCCACTCTGCCATCGGTTTCCCAACCGAGACGGGGATCGCGATAATATATGCCCAAAGAGAAGTTATGTCCACGGACGAACTGCGCCCGGCAAAGGTAGCAAGGCCTACTCCCAACACTCAACCAGAAAAATGGGTTCTAAACGCAAGACACCCAGAGCAAACAGTCACGTTGGGCCACGCCTTGTCTCCTACTATCAAAGCACACCTGAAGCAACTCCTCTTCAGGAACCAGGATATTTTTGCGTGGACACCCGCAGACATGACAGGGGTACCACGCGAAATCGCACAACATTTCTTGAATACCATGCCAGGTATCAAGCCAGTGATCCAAGGCCAACGCCACCTTGGATCAGCAAAAAACGCGGCGATGGAAGAGCAGGTACAGGAACTGCTCTCCGCAGGCATCCTGCGGGAAGTCAAATACCAAACTTGGTTATCCAACCCAGTCATGGTAGAAAAACCAAGCGGGGGCTGGCGCATGTGTGTCGATTACAAAGACCTCAACAAGGCCTGCCCCAAGGATTGTTACGCACTTCCGGAGATCGACGAAAAGGTCGATAACCTCGCACCATTTCGATGGAAGTGCTTCCTCGATTGTTGCAAAGGCTACCACCAAGTACAGATGGCAATCAACGATGAAGATAAAACAACATTCCGCACTCCTACCGGGAACTACTGCTATACAAAAATGCCGTTCGGGTTACGCAACGCGGGCGCAACCTATCAAAAATTGATGAACGACACTTTCCGCGGTCAAATCAGCAAAAGTGTCGAAATCTATATGGACGACCTGGTCGTCATGAGCATGGAGGAAGACACCATGCTCAACGATATTGAAAGAACATTCCAAACTCTGCGAAGCATCAACATGAAGCTCAACCCAGGGAAATGCTCGTTTGGAATGGAAGAAGGCAAATTCCTTGGATTCATCGTAACCAAAGATGGATTCAAGGTGAACCCGGAAAAAGTACAGGCGATCGAACGCATGCCATCGCCTTCTACGATGAAAGAAATGCAACGACTAGCCGGCAGGCTAGCCGCACTAAATAGGTTCTTAGCCAACCATGCAACTAAGTCTTATCCTTTCATCAAGACTCTGCGGAGCTGTTTAAAAAAGGAACAATTCCAATGGACCGCAGAGGCCGAAAAAGCTTTCCGGGAGATGAAAGAGTGTTTGATTCAACTCCCAACTCTAACCGCACCACGCAAAGAGGAACCACTTATCTTGTACTTATCTGTCGCGGACAACGCGGTAGGCGCGATACTCATAGTGGAGCGAGAAGGAGTTCAAACACCCATCTACTACATCAGCAAAATGCTCAACGACCCAGAGACGAGGTACTCCATCATGGAGAAGTTGGTATTGGCACTAGTACACGCGTCAAGACGGTTGCGACGATACTTTGCAAACCACGTCATCACGGTGCTAACCAACTATAGGATCGGCCCGATCCTATCCAAACCCGACATCTCTGGGAGGTTAGCAAAATGGGCAATTGAGCTGGGCGCACTTTCATTGAACTATAAGCCGCGCCCCGCAATCAAAGGCCAGGTCTTGGCTGATTTCGTTGCTGAAGTACCAGCAAATCGCATTCAAGAATGCGAAGAAGAGAAAAATCCTGCGTCACCACCATCCTCCGCAGAGACCTGGGCACTATATACAGATGGTACATCCAACGAAGATGGTGCAGGTGCAGGTCTGCGACTCGTCAGCCCCGATGGCCAAGAGCTTACCTATGCGATCCGCCTCGATTTCAAAAGCACAAATAACGAGGCAGAGTATGAGGCTCTACTGGCAGGGCTGCGTTTGGCAGTCAAACTCGGCGTCCAACATTTGGAAGCACACGTCGACTCACTATTGGTTGCAGGGCAGATACGCGGCGACTATGCCGCAAAAGGGGATATCATGATCCTCTACCTTGAACAAGCCTTGCAACTAAAATCAAAGTTCACCTCCTTCAATATCCGCCATATTAACAGGAGTGAAAACAAACCCGCGGATGCACTGTCGAAACTAGCAACCACAAGTTTCCAACACCTGGCGAAGGAGGTACGCATCGAAATCCTGCAAAATCCCTCGGTACCCCTGCGCCAAGTCAATGTCATCCAGTACGGTACAACATCCTGGATGACACCAATCATTGCATACTTGCATTCAGGTGTTACTCCCGAAAGCAAGTCAGAGGCACGTAAACTGCAATACAAAGCGTGTCATTATCAAATGGGAGACGGTATCTTGTACCGTAAATCATACCTGGGGCCACTCCTACGATGCGTTGACCCCCAAGATGCCACATACCTTATCAGAGAAATACACTAGGGAATATGCGGCATACACGCAGGCCCACGCATGGTGGTGGCCAAAATCATGAACGTCGGGTACTACTGGCCCGGCATGCACCTAGATGCGGTCAAATTCTTATGCAAGTGTTTCAATTTTCAGCGACACGCTCCCAAGACCTTGCGCCCCAAGAACAACCTGATCCCCGTCACCACCGCATGGCCATTCCAGAAATGGGCAATCAATGTGGTAGGACCATTTCCAGATGCACCAGGTGCAGTGAAATTTATCATAGTGGCTGTTGATTACTTTACAAAATGGGTGGAGGTAAAACCGCTCGCCTCAACCACCGCTATGATAACAAGGAAATTCGTCTGGGAACATATCATCTGCCGTTTCGGTCTACCAATGTGCATTGTTACCGACAACGGTACCAACTTCGCTGCCGATGACTTTCAAAAATGGCTAAAAGAGCTAAATATTGAACACATATTCTCCTCAGTGGCGCATCCGCAAGGGAATGGCCAGGTCGAGAGTATCAATAAAAGCTTAGTCGAAGGCATCAAAGCACGGTTGGGAACAGCCAGACGCGGCTGGGTTGATGAACTCCCAAGTATCTTATGGGCCCACAGGACAAGCCCAAAGACAAGCAACGGTGAGACACCCTTCAGCCTAGTCTATGGCACTGAAGCGGTGATCCCCGCGGAAGTAGGCCTCCCCTCACCTAGAATGTTGGCTATCAACAAGATAGACAACAATGAGGAACCCAGGGTTGACTTGGACCTCCTAGAAAAAAGGCGTGAAAACGCTGCCATCAACGAGGCCAAGTACAAAACCAAACTTGAGAAATACTACAATGCACGTGTCCGCATTTGTACCTTTAACCCAGGAGACTACGTCCTTCGTGACAATGAAGCATCTAACGCGGAACACCCAGGGAAACTTTCCCCCAAGTGGGAAGGACCCTACCTCATCCAAGAGGTCCTGGGCAAAGGCGCGTATAAACTGCAAACATTAGAGGGCGAAACTATCGCACGCACATGGAATGCACAACAGCTTCGACGCTGTTACATGTAAGCCATGTTTTTTATACTCACTATGTAACCTATCGGGCCGCAGGCCATTTGCAAATAAATAAATAGATGATTCAATGCAATATTGTTTATTTATTTCTATTACAAATGCGTGTTCCACTCTGCGGTATCCACAAAAACAGATTGACAAAATCTTCATTCGCGATACCCACACAAAGTGGTAACCACACGCAATTATTGTAATAGGCCAGCAATGACAACACTGTCTACCCGGCTGGATATGCAAATACAGTTTTCATACTTGCATATCATCTAGATATGCAAAAGGCAAACACAGACTTAGTGTTATTCACAATAACATTAACTCATACAAGTTCACACATGCAAGTAGTAAAAACACTTGTATAAACTGAAACATTTCAAACTTTATATTCAAAAAATTCCTACACCTACGCGGTGTACAAGGGATTTACATAAGGTTTTTGACATTTACATTGAGGACACAACAAAAAGCACGCAGGCCAGCCTAGTCTTTCTTTGTGCCGCTGGAACCCGCACCATCCTTGCCCTCAACAGCAGGCTTTTCCTCATCGTCCTCATCAGCATACAACACCCGCAAGCGGTCTACATAGTCTTCTGCTTCTAGGCACTCATTAAGGTCCCCAAGAGCAGAAATGGACGTCTCGTTATAGGCCGCAAGAGCGGCAGCAAGGAGCGCTTCAGTATCCACACCGTGGAACCCGGATCGCTCATCGGTATATTTGCCCTGGGCCATAACATTCATATGACCAATGCAACGGTTGTAGCCAGCTTTAAAACCAGCATCCTAGGCGCGCTGCCTAATCTCATTGACACCCGCCACATTCTCAGGTGCGTCAAGAATGGACGTAACAATCTACGAAATAAAAAGAGTACAGTCAGCAAAAGCAAAATTTAAAAAAGTAGCAAAGGCAACGGATACTTACATGCCTGATACCGTGCATACGCATCCATTCACGGTCGGCCTTGAGCAGATCAAGAGAAGAAGCAAGGCTATCTCTAGCCTCTTCAGCCTCTCTTACCCGCGCTTCAGCTTCAGCAGCACGGCTAGAAACTTCCTCAATAGCGGCCACCCGGCTCCGCACTTCAGCCTTTTTTACAAAGAAAACACAAGTATACAAATATAATCAACATACTTGTAAGACATGTACAAATTCAAAAGCGAAAGAGACTTATACCTGGAGGCCCAGGATAGTTTTGGTTAGATTGGTGCGGTCAACATTTGCCCCTTCAAGAGCCCTTGCGGCACGGGCCTCCGCCTCCTTGGCCTCTTCAAGAGCCTTGGCAAGGCGAGCTTCTGCTTCTTGGCCTCTTGGGCAGCCGCAACAGCTGCGGCCTTCTCCTTAGCCAACGCAGCGTTCGTTGCCTTGGCATTGGTGAGCTCCTGACGAATATGAAAGAGAATTTCATTCTGTTTGGCCCAAGATTCTTTCCAACTCTTGCGCTCATCAGATAGCGTCTTGCGCTCATTAGAAAGAGTTTCCTTCCAACTCTTGCGCTCATCAGAAAGCAGTTTTGCAAGGGTACGAACCTGTTTAAGCTCAGCAGTTGTAGCCCACTCTTTAGTCTGCTTACGCTTTTCAAAGGTAGCCCTATCCCTTTCAAGCTGCTCTGCACCCTCACGTGCAGCCTTCACCAACTCATCAGCCTCGGCACGCAAACGCGCATTCTCCTCCTCCTTGCGCCCCAGCACTTTATAATTTTCCATAATGGCATTTTCCATTATGGAACTCCCCACAAGCATAGAGGAGAGTTGATTAATCTGGGCCTCACTTGGCAGAGAACGAGCCCGATTAACTTCAAAAGGGGTGCCCAAACCACCCAAAATCTCCCTACACGCGGAGGGGTCAGCAGTAATATCATCCCCTTGCATTACAGTCCATGGGGGGCGGTGATAAGTCATGGCCCGATCTTCAGTATAGGTGCGGTAATAATACTCCAATTCAGACTCTTCAGACTGAATAGGAGTCTCTGTAAAACCCGCACCCCCAGAAGCGGAACCAGAAGCCTTCTCACCAGCAGGAGACTTCTTCTTCTCGGCATAACCAAACTTCACGCTCAGCTCATCAGTGTCCTACGGGGAGATCGGATTATCAGCAGAGTCCACCGTGTCATAGATCTGAGCCGCAGGACCTTTCCCAGTTTCCTCCGCCCGCTCGGAGGGTTCAGACACCACTTTAACCCCTGCGTCCGCAGCTGTGGCACACAGAGGAGAATGAGGAGCATCAAAAACAGAAAACCCTTCATTCTGCGGTTCTGTAATCAAAGCACAAAAGACTTTAAAATATAAGTACAAAGACAAAATACTTGTCAAAGTTATGAATTGCGTACCAGGAACAACCACAGGCTTCCTAGGTCCCACAAAAGCCGCGCGTCTGGTCTGTATCTTCGGTTTCTTCTTCTCACCGGCATCTACAGCCTTATATGCCTTTCTCTTCTTCTCATCAGCAGGCTTGGAACCCACAGAGGTCCCACCTGCAACCGCACCACCACCTGGAAGACCCAAACCCTCAAGGGTGTCAGATACTACCACGTAATCGGTATATCTGCGGAAATGAGAACGAGAGATACCTGCTGCCTGCGGCACCAAAGGCGGAACAACAGGAGCCTCAGGTTTTTTCTTGCCACGACCCTGCGAAACTTTCTCCGCATGCTTCTTCGGAGCATCCTTCGCCTCAAACTTACCTAGGGCCCCAAGAGTACCTGCGTGTAAATCACAAAACAGGCAAATAAGAAACATGAACTTCTTTACAAAGAAGTAAGAAGACTATATAACATACCTTCGCCCTGCGGCAGGGGTGCGTTCAACGCATCGCGCGTAGGAACGCGGAAGTTCCTAAGAATGGTTAAGTTAAAACCTTCACCTGCAGCAGTCTCAACAATTTCAAGCTTCCCTTCGAAGGACGGATCGAATATTTTCCACAGCTCAGCATCCTCTGATAAGTACTTTTACAAATAAGTAACAATGGTTAAGGAAGGAAACCGCAAAAGAGAACAACACATACCTCCGTTTTTCTCCCGAACAATGGGCTTTGCATGCCTATCAGCCCTGGTCAACATCATCCGCAGCACCCACAGATGCGTATTGTCCAGCTTCTGATGCTCAATGGTCCTTAACCTTGGAAACCATTCCACCGTTTCCGGACCTGGAAGATCAATATCCTCTGCAGGGATCACCTCGTTCACGTTGCGAAAAGTCATCCTCGCAATAACAGCCACTGCCTTAATGTAGAAGAACTTCCTCTTCCACGTTGTGATACCTTTGGGTGGGGTCATCAGCTTAACGCTCCCATACCATTGGCCAAAAGAAAAAAAAACCCAGTATTTACAGTTAACTGGTAGAATCGCCAGAAATTCTCAACGGTAATCGGCAAACCAAGAGCACGAAAGGTGTACTCAAAGTTTCTAATACGAATCATCCCAAAAGGACTCATCTGGGAGATATGAAGTTTGTAAAATTCCAAAACTTCGGCAACAAACACGGTTAATGGTAAACGAAGGTTACCTTCACCGAATGAATCCGCCCACATAGTGACATAACCGGCCGGAGCATGTGCACCGGTGTCACCCTCCTGGGGATAAAGAGCCCCATACTCCTGAGGCATTTGTACACCGGTCATCAGTCGGTTTAAACAACACCTTTGACCACTTCAAAGGTGGTAGGCCACCACCGGGGGCACTACCACCGTCGTCTTCTTCTTCCTCAACCACCGGAGAAGAAGGTCCAGGGTTTTTACCCTCCACATTGTGTGGATTGGATGGTTCAGCCATCAAGAAATATAAAGAAGAGAAGTATTGAGTTACACAAAAACTCAGAGAATCACCGGAAATACAGACAGATTGATCGGAGAAGACAAAGAGAACACACTCTTTTCACCGGAGAAATTTTTGAAATTTGAACAAAGTGAGGAGAAATCAAACGGTTTCCCCTTATATACTCATTGCAATTAATGCGATGCAGTAAACCGACTTACCACGTTCAAAAGGGGCCACTTACGTATCACCACGTGTTTAGCGACGTTTCAGCTGACGGTTATCACGCCCGCGTGGCCTCTTACGCGCCTGACAGAAAAGACCTTTACACTACTTGCTACAGTGCAGTTATGACATCGAGCAATGCAAACGTCCTTTCAGATCATCACATGTCAGAATCCTACCAACTTTCAACAACCCACACGTGCCATCAGCCACGTAGGCAACACAAAAGCGACAAACATTATCCAAAAATAAGCGGCATGCGGTTTCTCTGGTTTACCGCACCATAACCCATACCACATGTCGTTTTTTACATACCCCTCAAAAAAGGCAAAAATATATATCTCTACATTATATAAGGGGGTATAAACAATAACCGCACATACCCACGAGCACACGTTGAATATGTGGAGATGACACACACGAACCCGCACAGGTGTGTCAGATACTCAGAACCAGCATGGTTCTTTGGACTGCGAAAACCGCTTCTCAGGATGCGGTAAACCGCACTCCTTGCAATCTTCTTCAAGCTTCAAAATCCTCATTTCCGGTTCACAACCACAGAGGGGACGAAACCAGCTTCTCCTGGGGGGAAAAGGACAAGTATGCTGGGCAACCGCACGTCAGCAACCCTGACTCCTGATCCTTCAAGAGCCACATCCAGGCTACAAGACTTCTAGAAGCGAGTTCTTTGTAGCAAACCGCAACCACTCATGGGTAGCTGCTACAAACCGCAACTATGCGAACGGTAGTTACGGAAGAGCCACAACTAAACCACCACGCGGTTGAGCAAAGCTACTTCAAGAAAAACCGCTTTCCAACCAAGCGTGAAGGAAAGTGGTTACAGAACGGATGCAGAGAGTTTCAACCAACTTCCCAAGTATCTAAGGTGATCTCCTCCGGCGACACTACTTAAAGGAAAATCACTTTCCACCAAAGCGTGAAGGAAAGTGGCTCCAGAACGGTGGTAACAAGTCTGCTTATGACTAGTTACCCACCTATGGACCGCATAGAATAAACAATGGTGGGCACAACCCTGCCCATGACCATGTTTATCTGCCCATAGTCCAGATTCACATTGTTCGACCAAACACGGCCAACAATGGCGCAACTACACCACGTTTCTCAAACAAACATGACCAACATGGCGCAGCAACGAGGTAACCGCAAAGGACATGAAGTTACTTGGGAGCTAAGCCACAAAGGACGTGCGGTTACTAGAGAGCTAAACCGCAATAGACGTGCAGTTACTTGAGAGCGAAACTGGAGAACACGAACGCCCCACAAAACAGGGATCGTCGTTGCATGTCCAGTTGCTGAATATAGAGCTTGAGCAAAGTACTCACAAATTTGCATAAGCTAACGCAGAGGTTACAACCAGAGTGGTGGAGACAGGCATCTTCCATCAAGATCTCAACGGTTGGTTCGAACCCTGCTAACACCTTCAGTCACCGTTTCAAAGGTTGGTTCGAAACACCAACAGGTGGCTGAGGACATCAAGAAAAGGTTGACCAAGAGTCAAGTCCTTGGCTGAGAATTCCGCATCTGACGGAACTTGCTCACCGGACATCCCTCACAAAGGAAGAAACAATCCACTCGAAAGGCCTACCGACCAAACGGACCGTCAACCGAACGGTTAACAACTTGATTTACTTAAAGGAGGAGCCATCCGAATGGCCCATATTCTACCTTCTAGACACCATAGTCCAGTATTCCTCCCACATGCAACCTGCATAAGGAAGAAACACTAGACTGGGGGGACTTGAAGGGGTATGGTCCCAGATCTCGCGTCAGCATGACTGCGGATGACCATTACCCTTATCAAAAACCCCCACCAGCAATAACTTACATGTGTCCGCGTGGGCACGCGCGAACACAGCGGTCCAATCTGTCCAGTGATGAGAAGACTTACCTTAAGGACGCAAACCAATGTTACGCATAGCGATGCGGCCCGGCACCGCATCCTATGAACGTTTTCGTCACGACAAGGGATCTGGACAACAGTAACAGTCACTAAGCTGCGATGCGGCATGGCACCGCATCCGCGTACATCTTGGATGGAACAACCGACGCGGGAACAACATCAATGACCGCAAGCAGCGATGCGGCCTGGCACCGCATCCTGCCTACAAGGCAAGTGGGTCTGACACCACAGTACAAGTGGTACTGGGAACAGTCGCCTATCAGCCCACATGTGTGCAACAGTCTGACACCACAGCAGGACGTGACATCACCACTGTACGATGTCAGACTAGCTACTCATCTACCCTCCTTCACTCCTCGGCTATAAATACCCACCCCAAACCAGGTTTGAGGTATCACATCTGAACTCTCTCACTACTACTACTATCATACTTTGATTCCCAAGCAAACTACTGATTCTCACGCCGGAGAGTGGTAACAAGGAGCACCCCCCACCCCATCCTCCTTGTTACGAGTCACGGCTTGTTTCCTTGTGCAGGAAACCCACCACCAGACGATCCAGCCAGCGATCCTCGGAAAGAAGGGATTAACCCTCTTGACGAGGCCAGTGAGTTAACCCCACCCGGTTAACCATTGTTTCATCACCAACCTTAATCCTTTAGATCCATATTTGAACGCCGATCAGTATGTGCAGGAAATCTTAAACAATCCGTACCCATATGGAGAACCGTTACCTTTGTACCCTGACCCAGTACCCGCACTACGACCACCCATGAGTGACGAGAATGTGCAGGAACTCCGCACTTATGGTGAGGAATTGATAGAAGGAGTAGAGAGGATGAGAGAGATAGGAGAGAAGCTCGTGTGGAAATACGACGAGCGAGAGATGCAGTTCAACCCCTAAATAATATATATAATATATATAGGGTAAGGTTCATGCGAGAACCACCTTTATTGCGAGAACCGCGAGAACCAATGTGAATACAACCTAAAATAGCTAAAAAAACCTAACCCCCACAAAAAAAAAAGAAAAACCTAACCCCCCCCCCCCCCCCAAGTTAAATGCTAAAACTAAACCCCCCCAAAAAACTTAAAAAAACCTAACCCCCCACCCCACCCCTAAAAACCTAACCCCCCCCGCCCCAGCTAAAATGCTAAAAACTAAACCCCTAAAAACCTAAAAAAAATCAAAAAAACACACAGAATTTTTTTTTAATATTTGTTACATTAAAATCGCTACTTTTAGTAGCCAAAATTTTTTTTGGCTACTAAAATTAGCGATTGTTTTATAAAAAATATTAAAAAAATTTGTGTGTTTTTTAGCTATTTTTAAGTATTTTTTGTTGTGTTCACATTGGTTCTCGCAATAAAGGGTGGTTCCTAACGGATCCTTCTCCTATATATATATATATATATATGTGTGTGTGTGTGTGTGTGTAAATGCGTGTAGTTTGAAAAAAAAATCAAATCAACTAAATAGATAGCCTAATATCTAGTAGTGTGTTTACATTTCAGTTTTAGATTGTAACAAATATATATATATATATATAACTTTATATTCTTAACATAAAAGTACTTAAATGATGAATGTTAAATGGATGGTAATTAAGCTGATATCTGGAGTCCACTACTGCCATTTCATAGAGAAAAAAACTATAAGCTTGCTAAAGATCATCTTTTGTCTAAGGTAATTAAGCTTTTTGCACATTCTTAATTACGTACTGTTGATATCTTCTAATGTTATATACAGTTTAACTGAACATATGTTATATAAAGTTTGCATATTTGATGGAATTTGCATATTCAACTGGAGCCCTAATCTTGATTTTGCCATATCCATTTCTTGATCATAAGATCTGGTGACACGGTACGCATACAAGATTTTACCATATCCATTTCTTGATCATACATACTGGTTTAAATGTTTATACATATCTCTATTCTATCATTAGATAAAATAAATTCAGTTACGTGTTAAAGTCTGTTTCTCTGAATAAGAAATGCTGAATCATATCAGCGCGTAACATGAAGTTGGGGACTATAATATCCTTGTTGTTTTGAAATGCTAGATATGACTTATCATTCTAAATTTTTATGATATTATAACTATTCTTTTCAATCACTATAAAATTAGTTTAAGCCATTCCAATACATATGCACTCTTCGGATAAAAAAGTGTTTTGAAACCACTTTTGAAACTACTGTTAGATCAACAGATGGATGAAAACAGATGTTTGAAACCACTGTTGGGTTAAAACAGTGGTTAAAACCACTGTTGGGTTAAAAAGTGTTTTGTGAATAAAACAGTGGTTGAAACCACTGGTGGGTGGAGAAAACAGATGTTTGAAACCACTGTTGGGTTAAAACAGTGGTTTGAAACCACTATGATGGATTGGTTTTGTTGTTGTTTATCTCTCTGCATGTGATTGAACATGCTGTTGAACAAGCACAAGCTGCAGAAAGAATAAACTTTAGTTCTATTGCCATTTATGAATTTGATTAATTAGATTTATGCATTTTGTTTACAGGTTGAATAAGCACAAGCTGGCGTAAAAGCCCTTGCTT